>CM060984.1:138824987-139424987 GCA_030765065.1 Deroplatys truncata | reverse complement strand
CTTCGTCTCTGATGAACCAGTGTTTCATTTACTGTTATAAAACATCGGAGAGGCTCACTGGAATTTCGTTTAAACAAGTGTAAACATTCTTGAGAAATCCTCACTCGAATGCGGTTTTGATCCATTGTTATCAAACCGGCACTATCGACAGAAAGCTTTCTCATATGCAAAACTTCGTCTAAAGTATAGTGTCAGGTCTTAGCTCTGGTAAGTCGACGCGCGTACCCTCAACCGGCGATCATTGGGTACGACATTGTGAATTTTTGTCACAGCCTTTTTGATCGTAATTTTTTTGGGACGCCCTGAACGCTGATCATCTTGTATGGATGCATAACCACGCTTAAGCTCAGTAGCCCGCTTTTAACTACCAAAAACGAGGGGAAGAATCCTTTAACATAAAATCTAAGTACTTTTGTATACCTTATGTTAAACTATTCAAAACGAAATACTGTATCAAAATTTGTATTTTAGTTTTATCCATTGTGTAGAAAGTGTTCATAATAGTTTGTTTACATGATCTCAAAAAACAATATAAGTGACTGCACTCACGCATCTGAAATCTTACAGCGCCTCGTCTAAAGGGTGACTAGGGATAACCAGACTAGGGATCTGGGACAAGTTAGCAACTAATGTATGTGAAAACTTACGATAGGCTTCCGTAAACACAGTAGGTGTTGTTGATATAAACAAAAGCTCCAATTCGCTGCCTTATTTGCTATTGTAAATAGTACAGTCTAGTAATGATTGAAAATGAAGTAGGACACATACATCGGAACTAGAGACAGAAATGTATTGTATCTCTAGTCGTGAAGCGGATTGTACACGACCTCACAGTTAAATACTGCGCCACCTCACTTTACTCTACTTGATGCACAGTATACTTCACTTCACTCTTAAGTTATCTCGGATCCTTAGGCTGCAAATAACTATCATAGTAATTTGACTATCTTCACGGTGTGTCTGAGTTAGGTCGAGAAACTAGCGTTTAATGACAACCATCGAGGTCATAAGGCAAATAGCGCCGCAGTAATACTAGAAAAGACGTCCTACCATGGTCCTTGCTTCATTTGATATCCCTGTAGGATCTCTGAATACAGTAAATCACCTAAGGCAAGCATAAAAAAATCTTATGTTACATTCACGTGACTTTCTCTACCCACTATCGCGCCTGCAAACTGTTCTTGCACTTAAGTTAATTTTTCTATCAAATCAATGTTTCCATAGCATCGCGAGAAAAAAGTGAAGGTGAGTGACTACTTCAAAAAATGATACAGCATTGAAGCCATCGAAGCCATCTTGTAGATGGTAGAAGTCACAAAACATTGTTTGGAATGAATTGTGTTTTTAAAAGAAATCTACATTTTCTGTAGTAAATATTAGTCTGTCTCTTATTATACAAAATTAATTCGATTCACAGACTGTTCCCAGAAAATTAATTTTATTAGTCATGTAAATATCTTAAAGATAGCTTACTCTAATCATAATCGTTAGAACTGTTGAGAAAATAAAAAATAATGAAATATTTTCCATGTAAAAGGTGGGGAATTAGCTTGAAAATCTTCGCATCACATCTTTGGAAAATATTAAATTAGAATACCAAGTCTGATATTTATCCGACATTCCATTTTTAAACTATGCTGTTCTTTCTCCCTCTCTCTCTCTCTCTCTCTCTCTCTCTCTCGCTCTCTTTCACGCGCACACACACAGAAACACACACAGACTTTATTTTTAAGGGGACAGAGTAGTCTGAACACTTGAAAATTACACCTTAAGTGTGTTAAATTACCAGTGCTTTTAAAGTTCTCAATGGTTTGCCTCAAAGTTTTATGAATTAATCTATCAATCATGACAAGTATTTCAAGTGGTTTTTGTATTGATAGCTTATGTAGTTACCTAAGTATGTAAAAATTATCTCATTCTGCTGAAAGATAATAAAATTTACTCTTAAAACATGTGAATTCATGCACCTTTTCTCTGATACTACCTGCAATACAGAATCACACTTTTGCATGCTTGTCTTTAGTATAATCAACCATCCTCTGAACCTCAATTACATAGTTATGTATATCAGTTCACTAGTAATTGAAAAAAAATTAATTGCAAAGTAAAAATGTGGAAAATTTGCAGTGTTGTTGCTTTCTTAATATCACTAATATACATTATAAAATTATGATTGTGGTTTAGAAAGTTTGTGTTGTACACATGTAAGGAAAGTTTCAGCTCTCTAACCTTCATACTTTTTGAGAAAAAGGCACATAAGTATCAAAAAATGTTGTTTTGAGAAAACTGAATTTACAGTTTAAACGTTAAAATTCTGACACTTCAGTACATTCAAGGGTCATAATCATCTGCACCTTCATTCCTGGATTACTGGACCTTTATTTATTGCCTTTCTTGGATATTGCCTCTTTTGTTAATTGCTGAACTGCTCGCTGGACATGATATAGTCGTTCGTTGTTGAAACAAAATAATTCTAAAAAGAGGCTTTAAAGGAATGCAGACTGGCATTTAACCCCCAAAATGTATATATTTTCTGAAACTGGAAGTAATAGAGATTTTATTGGTGCCTAAAACAAAAAATGTTATTTTTTACTATTTCAGAGTACTGACCACTTAAATTCTTTTTAAGGGGCGGTAAAATATGGATATCGAATTCTAGGGTGAAATGCAATACTACCTCGATCTAATATGTACGTGGTGTTAAAAGTAAAACGTATCAATTAATGTCCTCCGGATAAGGAAATGTTACACGTAAGAATTGTAGCATGCCCACTAATGAGATGTCGAGGGGAAGAAACAGTTGCTTCAGATAACAGCTCCGACTTCTCCAACATCACAGCCAGCAAAATCCATTTGTCTGCAGACAAAGGATACCATCTGAGAGGAACAGCATTCTGACGTCGGTTTAATCACTCAAGTTTATTTGGGAGACTGGAATTCACTAGAATGACACAGCTTGTTGCTCTGGGAATGAAGCGGTCTGCAGTGGAAGGGGTGTAACGAGTTCATGTTACCTTCATTACGAGAAATGGAGCTGTTCCCCGGCCGATATGCTATAATAAAGAGTCAGACTGCTGCGACCATTACTGCCTAACGCTGCTGAAAATGACGGGGTTGTTCCAGCGTTTTTTCGGCTGGAGACGTACTCATTCGTTTAATACATCCGTGTCGCCTACGCCAAAGTACTTTATCGCGTTAATTCGAGTATTGTAGCGCCATTAACAAACCATAAAAGGGCTAAAATTATTAGTTATGCTAAAGAAAGTGGCTTCTCCTTTACGAGTGAGATATTTACTAGGCTCGATGGGAATTTCTATTGAAGTAAAGAAATGCCACTTTCTTGCATTTGCATAAAGTATTTTATTTACAACCATAACAAAAACACAGCATAATTAAACACTTTCAATTGCGAAAAGTACAGATTTTTCAAACTCGGGGTCTTAAGCACGCTCTTTAAGACATGCTGAGTTTGCTATTTAGTTGTTTAGTCTCAAACGGGTCTTAAACTTAAATTTTAACATATATTTTTACATTCTCAACTACGTATAGTAAGTAGGGGTAGTATTGCATTCCACCCAAAAATTTGATACCGAGATTTCACCGGAAATACATGTTTTGAGACCCCCTGAATCCAAAAAAAGCATTTTTGGAAACATGTCCGCGCGCGCGCGCGCGTGTGTGTGTGTGTGTGTGTGTGTGTTTGTGTGTCTGTGAACAGCATAACTCAGAAACGAGCAGTCGCATAAACACCAAACTTGATATTTAGGTTCAGTATCTTCCAGAGATGCGACACGAAGGTTTTCAAGGAAATCCCTCAACCCCAGATTACCGTTTACATGGAACATTTTTCGAAAATTTTAATTTTCTCAAAAATGGCTAACGATTTTGATTAAAATATCATACGTTTAAGATATTTTCATGACAAACGAAATGTATATCTTGAATTTTCTAGGAATGTCTCCAAAAGTATTCTCCATTGTGAACGACTTTTGGATAACTGGTAAACCATAAGAGATAGACAAAATTTTCCTACAAAAAATGTAGATCGCGTTAAAATACACAGTTTATGTCATATAATTTTTTTTTGTTGAGTGAACCATTTTCAAAATATTGCTTGTTATTCCCTTAAATTTTCCAAAACTTATACTTTACTCAAATTCGTTATTCATTTTTTTGTCCTGGTAATGCAAAGAGAATGGAATACTCCACATAGCAACCAGCTCTTAAAATATTTGACTTTCGCTTAAAGTCTACCAATTCTCCTTGCATCTACAAGAAAATTAGCAATAAAATTAACATCTCGATTAACATGAAGCATATGGAGAATAAGCGTTTGTAAAAATAGTTTGTACAAGAGTAGAGAAAGTCAGTGAGTGTAACACATCAGATTTTTTATTTTGATTTTGCCAAATTGTTTATTGAAAACTTTTATTATGTTTGGCCTAAATAAAATCATGTACGCAACTTGTGAAACGTGAGATATATTTATACTCGCGAAATTGCAGTTCGTGATGAAAATATTTCCAGAACTCCCACTTCAACCGAAATTTGCGTAAATAACTATTGTTCCTCACTATGTGGGGACTAGTATTCTATTAAATATTGGAAACTATGTTGAGGGTGCATATCCAACACTACCTATTAAGGTACAGCAATAGTTCCTTGTTATCAGACATATGAAAATTGTCTTTTATGTTACTATCGTAGTTGCTAGGTGAAATGAATGAATAAAATTCTTAATTTAAGTAGGCAGGCGGGCGTCGTGGACGTCAGAAAGGGAATATAACTATATCGTGTCTCAAGCTTAAAAGACCGTACAGGTTAAATGGAGCGCACTGTTGCCACATGTACTACGTGTAGGTACGCTCTCAAATTCGGCGATCGATCTACCGATTTAATACCATCTTGTAAATGATACATCACATAGTGAAATATCTTCACTGCTATTTAAGGCAATTGTAGGACATTAAATTTTAACCTGTACTTTGTGTCTAAATTAAATTAAATTGAGTTTTATTTATGGACGCTGTGGTCCTTATGTACGCGTTCCATTCTAAATTGGGCGTGAAACACCGGTAATTTTGCTTAGAGGCCTCTTTATCAGGTTCTTTTACGTGCCGTAAATCTACGACACGGGACCACCGGTTTTATTCCCTTCCGAAGGAAGCCATGCTAACGATTTTTACGCCCGAGGAAATCCATCGCCCTCCGCCGGGTTTGAACGCGCGACCTCGGAAACTAGAGGCTAGCATGGTAACCACTACACCATGGAGGACGACTACTTTGTGTCTGCTCTTTGTACTTTTAGTACTTCAAAATACGATTTTACAGGCGTAAAAACATATATATATATATATATTTTATCAAATAAATATGACGGTATTAAATGATAAAATCTATAATTTGGTAGGGTATAATCACTGTTTACCCTTGACAAAATTACATTCAACGTGGGTGGAAGGTTTACAAACAGCAAAGAACGAACGGTGCGCCACACTCCGCTTTGCGTTAATCTAGCGTGATTTTTTCCCCCATCCGTTTTTGCCTTCCTTTTGGTGGGTTCTTAGGAAGTCCTTTCATTCGTTCCTTTTTTATCCTATACACTACTGCTTCTGAACACACGGGTAACCTTAGCTGTTTCTTTTACTGCTTTACAAACACTCATTGTACTTGAATAATAATAATAATAATAATAATAATAATAATAATAATCTAACACATTCATTATTACTTTTCTTAGCTTACCAACATTTAGTCTCTTCCTAGCTTCTCCCCCATAACCACAAATATTTAGTAAAATTTTAAATAAATAACCTACATAACACTTCACATTATAAGAGTTCCCACTTCCTTACAACTTTTACCTGGCCTGTTAACTGAATAGATGGATGAATTTTGTTTGTCACACACAATGAATGCTCTCTTCAACCCTCCTCAACATTATCCATCGCTTGGTCTCTGTTGTAAGCCCATAACAAAAAAGTTTCCTGGCTGACATTTCTGCTTCGTAGGTATAGAATTTTCCGAAACTATTTAATTTAAACAATTATAAGCTCATCTTAGTAAGAGTAGAATTTCAAACTGTACAGGTATCAGTACACTAGTTTACTCTAGCTAAGAAAAAATATTGTTGCATTCTACCCCTTAGTTATTGCGTGATAAGCATAGAAACAGGAAATATCGAACTTTTCTTTAGAAATTTGTGCCCACAGAAATCTATAACTGCTCCAGAAATAATGCACTATGATAAGAAAAATATTCTGCATAGGATAATTTGTTCAAAAGTGAAATTTATAACAAATGAATATTTACAGATGTTATTACTTATTAGCAACTTGGTAACAGCGCGAGAGTATAAGAGGACGAAGCTAATGGCAACATACACTGCGTGATCAAAAGTATCCGGACACCTGGCTGAAAATGACTCCATCGATAATGCTGGAAGTCAATATGGTGTTGGTCCACCCTTAGCCTTGATGACAGCGTTCACTCTCGCAGGCATACTTTCAATCAGGTGCTGGAAGGTTTCTTGGGGAATGGCAGCCCATTCTTCACGGAGTGCCGAACTGAGGAGAGGTATCGATGTAAGTCGGTGAGGCCTGGCACGAAGTCGGCGTTCCAAAACATACCAAAGGTGTTCTATAGGATTCAAGTCAGGACTCTGTGCAGGCCAGTCTATTACAGAGATGTTATTGTCATGTAACCATTCCGCCACAGCCCGTGCAGTAAGAACGGGTGCTCGATCGTGTTGAAAGATGCAATCGCCATCCCCGAATTGCACTTCAACAGTGGGAAGCAATAAGGTGCTTAAAATATCAATGTAGGTCTGCGCTGTGATCGTGCCACGCAAAACAACCAAGCCCCCTCCAGGAAAAACATGATCACACCATAATACCACCACCTCTGAATTTCACTGTTGGCACTACACACACTGGCAGATGACGTTCACCGGGCATTTGCCATAACCACACCCTGCCATCGGATCGCCACATTGTGTACCGTGATTCGTCACTCCACAAAACGTTTTGCCACTGTTCAATCGTGTAATGTTGACGCTCCTTACACCAAGCAGGGCGTCGTTTGACATTTTCCTGCGTGATGTGTGGCTTATGAGCAGCCGCTCGACCATGGAATCCAAGGTTTCTCACCTCACGCCTAACTGTCATAGTACTTGGAGTGGATCCTGATGCACTTTGGAATTCCTGTGTGATGGTCTGGATAGATGTCTGCCTATTACACTTTACGACCCTCTTCAAATGTCGGCGATCTCTTTCAGTCAACAGACGAGGTCAGTCTGTACGCTTTTGTGCTGTACATGTCCCTTCACGTTCCCACTTCACTATCACATCAGAAACAGTGGACCTAGGGATGTTTAGGATTGTGGAAATCTCGCGTATAGAGTTCTGATACAAGTGACACCCAATCACCTGACCACGTTCGAAGTCCGTGAGTTCCACGGAGCGTCCCATTCTGCTGTTTGAAACGGCAACTCTAGGCCGAGCCCGAGAACTGTAATTATAGATAATTTATTAATTAACTTTTATTGATGTTAAATGATACTATGTAAACATCTTTTTCTCATACTGCTTGTATATTGTAAGAAGGGTGATTTAACGTTATGTATGTATCTAGGTTACTAATATTAGTAGAGTTATAAATGGTTTAAAGTAAATAATTTAAGCGTTATGTTAAAATACTGTCCACGACGAAATGTTTTAGCTACAGGAATAGTGCCTTCGAAGGCAGAAAGCCTAGTTTTATGACATCTCTTTGGTCGCTGAGCCATTATTCCTACAGCGAGGGTGTAGCGCCTTTGTTCCTTTATTTGATAATTCGCCGTGACCAAGAGAGAGAGAGACAGATAGCTTAACGGTAAATGTAGGAAAAGCCGCGATTTATATTAAATTTGGACCAATGAGATCCCTGGAAGTTTATACGAAATAGTTAGACGCGTCGAGTGGCGCTAAAATGGACCAATAGGAAAGGAAGCAGCCTCAGTAGCCTGAGACTATAAATGGATCTGTTTGGAGCAAATTCGGGACAGTTTTGTCATGGAGTTTTAGCATTGCAGTTGGCAGTTTGGTAGTTTTGAAAGTTTTGTCATGTCAGTTTAGCATTGCAGTTTGTTCGACAGTTTTTTTTATGTGTGGTCAGGGAGAGATGCTGCAGGATGTGTGAGATATCGCGCCCAAAAGGGAATCAAGACAGTTTTAGAAACACACCTAAGATCCGCTACTCGTAAAGAGATAATAAGCATATTTAAACTTCGTGTCATATCCGCGCCGCATTTTAACAGCGGTGGACAGTATTTTACGGCGACAATACCAGTGTTGTATACTACGAGTGTTAATTAAATAAAAAAGAAACGGCAGTGTCATCTTTTCATCAACAAAGCACGTCTATGTCTTCCTATATCACCACCCGAGATCTACGCTTTCCTTTACCGAGGATAAGTCCATGCTCCTATATAGTTTAAAGAAAACTACTGCAGCTAGCCGAGGATAAAATTGAAGAGAACCAGCACACTGTGAACTTCTGGAACCAACGGGAGAAGCATCAAGGTAAGCCTAAAGCAACGGACGAAGGAGGTGACTGCCGCATGTTTCACGATGTCTAATGACTACTGAGGTCGCGGATAATAAGTACCAGTAGGTGGCAGCACAATGCACCTAAGATGAAAAACGTATGTTTGTGGGGTACCCGGATAAGTTTGATCACATAGTGTATATGCCATAACATATATGCAACAGAAATATCCCATTTACCTTCATACTGATTTTAAGGTTGAGACGTATATCATTTTCAATTTGACAGAATATTAGGACTAAACTACTCTGATACGACTACTCTAAATGTTTTCACGCACACAACCATACTTATACCATATGAATTGTTTTATATATAGGATGGATGGAGGGAGGGAGGGAGGGCGGGAGGGACGGACGGAAGGACGGGCGGACTTTATATGTAAAAGATTTTTTCTAATTGTTAGTTTCTCAAAAATGACAAATTTGACTGAAATTTATGTTTAAAATAATTACAAGATTAATAAAATGTACGATGCGTATTCCAAAGCTAAGGTCCGGTGGTGGTAGGCCAGAATGGCGTTTCACGCCTGCAGCGCGGTCTACCGACTCCTGAGAAACCTACCGCAGTGTTGGTGTGAAGCAATAGGCGTTTGCCAGTCGGTGAGAGCAGATCGCAATGGCCGCGACAATCGTAGATCCCACCAGTTGTGAAGTGCGCGGTGTGATTAGATTTTTGCTGGCAAAAGGATCGTCAGCTGCGGGCATCCATCGTGAGTTGTGCCTTGTGTATGGACTGAACATAATGAGTGACAAACAGGTTCGACACTAGTGTCGAGAATTTCGAAATTGCCGCACAAATGTGAACGATGAACAACGGAGTGGTAGGCCCAGTATTCGGACCAACGGCATCGTTGAGCAAGTAAACCAAAAACTTCGAAGTGATCGGCGTTTGACAATTAGTGGTCTGCTTGATGAATTCCCAAATGTTGCTCGTACCTCACTTTACAGGATTGTTACTGAACAGCTTGGATATCGGAAACTTTGTGCGAGATGGGTGCCTAAATTGCTCATCGATCAGCATAAAGAGAAACGAATGCGTAGTGCACGACAGTTTTTGGAGCGCTATACATATATAAATTGGTCACGGGTAGAGATAATCGCAGAGTTCACGTCCAAATTTTCATTTTTTTTTTGCTTTGATTTTACAGAATATAAGAAAAGATAATGACAATAGTAATATATAAATAATAATTAATAAAGAGGAGGCATTTATTTTACTTCCGAGACTTATATAAAACATAACTGCAGCTACATATTTTCATAATACAAAGCAGTTAAACATTAACATAAACGTATCTTAATAGTTGTAGTTAAGTAATGAGAAACCTAGGTCACTTAAAGAAGTAATAAATGAATTGAAACAAGTGGGAAAAATCATCTTGAAGGCTATGAAAGTTGGTATACAAAGAAGACATATTTAACCTGGTTAAGTTGGTAACCGTGGGCTTTCGCAGAATTTATAAAATCCACTTCCAGCGTTTGCGCCCGTCTCTGTATGATCAACACACGATCGTACTAAAAATGTCTAATGCTCTTGTATTTTAAAGTACTTTGGTCGCCAATTCTTTGATCAAGCATGACTCCATTAAAAGCAATATGGGTATATATTTTACAGAAAATGTGCACACAAGTGTCAATAAGAGCTGCCGAGCTCTTGCCTATAGTCACAACACCGATTGCTCACCGCACCCCTCTCTTCAAGCTTGCACGTTTTAGGACTACAAAGCATGTTCGTATAATGGGTTCAGTGCTTTAGCGTTAAAACCAGCCGTTCACGTAATAGATATATTCGCAACCCCATACTTATTGAAGGACTGTTTCCTTTAATGAAACTAATGAAAAAACAAACAAAACCTCAAAGCCTTACTTTACTTAAAGTATTTAAATTATTTAAACTTTGAGTTAAAATATTGAAAACTTGGTTACGAAACTAAAATAAGCTGTGAAGTAAAATTTTGAGCAAGTGCTTACTTTCGAAGTTAATCCTGATTCCATCTTTTCTTTTTCTTTCTTCACATAAGGATATATAGGTCAACTTGAATGCGCTGTTATAAGAATACGATGGGCCCAAAAACTTCTTTTATGCCAAAATTAAAAGCTGACTTTCTAGCACACATTTCCTATATTCACATTAAATAGTTGTTTCACTTAATATTCTGAATGTTGGAAAGGTAAAATCAGCCTGAAAAATGCAATGCCATAGCCGGATTTGAACCACGGAGTTGCCCATGAGCTACCATGGCAACATGCCGCCACATTAAATTTTCCAATCGACTCTCTTTTTCCCGCATTTTTGTCCTACACACGGCTTGTGTGAAACAAAAACTAATTACCATTCTAAATGTTATGACTTGTTTTCAGTATTCAGACAGTGCTGGTATTGTATTCTGACTAGTAAAAATCCCAAAGTTGCTTACCTATATTTTAGTTCAGATAAACACAACTGTGGGTATTAGTGTATTGGTGCCCAAATGTTTACTGTATCATCCTCTCCTTACTTGTACTCATCTAATATATTATTCTTCTAGAAGTGTCAATCCTAAATTTTCCTGAAATAGTCTGTATATCCTTTTACAGACGGAATCTTTCTAATTACTTATCCATATAAATGATTCAATATATGCCTAATCTCTGCATTGAATAATTTATTTTGATGGCAGTAAAGCAGTAATAAACCTTTATGTTTATTTCACACACACAATTGATCCTTTTCTAAATCTTTTTCGTGTCTCCAGTTTTCTAGCCCAGGCCAATCCTTTTTGACCTGTTTTGTCTCCTATTATATATTATTTCCTGCCTGCGCTGTTTTTATTTCCCAATAAAGCCTCAAGGAACTTATCTCTTTTAGTCAGTGATCCTTTAGCCACATTCACTTTGCAGATGTTGTGGCACCAATGACGTATCCGTGTATATGCATATTTCCATATTTTTAAAGCCTTTGTTGATTAAGTTTGCTGAATGTGATGCATTCTAATGTACACCCGTGGACTAAAAAAATGAGTGATGTCTTGAATGCCAATTTTTTCTAAGTCCTACACGGGACAGCGCCTTGTTTACACCGTACGCAACACAGTTGTGTAACCGCTGCAACAAGTTATTGTGCGCATCACAAAACATGCTACCTTCCAAGTGTCTTCTCTGTAGCGCTGTAGCAAAGCGTAGGTACTTATGTGGTTAAAACCACAGGTTCACTACTCGCATGTAGTAAACACATTTTTTTCTTCTGTTTATAATGTTAAATCAACACATAGTGACTACTTATTTTCTATATACTGAATTTCATTCCGGCATTTGGTAAAGTTCATGACAGAATATTATTGCGATGCAAAATACGTGGCTTCACAATTTCATCGCGGTCGCATATCCGTATCTTGTTGGATATCAAAGGCCGGATTAGGTGTGTTGTGGCAGCTTGACGATACACTGAACGGTGGCAATACTGAAAATGTTTTTATTCTCTCTGAGAAGATGAGATATCCTGATGTATTGTTGAATTCGTACAGGACATTCATCATGTCCACATATGTCAAAAGGTTTAAAATTGGTTCTCAGAGAGGCAGGATATCAGAGTGATAGACTGGCCTCGCCGTTCACCAGATTTGAACCCTGTTGAAAATGTGTGAGCTGAGATTAAAAGGCAGCTGCGCTCGAATTTCCCTGCAGATGCGCGAAGAACAAACGATGGCTTCTGGGCACAAATTCAAGAAGCCTGTGATGTTGTAGCTTCTAGTCCACGTTACTACAGGGATTTAATTTCGTCTATAACCCGAAAATTGAGGGCAGTTATACGTGCTCAGGGTTCACACACACGATATTGTTTTTGTGTGTTTTAGAAGATAATAGTTTCTTTGCATTTAATTCTTTAGTTATTTAAAATGAATGCTTTAGTAGAATTATGTATTTTTGTGCTTAAATATGCCTGAAACTTAAAATGACAAAGTTATATTAATGCAATATTGTCACACACCTAAGAAAACCAGATGGTGGAGCCTAGAGGACCGAGAATGCTTTATCAATTTCAACACATGCTGTGCGACATGGAGAACGAAGTCTACAAAATTTCAGGCTATAACTATATAAAACCCATTCCACAAATTTAGAGGATTTCTACTAGCAGAACTAAACGGGAATAATCTGTATTACTGAAGGATCATCACATTTCAAACCAAAACATTAAATTTATTACATAAAAGAATGCTCAAAAGTTATACAGGAGATTGCCTGTTGTTCCGGAGAGGACGTCTCTGGCACGCATTGTGCTCCTATGACTGTCGCTACTCAAGAGGACGAGCTGCTAGCCAGGCACAGTATATAAAACCTATTTTCCAGTCAGTAACTCCCATCATCCATTCGTCCCTACTGGCACAAGCTGCCAATCTATGAATATTTAACTATTCCAGGTATACCACTATAATTTACACAATACAATAAAGGCCACAATATTATGTTCTACACATATAGTTCATAAAATTAACAACATAAAAAATAGCACTAACAGATTTGAACCGAGGAGCTTATGAGCACAAGCAGTGCCTTCTTAACCTCTCGTTCAACGAAACGTCGTTCCGCTCTCGTCTTTTCAGTAGCTTATAAGCATCACCACCGAGAAATCCGTTATCCTGTATGTACACTGCGAAGACAGCTGTTACTAAGGTACACGAAGCCCTTCGAATCTCACATGGAATCTGCGGAATCCTTTTTTTTTTTTTGTCCATGGGTCTACATTATTTTCCTGATATGATTATAGAATATACGTAATTGCGTTTATTGGATTTTTTCAAGTTATTTATTGTCTTATTTGGTATTTTTTTTCATAATGTTGTGAGAAGTCTGAAGCTATTCTATAATTCGTTTATAGAGTTAGGATATAATAATAGCTATATAATTATTTTATTAAACTATCATAATTGAGCATCTCATTTAAACTTTCTGCAAAAGGATACCATTAATGCAATACGAATGGCCTAAACGTTCTTGGACTGACTCAGAGATGACGTGAATATGGCCAAATTGCTATCATAATTAAGTATCAACCTTTACATGATGCGCTGTAAAGTTTCAAACTAGAGTTGCCGTATTTTGGAGTCCATTATAGAGCACCCCATTTTCTATCCAACCAGTTGAGTGAATACCATGCAGTCTTAAGGGACATAGCGGGAAAACGAAAAAAATACTTCATTTGTGTATTATGTTAATGCAGACTGGTTATTGAAATAGTCTTTTTTTTAACTGTTAGAACTTCTCGCAGCGTGTCGCTGTAGATCAATACATTTTGCAGGTTGCTCGGAAAATACAATATTAATCGTGCAAGTAGGAAACGTGAATTTCAAATATTCTCATGTTTCCGGTTATAGATTGGATTTAGGCCTCTCTCCCGGGAAAGGCAGCTCCTGCCTTTCACGATGTCTTCTGAATAGAGGTTTTAATCAAAATTCCAACATAGTATTTTAAAACAGCAAATAAAATAGCACTTCTGCAGCATTACAGATTGCTTTTAACTATAAAAAAATTAGGAGATAAAGCGCTAACACAGTTACGGAAACCATACCTGTATTAAAGAAACGAGCATTATTATAAAAGTTTTAGGTAGATACCTAACCTAATGCGGAGCAATTAGGTTCTGTATGTGGGACACAGTTGTGTCACACAACACGGTTTCCTTAGCATCTATACGCCATTAGATTTTCCAAAAAGTGCGTGTAGGTACAACTATTTGAATTGGATAAATATAACTAATGTAAACCTGTCTTACCTTACTTATAAATGTGTTTGAAGTAAAGCTTATTAAGTCAATATGTCTTCATTTGTTTTCCTTCAGGAAACTGTTGAGTATGTATCCCTTTTCCAAAGGATTGGGTCGTCCTTCGTGGTGTACTGGTTACCATAATAAGCCTTTAGTTCCCGAGGTCGCGGATTCAAACCTGGCGGAGGGCGATGGATTTTTTCGGGCGTAAAGATCCTTAGCATAGCTTCCTTTGGAAGGGAAGCAAAGCCTGTGGTCCCGTGTAGTAGATTTGTGGCACGTAAAGAACCTGAAGCCTGATAAAGAGGCCTGGGAAAAATTACGCGTCTTTCATGCCCAATATAGAATGAGACCCTAAGGAGCACAACATTTAAAGAGCGTCCATAAATAAAACTCAATTTAGTTTTAATTTCTCGAAGGATTGGAAGAAGTCACTGTACTACAGCCGTATTTTGATAAAAATCAAAGGAAATTCGCGATAGAATACACAGGTTTGCTATCCACTTTGAATGGAAAATGGCTGTTTTATTTCAGACGCGAAAGTGTAGTCACTTGTTTTAGACAATCTGTAAACAAATACTGTTAAAGTTTTCTATAAAATGGATAAAACCGAACTAAGAGCTATGATATAGTGCTTCGTTTTGAATGGTTTTACTACAACAGAAGTACAGATGGAGTTAGATTCGACATTAAAGAATTCTTCCCCTTCGTTTTCGACGATTAAAAAGTGTGCTGATGAATGTATGCGTTTTGATAGGTACATACATTCAAGATGAGGAGCGCTTACGCTATCCCAAAGACGCTACGATCGATGGTAATGTGACGACAATTCAAAATTCTATACTCATGATCGCCAATTTAAGGTGTACGAGATTGCTAACACTGCAAAGACTCGATAGATCATGTCTTCTATACTTTACACGAAAGTTTGGGTATGAGGAAGTTTCCATTCAATAGCTGCACCTTATACGCATTCGAATGAGCATTTCCCGAGAATGAAAGGGTAGAATCAAACTGAAAAATGCAGTGTCATAACCGGATCTTCGGTTTTCCGTGCCGTATCTCTAGTTAACTGAGCTACCATGGTAGCGTGCCAGTAAAAGATTAAATTCCCCAACTAACTCACATTTTTTACTTTCTCCACTACGTATAGTAAGTAGGTGAAGTATTGTATTCCACTCAAAAATTCGATACCGATATTTCACCGGAAATACATATTTTGAGACCCCCTGAATCAAAAAAAGCATTTTTGGAAACATGTCCGTGTGTGTGTGTGTCTGTATGTGTGTGTGTGTCTGTGAACAGCATAACTCAGAAACGAACAGTCGGATAAACACCAAGCATGGTATTTAGGTTCAGTATCTTCCAGAGATGCGACACGAAGGTTTTCAAGAAAATACCTCTACCCCAGACTACCGTTTACATGGAACATTTTTCGAAAATTTTAATTTTCTCAAAAATGGCTCTAACGACTTTGATTAAAGTATCATATGTTTAAGATATTTTCATGATAAATGAAATGTATATCTCGAATTTTCTGGGAACGTCTCCAAAAGTATTTTTCATTGTGAACGACTTTTGCATAACCATTAAACCATAAGAGATAGACAAAGTTTTACTACCCAAAAAATGTAGATCGCGTTAAAATACACAATTTATGTCATATACATTTTTTTGTTGAGTGAACCATTTTCGAGATATTGCTTGTTATTCCCTTAAACTTTTCCAATACTTATACTTTTTCTCAAATTCTTTATTAATTTTTTTGTCCTGGTAATGCAAAGAGAATGGAACAACCATAGGAACCAGCTCTTAAGGTATTTGACTATCGCTTAAAGCCTATCAATTCCCCTTGCACCTACATGAAAATTAGCAATAAGATTAACATGTAGATTAACATGAAGAATATGGAGAATAGGCGTTTGTAAAAATAGTTTGTACAAAGAGTAGAGAAGGTCATGTGAGTGTAACACATCAAATTTTTTCTCGTAAACCACAAGGCGCTCAGTCTGAGTCTACCTTTGTAACTTTAGTCTACACACGGCATGTGTGATTTATTTATGTTAAAAGGCGCTCATCATGTTATGTATTGAAGAATAATTCATTTTCGTTTTCCAAGAATGTTTAAACTTATTTCAGCTAGTTTCTCCGAAGTTTCATGACAATGGATGCAACAGGATTCATCGCTTCACGCCAGAGTCGAAGGAGAATTTTAAGCAGAGGATGACAACAGGTGAAGGTGCACCAAAGAAAGCAAAAACGGTTCCTTGTGCAGGAAAAGCCATGCCACGGTTTTCTGCTATTTTCATGCTATGGTTCTCATAGACTTCCAGAATAATTCATACAACACCAGAGAAATTATTCCAATCTACCTCCAGGGCACACCCGTCGCCGGGGAGAGGACTAACTGAAGGATGCTTATTCAAGCTAAAAGGAAAGTTCTCTTTCACCTGACAATGTGCCTTCACACACGTGGGGGTTTGTTGCTACAAAACTACATGACTTTCACTTCCAAGTTGTTCTACAACTGTTATATCCGTCGGATTTGACTCCCAGTGATTACATTTTGCTCTGAAACCTAGAGAACTGGCTGGATGTACGAAGATTCACATCAAATGACGATATAGATGTTTGTTTTGCAGAGTTGGACAAATCTTATTTTACTGAGGTATTAAAAAGTTGTAAATTCGTTGGACCATATGCATTTACAAGGTGACTATGTTGAAAAATAAAAAAGAATTTCTCTTATATTTTGTTTTCTTCGTGAGGCCGAGGTATTTTAGAACGCCCCTTGCATATCGGTATATCGTACAATGGATATTGAAATAAATATGAAAGGCTGCATTAGTAAAATATTTTTTTAAACACAGCCAGATGTTTCTTCCCAACTCTCCATTAAAATGTGAAGCTCGTCACACACGGGCTACCAAGTCACCCTACAGCTCTTGTAAACTTCCTTTTGCCTCACCTGAGTCCGACTTATTTGGCTTACGTACAGCCTAGCTTTATAATATTCCACTGATTGTAATATTGTTACATGCTGGGTAGAGGTGTAAAAGTTCACATGAAAATTCAATTAATTTCTAGTACCTAGCACGTACATTGAGAGGACGTATACTGACTTGGTTGCAGAGGACCGAAACGTGGTGTGAAGGTTAAGTAAAAGGCGTGGGTTTCTCACTGTACAAAATCCATAACACAAATCTACTTACATATTCCTAGATTTATTTCCCAACCGTTTGGTGTCCCTACATAATTAAATATGAAAGGTTAAAGGAGATGTCCACCGATCCAAAAGCCGGCTTGCACAAGCGATCCGCTCCACACGGAATCTTAAGTAAGACAGACACTATCCCCACCACTCGTGACTAGCAAAAAACTCCCAGCCACGAGTGACGTAATCCAAGTCAACATAAAAGAAAAAACAACAATATGTCTGGTAATGACAATGAAACCCTCAAATTATCAATACGCCACAACATTTCCCGCAATCTGAAGTTTACACCAAAGAAAGAGTCAACAAACCTAAGAATTATTATTAAAATTTCTTTGAAAACAAATAACCAGGGAGCTCAAGCTAAGCGAACATTTTAGTTGAGGCGTGTAAAGAACAAAATAATATGCCTACTTTAGTCAGGCATGTTTTGAAGATGCAATCGAAGAATCTCAAAATGCTTACTTCCTAAATTCGTCCATCTGGCCTGAAAGAATAAATAGATTTAGTTTTCTGATGACAAGGAAAAACAAATTTACTCTTACTCCTTGACCATGAAGTAAAGATATTTTAAGTTCTTGTAACATCTCGGAGTATTTGAGATCGCCTTGAAGCTTTACCGAGACGCACGAATCGGGTGAGGTGTTTAATGTGCATAGGTCATCTGGTCATAGTAACTCAGCTGTAAAGCATTGGTCTAGACAGCTGAAAATCCGTAGTTCGAGTTTCGGCCGACTTTCTCTACTGCTTACCTATAGTAAGTAAAGAAAGTATTGTATTCCACCCAAAAATTCCATACCGGGATTTCACGGATGTACACCTTTTGAGACTCCCTAATCCAAAAAGGCATTTTTAGAAGAAGGTCCTTGTGTGTTGTGTTTCTGTCTGTCTGTGTGTGTGTTTGTGTGTGAATAACACAACTCAAAAATTAAATTTGGGATAAATACCAAACTTGGTATTTACTTTTAGTGTCTTCCAAGGATGTGATACGATGATTTTCGGAAAATCCCCACTTCAAACTATCCTTTAAATGTAACATTTTCAAACCTTTTATTTTCTCAAAACTGGCTCTAACGATGTTGCTTTAAATACCATATGTTTAAGATACTTTCAGGGTAAATAAAGGTATATTTTGAATTTCATGGGAATAGTCTCTGAAGTCCTCTTCATTGTGAATGATTTTTGCAAAATTAGAGTCTTGCTACATAAAAAATGTGTATCTCTTAAAGCACAAATTTTATGTCAAATACATTTTTGTGAAATTAACAACACAATTTACAGATGTACATTGTTTTATATTTTTTCTTTTTTCTTATTTTCATTGCTCGTTTTCTTTATTTCTTTCTTTCTTTCTTTCTCTGTCTCTCCCTCTCTTTCTTTCTCATACTCGTGCAAAGAGCACGGAATTTCAAAGCCAACCATAGCGACACACTCTTTAAAAACCCGACTATTGTTTTATCACTGTATCAAATAGAAATGCATAAATGTGAATTGAAAGTATATCTGGATTAAGAGAAAGTAGCTACAACAATAAGCTTTTGTAAGAAAAGTTTGTGGAATATTGAGTAGACAAAATTATGTGAAGTACCACATGAGATATTTTTCCTCATTTAACCCCCATACTTAATAGTTCTCAAGAAATGATTTCTAAACAGCAAACTTGTTCATTACAAGATGACATTTGATATAATATTAAAAGATCATCTCCTTTTAGCACAAAATTCAGGTTTAATTTTGAGTTTGCAAACAAACTAAGATATTTAATATTTTCTTCTGCTAAATTAGAAGGAATCAGAAAGAAATTCTCATTCAACAAAAAGTGACTTTAATGAAATGTAGCTCATCTTTGAAATAAAAATATATATGATTGGATTCTTTTCGTTTTAATGTAATACAACCGTTGTAATTTTATTACATTATTCAAGTGCTATATTTCCCATATGCGGTTGCTTGCGTTGCTTCAGTCTTGATGATAGATATAGTTTATGTGTGCATAGATATTAAAATGCTTACATAAAATGTTTATATTACTGCCAGAAGTCCTAATATGTTTGCCAAAAGTACTTCTGTTCAGTATCAAATAAAGGGTAATTATTTTTGATACAGTGCAAATAAGTTGTATCCAAGTTGTCAATAAACTATTGATTTTGTGACAAATTAATAAGCATGAAAATTATTCTTCCTTCTAACTTTATTTGCAAAGTGTTAATTATTTGTACATCAGAAATTCTTGTATTAATCAATTATCAGAGAACAAAATGGCATTTAAATTTCAGCTTGAAACGCTGTTTACTATTTTAACTTCGGACTGAGTCAAAATATTTTCTGTATTGTCCAAGTTCACAAAAGCTCAGAATATTCCATTGAAGACTTCCAGTTAAGTTACTTTTAGTTCTTTGCGTTTTTGTGACATATAAAATATGAATTTAGCAGCTGAAGTTGCCGCTTTGCAACTTCAGTCACCTTGGGCTTGATAATATCTCAAATTTTCCCTAAAATGCACGTGAAGGTCCTCTTCACTCATGTTGAATACTTTAAAAATATAAGTGTTATTTTGTAACCTTGACTGCATCCCAGACTCTCCCTTTACTCTATCGTTTGCTGTAAATTAACGTGAAACATTTTACTGTATTCACGAGAGGTACCGCGGAAGTAATAAATAAACAAGCTTTATATTTTAAGTCCAAAGGACATCCACCTACTCCCTCTATAAGAAGAAGATGAGAGGATGACTATAATCTAAGTCAACCAGCGAGCTGGCGCCGCGGTAACGTGTGCGACTCGCGTTCGGGAGGTTCAGTGTTCGATCTCTGGCGGCCGTCCATTCCCCGGGGTCGGCAGGCGAAGCTCGTATGGTTTGTCCTCCAACACGATTTCCTTTCCATAATTTCTATTTCACTCTTTTTACTTATCATCTTTGAGGCGTTCTTCTAGGTTTCTGGTGCATGGCGGTGTCGGAAAGATGGCGCGGATGTATGCTCAAAGTAAATAGTAACCCCATGAACATCAGAGGGCTGATTGATTGGTGGGTCGTTCATCGCCCTCTCTCGACAGCTCTAGCAGTGGGACGGATCTGCGTGCTTGGAAATGTTATGGACTTCCGCGCGGCTCTGTGACATGTCTGCCTATGACCTGTAACCTCCTGTGATTTCTTCAACTCATCCCTTTCTCCTGAGGGGTGGCAGATGCAGTAGATCCATGTAGACCGCAGTGCGCGAGGTTCCCCTCTCCATTGAATCACCTATACCTAACATTTACACCACATGTTAGAAGAAGAATGAAAATAGTAATGTTAAGAATGTGAATACTGGTTTTAAAAAAACTAAATGAAATGTCTGGATATCTTAGAATTCGTGTCTTTGGTGGATACTATCTCAGAGGTAAGAGCCGTTTCCAGTGTGAAAATGTGAGAAAGCACCCAAATCAATAAAGGATGTGAAGAGAGGAACTTTCGCTAACAGTTTTTTATCCTTTCGGTCTACATTGCCTTTAAATTCTGCTCACAGCTCTCCCCTTCACTTGGCCACACATCGACTGAGAACTGCGCGCTCCCTTTGCTGCAGTGGCTGCCTCTTACTGTCCCCAATTAAAAGCGTTTAAGCATCGTTGTATACTTGTGTATTTCGGCAAATCAGTTGGTGTTTCCTGAAGTTTGCCACGCCTGTGCTAAGATGCAAATAAACTAAAAGTTGTACTAGCCACCTGATTCTCTAAAAGCTAGTTTCCTACTTATTTATTTATTTATTAACACGTCCCTCAATTGAGGGCTGCCATATAGACAAAGTATACCTAGACAATTAAGAAATTTAAAATTTATATTAACAACAATAAAGACGATTTATAGTTAACATACCAAAATAATGAAAGTCAACTTAAAATAGAAACATAAATGAATTTAAATCGGAACATAAAAGTAGTATAACAAAATCCTATTATGCAGTTAAATAAATATATATAATAATTTCAGTGATTTGTAAAGCGGTGTATCTATATTATATTGAATATAAATGATTTCTGAGGATGAGAATTTGTCCTTAATAAAGCAGCGTTTATCCAGGCCATAATCTACCCAAAACTTGTGTATCCTTTGGGGTGTTGTCCCTCTAGCTCCTATCATCAATCCTGTGACTGAGATTTTATTTAAGTTGTATTTATCCTTGTAATAGGAGATAGTGGGTTTATAAATGACCTTTTTTCTGCGTCTGCTTCTTCGGGCTGTTGATAGTGGGATTCAAAGCGCACAGTAAGATAAATGATTCATCCGCTACCGTCGCACGATGTCTTGTAGGCGATGTGGCTGCTACTACATTGTTGAATAATCCCTATACCTATTCGTGGACCTGAAAACCTTTTTCCTTCATACCTGCTGCAATCACGCAACACTTCTCCGTATGGACAAGCACCCAGAACGTGTGCAAGGGTTTCGTGCTCTCTGGCACAACGACAACAGGGACCTCCCTGGTAAGGACAGCAATAACTCCAGCAGTCATTTTTTTCTTTCTTTTGTGTACAATTCTTATTTACGATCTCTTACAAATGTGTTTTTCCTCACGGCTCGGAATCTATTAAGCTACAGTTTAATACCATCACTCATATAATTTTCATGTCCAACGAAGACAAACAAACAAATAAATCTCACATCTTACATTCATATGACTTTCTCTACCATCGTTCTACAAACTATTCTTATGAAAGCTTATTCTTGTGTTTAAAGCTAATCGAGATAAACGCTTGCAGAAGTAGTTTCATTACACATTTCGTTGTTGGTGCAAGAGAAATACAGTAGGCTGAAGCGTAGTCAAAACTTTCAAAAGCGAGTCGCTATGTGGTGGCCTTGAAATTCTACTATTTTCATGATCACCGTAAACAACACGAATGGTGACTTAGCACTTAAAATGCGTATAGTACCATAAAGAATCTGGAATGCATTGTGTGCCTTAACGAGATCAACACCTTTTGGATAGTGTATTTTTTATCTATTTCATACTAATTATACAAAATTATAAAAAGATTCATTCCGAGTGAATTCCCAGGCTATTCGCAGTAAATAAAATTGATCACACACATTTAAAGATACGATATTTCATTTAAAATCGCTAGAGCCATTCTTGAGAAAATAAAAAAATTACAGAAATGTTTCACATAAAGGGTAGTTTGGGGTAGGGAGTTTTTTTTTTTTTTTTTGTAAATCTTCATGTCCTATCCTTGGACGGTTCTGAACTTAAATACAAACTTAAATTATTTATCCGACATTTTATTTTTGTGTTACGCAGTTCACAAACACACACGCGCCATCGAACTTTTTTCTAAAATAGCTTTTATATATATATATATATATATATATATATATAAAGAACATAAAACCTGTATTTCGGGTGATATCTCTATATTGAATTTTTGGGTGGAATGCAATAGTTCACCTACTGAGTTTAGGTAAGTAGAATAAAAAGTAACAGAAGGCCATACTTTTGACATATTGACATGAAAATAAATGGCGTAACTTGAATGTTTTGTTAGTAAACTGTAAGCTCTTCTTTACTCTTATTGCATTTTATAGAATATAGAACATTACGGTTACGTTACTGTGAAAATATAAGAGATAGACCAATGTGCTAGAGAAAAACTGTAACTGCTTAAAATATAGAATTTAGGTAAGCTTATTTCCTTACACTTGCCATTTTCAAAATATTTATTGTTACATGTTTTCAGTTTTCCACACTTTATATCGATATATTCCCCCATCTCAAACTACCATTTACAAGAAATTTTTTCGAAGCTTTTGATTTTCTAAATTATGGCTCTAGCGATTTTGAATAAAATGCCATATTAAGCATATTTACATCGCAAATAAAATGCACATATTGAATTTTCTGCAGAAGTTTGTGGAATCCTCTTCCTTCGGAAGGCATTTTGATAATGTTGCATCTGTTAAACGCTAAGCGATAGACGAAAACGTTCTACATAAGAAACATAGATCTCTTTAAAATAAAATTTACTTCAAATAACGTTTTGGTATTTCGATTTTTTCAATAACTTTGTCATTCTTTCAAGTCCTTTCGATATTCAATTGTTTCTCCAATTGCACGCAAAGAACATTGAATTTTAAGGCCAGTACATAACGTCTAGTTCTTACCACTGTTCCATTTATATCTATAACGAAATATGTAATGTACCTATATCCGCAAAGTTTTTATCTCGATTAAAATGAAGAAGATCGGAAAATAAACGTTCATAAGAATAATTTGTATACCCACTATTAATCACTAGGATAGAGAAAGCCATGTGAAAATCTCACATCGGATTTTTTTTTTGTTTTTTGTATAAAGGATGCTTCTTTTCCCGATTTTAGGTAGCTAAATCGAAATGCGTAATTTCAAATCGTTTTAAGCAAATGTTTTGGCGGATAATTAATCATAACAGTTGCATAATCACTCTTTTACACGAGTTTTATTGTTATTTAAACATGTGAATTTGCAATGGATAAAACAAATTTTGTGGTTTTTGCATATCAAATGCTTTCATAAGACTGTTTTCTCAAATCTGCATCAACCACGGAATCCCATTTTCAGGGAAAATTCAATGTTTTGAAGCCATACTCCGGCGAAACTACACCATACAGAACTCGATAAAAATACTCTTCTTCCTGCTGAAGCTTATTGAATGTGATAAGCCACCAAGGCAAGACCAAGGCCTATCTTTGATTTCTTGTGCAATGAACATAAAATACCATTCATATATTTGCTTCCAGTCACAATTAGAATGGGTCGAAAGGAAAAGTGCTACTACTTATTCTTTATGGTAGCCTCTCGTAGAGAGTTCTGGATGATGCTATTCCCCACTGTATCCTTATTTTGGATAATATATTGGTTCATTTATTCTAAGTCGTTCTGCTGATCTAGTAGTGCCATGCTAGCCTCTAGTTCTGGAGATCGCTGGTTCAAACCCGGAGGAGGACGATGATGTTTCTTTTTTTTTTTAGCATGGCTTCCTTCGAATGGGAAGTAATGCAGGTGGTCTCGTGTCGCGATTTATGGCATGCAAAAGAACCTCAAGCCTAATAAAGAGGCCTCTTAACGCAATTTTCGGTCTTTTTTGTCCAATATAGAATGGGACGCTAAGGGCCATAGAGTTAAAGAGCGTCCAAAAATAAAACTCAGCTTAATTGTTTCACTTGTTCTAAGGTGTATACAAGATCGATATTATCGTAATCTTATTTGATGAAACTCCCCATTGTATTTTTATTTTGGTGATATAGTTGGTTCACGTTTTCGAAGAAATATTCAAGATCGATATTATCATATTCATGTTTGATGACATTCCTATTCTATGCTTTTTTTGATAATCTAGTTGCTCAACCTGTTTTAAAGGGCATACAAGATTGATATCATCATGATGTGGCGTAACGTCACTTTGTCAAACCGGCGCCTGTACCAGATGTTACGACGCTATTAGAGCCCACACTAGATGGGAGGAAGAAGGGGTGTAGCTCAGGTTTTCATGTGAGATGCTTAAGCTTGACAGTGGGGTGGCAGAGAGGAACAGATGGAAAATTATTTACGTATAAGTCTGGTCCCAAGATTTACTTTAATTTCTCTATGAACTATGCCAAATTACATTACTTATCACAGAATGAAGGGGCTGCTCCAGACAGCTGAATAATTACCTGGTTGACCGCGAATGTCCGATGTTCCTTTCGTCGTGCCTATGGCCAATGTCAAAGTTGATGTTGAAAACTAGCACGCAATAATTTAAAGAGCCCAGTGTCTGAGAGTACTGCTAGGCGCTTGACAGGCAGAGAGTGAGTCGTCAAAAAACTCTAGCCTTAAATACTGTCAAGCATGCTGGTCTTGTGCTTCCTCCAGCACTGATGTAAGCGATATAAGCATAATTTTCATACTCCACCCACTTGTCGATACATTCGTGAATATTCGGTTAACAATTCTCCATAAAATTACACCATATACCCCCTGCTTACATACGCATGCAGGAAATGACGTATCAGAATTTCTAAAGCCAATTTCATCGTCCCTCGCAAACAAACTTAGTTATGAACATCCTAGTTTTATAAAATTATATTTATCTTATAAAATAGAACGATCACTATATTCATGTTTCATTCTTGCCTCATTCTTGTTTGCTAACTTTGCACTTTGTATTCATTTTGCCGTTTCAGTTTTCCTACGCTCGTAATTCTGATAGACGTATTGTGTTTTCTGAGTAAATCAGAGAGAATCAAGATGGTCCCCTGCAGCAGCATACACTGTAGACATCGAGCATATTTCACAACATCTTGTTCGTTTCTATAAAATAGGAAACTACTCTCTGCATGTACAGTGGTATTCGATCCTGAAATTGTAGGAAGAACTTTTAAGTATATTATTCCGATGTCGTGATTCTGTTAAATACAAAATTAATGTTTCCTTTGTTGCCAGAGATAAAATACCAATGCTGTAAGTATTTTACCACATTAATTTAAAACATGTAAACATGTGAAAGTAAATATGAGTTGAAAATAGTAACAGTTATCATTCCTAATCGCTAAATAAACATATTTGATAGATAATGCTTAAATGCGCTGACAACACCGGGAGGGGTAGAATTTAGGCTGTGCAAAAGATGAAGCATGCAAAAGCAAAATAACAATCAATGAATGTTCAGTCATCAGAACATTTAATTACCATAATATAATAATTTATTCAAAATAAAGTATACAGGGTGGAAGGGATATAGATGCCCAGCTTTAAACTGCTAAGGAACAGACAATCATTATCAACTCTTCGAGCTCTCTACATCTTCGAGCGCTTATCTAAATTTAATTGATTTGGTAGAGGGAAAACAAACTCCGCAATATGACCAGGGATATAGGAGATTGCGTCAGTCCTCGCGCCTCTTGCTTCGAAGACTGCGCCGTTGGTTGCAGTTCCGGGTTCGATGTCCGTGCGGGTTATTATCGACCGCGGTGCAGTGGTAGTTACAGGAGAAGTAATCGTAAAATTCACTGTACCTGTTTTATGTTCTCCATCCGACGTGGCTTCGTCTTCATCAGGAAAATCTCAGTAGAAAGGTGATTTAAATACACGGTAATTCTCGCTGTTGCCCTGGCTAGTTGCTCTCAGCGGAGTTATAAGCATGGACTTTGCCTATCAGGATTGCTACTAAGCTCGTTGATCTCGGTAGTGGTACAAAGGAGCTCAAAGTTGAATTCATTACTCATCATAATGTTTTATTTATCGCTATTTATTGTCACTTCTTCACTCTAAGAACACTAAATAATGCTCCTGTTCACTTATCACTTTATATAGAACTCGGGAATCACCGATACATTGTTAATGAATATGTGATTAGTCACATTTACACTTCCGCACAAAAGGACACTATTTGTGCGCCAACTTTGTCTTACGGATTAGCGTGGATTCCTCGTCTGTAACTACAAGTCAACTCCTGGATTTTGGGGTAAATATCGACTATTTATGGAACACGATGCCCCACTTGAAATTTTAGGATCTGATTTCTCATTGGAGGAATTTTCGCGGTTCTCTCAGCGTGGCTAAATATATTATTTCATTTATATATGCATATTCTTAATGGCTAGTTTATATATATATATATATATATATATCACATGACTTTTCTCGGGCTTCTCTCGGTAATTTTCCGTTCTGTGTTACATTTCCCTCACTCCATACTTCCCAAGTGGAGACAAATATGGTCATGAAACCTTACTCTCGATCCTAACACAAAAGATCCAACTTTCCCTGCACATTCGAAGAGCATATTGTCTACCACACTGCAGAGTTTAACACGTCTTAAAACTAGTGAAACAGGAACATTATATATATATATATATATATATATATATATATATATGACAAATATTACATTACACAAAAATGGCTACATACACGGTGTTCACATTGTACACATATATCATTCATACATCAAATTATCAAATTAATCGCTAAATAAATTAACACATTATAAAATTAATCCGGGCACATTCTGTCTCAAGATTAAAAAAGGATACCAGGCAATCCTCCAATGCAACATAAATTGTTACCAGGGTAGCAAAACAAGAATTATTGATGGTAATCTGGAATGTGGTGTTTGACATGCTGCACCCCTAGAACAAGTGCCGAACAAGCAAAATGAGGTAGGTTGCAAAATATATGCTGAATATGCATTCACCAGATTTTGGCCAGACAAAAAGAATGTTTTTGTGTTTAATATACCTTTACACTAACGAATACATTATAAAGTAAATATTTGCGAAACACGTGCGATGATACAAAACAAATTTTAAATTTTGATACATTGAAATCAAAATAAAGTAACGGATATAAAATTATGTCTTAGGTAATTGAAAATGCACTTTCCTTTCCACGTTCGTACCCTTCACTACACATAGTTGTGAGAATTTAGGATATGTTTCGAAACACATACCCGAAGCGTTATTAGTATCTGACATACAATTATGCTTAGTTGTGTAGCAGCTATGCGTACACCGGGCGTCACCGAGACACTGAAATATTCATAAAGGCAGAGTACTTGTTTGAAACCAATTTATAGTTTGTCAATGTTCGTAAAATACTCGCCCAGTAACAAACTTCGATTGTCCTTCTTATATTTTTGCCCCTAATTTCCAGATTCCATCTAATACACAGCTTATTTTTTTTTTATTTTCCATACCAAAAGGACCTTGCGATCTTTGGTTTTCTCTTATCAGAATCTTTATTGATGATTCAATAGCGATGATTCTCGACGATTGGGTGCCTTATGCAAAACGGTTAGCTTGATAACATTTAGCTGCATCTGTACCGTTGCGTTAAATTTACAGTAAATTAAAATGGTTCTAATAGCCTCACTGGTTTCCATATTTTACTCCTCACCTCACTGAAGCTTAGTGAAGCTGCTCTTATCTACTCTGACCAACTTTCAAACTACCTGCTTGACAAACCTAAGAATTGGTCGTTACAGATTACAAGTGTGTCTTTATCAAAAGTATTACACCATGGAAATCACGATTGTGCGAGGAGCACAACATCAGTTAATGTGGGGAAAAATATGTTTACTTTCATTTAAACAGCTCTTTACCTTAATGTGTTTTGATGTTCAAAGGTATCATAGCCTTGCGAAAAAATGAATCTCGAATGCAAATTTTAACAGCGGGTCTAATCCTCCATATAGGGCAAGAAAACGTTGCTTTAATATGTAGGTATCTATCAATCCTTCACCTGTATAATATCGCTTGCCCTTCATTACAAAATAGCGATGAAACAAAATGGCAAATTCTGACTGAAAGCATATAATCAAGATAGAAAAAACGATACTTTGACTTATTTTTAAATTCAGTAACCTATAATACTAATTAAACCAGCTTTTTTGAGAAATGGGAGAGTGGAATCGGCCACCACTCAGTCCTATGGAACACTCTTTGCAGAGAAGAACTTTATTTTAACGCCGGAGTGGGTTTCAGAATGACAGATGTTAACACTTGGGAATTCCATTTTATTTTAGATTGTAACATCGTGCATCAAATAGGTAATTTTAAGCAACCAACAATCTTAAGCTTTAGTTTTGAAACCCTTTACAGTTATGTTTCAATAGCTGGGTTAGTTTATAAGTAACGCTGAAAATTTTAAGGAAAGTGATGCTCTTGTTTCTTAAAATGTTAGAAAAAAATGCAGTTTTGAGACAATTTCCAATTGCTAACTTAGACGTAGAACTAAAATTGGGATTCACGATGACTTTAACCTCTCGAAGGCATTGAAGTGGCAGCCATGCTATTTATTCCTGAATAGACAATTTCAAAAACAAAATTCCTCCTAGAGAATGATAAAACCCCCACAAAAACAGGTCTTCCAGCTCATATGGTGAAACGAATTATGCCAAAATCAGGAGAGTGTAAATATATGCAGATATATTTTCAAACATCAAAAACCTGTGATTTGTAATGAAACATACCGTATTAGTAAGGGAAGTTGAAATGTTATTTTAATTCACTTCCTCAAAAGTGCCAAATCAATAGATTTTTTCCCATTAAATTTCCTAAATACATATACATTTTGGTAGTAATGTTTGTTTTTTAACACTTTAAACTTGAAAGTAAGAAATCTATGCTTTCACATAATCATTTACACGTGCAGCCTCTAGGGTGGATAAAATATAATTCTGATATTAAGTAAAGCTCACCCTCCATTAGAATTCCACCCGTGATCTGTGTATTTAGAGACAAACAAGTCTATTTCGTTTCATCATAAAATTAATTTTAACCAATATTCTTTATTGTCCCTATTTCTTATTTAAATAAATGTTGGTGAATAAGATGGAATAATGTTGAACTAATATAATCGTCCATGAAACCAATATTTCGCATAGGAAACGTAAGTGCAAGCATGAATTTGCAGAGCTCCGAATGCTTTCATAGCTTTTTCTCACTCATCTTAGGCTACCAGATCTACCGAACCGCAGCTTCCATAATACGTGCTGAAACTGCTGAACAATTTTATCCATCTACGTGATTTGCAATAGCACGTCGCAGCTGGAAGCTTCTCATCGATCGACTTTAAGTGAGGGCGTGGAAAGAGTTGCCTAACCCGTAGGAGGTCCTGGGTGGCAAAAACTATGTAGTGTATCCAGAGTTTCAACGCCTGCAGCAATGGCGTGAGACAACCCGCATAGCAGTCATGTAAAAGAAGTTTCCTATTCTGCACGGGTACAACAGCTCGTGACTGTCGGTTGTTCTTGCGAAACGCTCCGAGGAAAAGCCGCTTAACGGATGTATTGTATTTCTTCTCCTCAAGACAATGGGAACGAACAGTCTAAATAAAGTACTTTCTCTATTGTAAAGGTGAAGAAGAATTGCAAGCCATGACCTGGTAATGAACGCGTATTTATTTAGGTGAGTGAACAATTATAATCGCGACTCGCAGCACAGATATTGGTGACGTAATATCAAGGTTATCGGAGTTTGTGAGTCTCTAACCAGTCTCTTGGAAGAAATTGCTTATTTTTTATATTATAGTCGTTGGCTTACCCATTTTGTCGCGTGCCTTTTTAAACCTCGAATTACGATTTAACTAATTTATCTTTCCCTGTATTATTTATGAAATTATTGTAAATTGATCTAAAATATTCTTACGACGACTGTTTCCCTGATATTCATGGAAATTAATGCGATATATCGAAGGATCTTTTATTTCTAATTTCCTAAATCCCCCCCCGACAGTCCTCTATTTGCTGTAAATGTTGTGCAGATTTTGAGTGCCCTTTAAAAATGCAATAAGCATTGAAATTTCGAATAATTTTAAATAAACAATAAATGACATTTTTAAACTCTATACCTGCTCCTTTGTTCCACAGCTATTTAGTAACACAAATGCTCCAGAGTTTTCAGAAACTCCTGACATCAATATTCAACGAAACAGAGGCAAAATGGTGAATATAATGTAATTTAAACACTTTGGAAATGGCACACAGTTTGTAACCATCAAGAAAAATACTCTTCTCAGTAAATTTCCGACGTAACGCTGGAAAAGATTTTTTTACTTTATGTGGGTAACCGTTAGCGTACGAAGATAATGGAGCGAATATGTAACATGCTGAGGAAATACAGAAAGCGTTCTTATATGAGGGGCACTTAAGGTTTTGGCATCCAGAATATTCTCTGAAGTAGTTTGTATTTAAGGAGTTGTATTATATTTCAACTGTTGGGGAGCCTAACTTGAAGTTCGTTGCAACTGTACGTATAGCCTTCGCCCCAAGTGTACTTTCCGGTGGCCTTTGCCCCAAAAATGTTTAAAAAAATATTAACTTTGTAATTTGACTGTTTCTTTAAATTTTATATATTTATGTTTGCCTCGGCTGCGTCAGTATTATTGTTAGAGACATGTTTCTCTTTGCAGGGTGGTGCGACTTAAGAATATAGGCTTACACAGATTATAATTTTACTTCACTCCTTTTATTAATGCTTGACACGATTTAAATAACACTTCGCTGATATAGAGAGCTGTGAGATTTTTTTTAATTAATTACTTGCACTTTTTAACACGTAAAGTATTTTTTTTCTCACACAAAATACGTACTATACTTCTCGAGGAAGCATCTCGCATCCGGTTTGGAACGCTATCTACACCCAACGCGTCCAGTTATGAGCACTGTCTACAAGCAATTGACTTGATTTCTAGCGCCTAAATTTGTAAATTTCTGTATTTCAAGTCTCTAATTGGCTATTCCTAATCCAGTAGAATACCTTGATTTAACTAAAGCTTTTTCTGATTGTTGATTGGCTATTTTAAGAACTGTCTCAAAAATTACATTATTGTTGCTCTAAGAATGACTAGTAGCATTATTAAACTTTCTTACTCATTATTGCCTCAAGGTTACCTCATTGTTACCTCATTGTTAGCAACTTTTAACCTATTATTCTCAGAGTTCCTACATTATTAAATTACGTAATCCATTCACATAACATTATTAAAGATGGATACAATAATATAAACATTTACAATTACTGTAATATACACTTTTATATATATAGTTACATACACATTGCTTTAAGGCGGGCTGTTATTGAATTTATATATTATATAATTAGACTGAAATCATTTAAAGGTTAAATATACTGCCTCATCTCCTGTATAATATGAAGAATTACAATAACATTTACAATGCTTTAATGCTAAATGCTACTCACATCTGCATTATTTGAATAAAATACCAAATAAATAATTATCGCATACAAATATCATACCATAATAAGCAAAGAGTCGACTGTCATTTGTTTCTCTATGCTTTGTGTTCTCTTAATTTCTAAATCGTGATAACCTAAGTATATTGCTTGGAATGAAATATCCACCTCTTTTGTGTTATTTATACGTGTATTTTTATGAAGTAACTACTAAGTTCTGCTTCATAGCATTTTCAAAGAACGTTTAAAGCTACCTTATAGCAAATATGTTGTCGTATGACCCCAGTGTGTTCGTATACCGGTATAGAGGGCTTTTGCTCATTTTAGACTATCGTTTCGTAATAACGATTTTCAATTTTCATTTCAGTAACGAAACGTGATTTGATTTTCGCAAAAATAAATTAGTGTGCTTAATAGTACATTATACTGCAAACGATAAAACCACTTTTAACACGTGTGGCATTATACTATTACTCTCTCTACTACGTATAGTAAGTAGGGAAAGTATTGCATTGCACCCAAAAATTGGATATCGAGATTTCTCCGGAAATACGTATTTTGAGGCGCCCTGTATCCAAATAAAGCGTTTTTGAAAACATGTCGTGTGCGTGCGTGTGCGCGTGCGCGTGCATGTGTATTCTCTTTAAAATATTGTGTCGTCCATTTTTCAGTATTAAGTTCTCAGTTTTGCTTCACTAATGCAATCTCGTCCAATTTTCCCTTCTACTTCACTTTTCTTCGCAACGTAGCAACGCAAAACGTTCACGAAACTCTCGTGAAGCAGCGCCTTCTTCCTTCCGTTTCACTCAATGGGGCGTCGAATACAGGACCTCTCAGACTCTCGTCGTAGCAGCACTTACTGTACGTCACAACTGACTTTGTAACCTCACTCGGAGAACGCACTGAAAAATCAGCATTTTAAGCCGCATTAAGAACAACTTACTATATCACTCACTAACTGGCTCACTCGCGAGCACGCTCCTTTATACAACCGTTGGAATCTTCCTGACGGTTCTAGAATGTTTGGGAGGCGGGGAGAGAGAAGGCTCCAGAATAATTCTGTTATCTATCGATAGCACCTCTGATGTTTAGGCTGGTTGAGAGCACTTATCTTTTCAACCGGGCAGTCAGTCTGTCGGTCGGTAGTTTTTATGCACAAATTAGGGCTCAGCTGCGTCATAATATGAATACAGGAAGGATTTTCGAGGATTGAAGGGCTTGAAGGGTTGGCACTCCTACCCATCTTATCCTTCATGTTAAGCAGCTTTTAGCTTGATCACTGTTAGATGGGTGACCAGTCAGCCGTGACCGCCCACTTGTTTGACGTGGCAACCCAATACCAGTACCTTATTCCTATCTTGCTTTCCTGCCAGCTGAGGCAGGCCTGACTTAATAGCCACGCAGGCGGCCAATTAAGTTAAGTAGCATTGGATATGGTGGCTACTTGGATACGTGACAATTCAAGTGGTACATCCCGTCCAGACCAATTGCAGACAGGGAGCTACATATCGCCCATATGCAGATCAAAAGCTTACGAATATCCTTTTCAATCTCTTGTATTGCATTACATTCCGCCCAAGTGAACCTAAAATTGAGTTTTATTTATGGACGCTCTTTAGCTACTATGATTCTTAGCGTTTCATTCTATATTCAGCGTGAAAGACCGAAAAGTTTTCTCAGAGGCCTCTTTAGCAGGATTGAACCTTTTTACATGCCGTAAATCTACGACGCGGGACCACCGACTTTACTTCCATTCCGAAGGAAGCCATGCTTAAGATTTTTACGCCCGAAAAGAATCCATCGCCCTCCGCCGGCTTTGAACTCGCGATCTCGAGAACTAGAAGCTGTCATGGTACCCCTAGAACACGGAGGATGACCCTAGTGAACCTGGGCGACCTACTTTTGTTGCTGGATTGCTGATTGCAAACTACATTCATTATACATCTCTACACCGAGATTGCCTTACTAATTTAGAAGTAAAGAATAATTTCTATATCGATGTTCAGGATTGTAGCGCTCTTAAGGGTAGCCAATGAGAGACAAAAACCTCATGAATGGGGACGGAGTGGCTCAGTCTAGTGCCCTCTCCCTTCTGTCCCGTCTTCCTGGTCCTACACTGTTTATACAAGAAATTTATAAGCCAGTCAGTCAGTTTTTGCCAGTCCTTAGCTCCCTCGTTTTTCACCCCTCTGCCATCAGGATTTTGCGATAAGTACAGCAATCACACGAGGAGAAAAAATACTTGCTGACTTCGAGCGTTTGCGTTATGTGATCGTATCGAAATAGATTTGAAATTGCGACATGGAAAATCGCTTAGATTTCTCTTGATTTCGAATCAAATACTGAAATTTAGTTTTTCACCCTAATCGTCGTTCAGTATTTATCTAGTTAGAATAATTAAAATGGGATGATGTTTGTAAAAACATAAAATGTAAGACTAAGATGTTGCGAATAAAATAATGTTTCTCTTACTGTCGAACTTAACAAGGGCTTTTGACACCTAGCACTGAAATAGCTCATAATAAACATTTGAAGCATTCTCCATTGTCAAGTATTTCTTTCGTTTGTGGCTTTCTCCAGGGCGACTTACACAGGTACTTTGATACAGAAATGTGTCGCCTCTGACATTTTCCTCTCTTTGTTTTGATGCTATTGTTTGGAACGTATCTAACGACGTCCCCTTCTTAGGCATCTCCTTCCTTCTCTTTCCCATTTTAATCTCTCTTCTGGAGTCCCATGCTATTCCGAGTGGATTCAGAAGCATTGAGGAAGTCGTAAATCGATAACGTTCCCTATTTACTAGCAACAATGGTGCTGTATGGACACCCCAGTGTGCGATCGTGATGAGGAAGTCGCTTTCTTCAAGGGAGATCCTGTTTTGTAAGCGAACGGATCAAGTACAAGGCAATGCAGCAATAAATATTGAAGTATATAGCAGCTAAATTAGCTACCTCCAGATATTCGTATCTGTACAAACCTCACCTTATAGTTTGTGAAAACAGCGCCATTTTTACTAGTAGAGTAAGTAGGAGAATTATTGAATTCCACCCAAAAATTCGATATCGAGATTTCACCGGAAATACATGTTTTGAGACCCCCTGAATCCAAAAAAAAGCATTTTTGGAAACATGTCAGTGTGTGTGTGTGTGTGAACAGCATGACTCAGAAACGAACATTCGGATAAACACCAAACTTGATATTTAGGTTCAGTATCTTCCAGAGATGCGACACGAAGGTTTTCAAGAAAATCCCTCCACCCCAGATTACCGTTTACATGGAACATTTTTCGAAAATTTTAATTTTCTCAAAAACGTCTCTAACGATTTTGATTAAAATATCATATGTTTAAGATATTTTCAAAACAAATGAAATGTATATCTCGAATTTTCTGGGAATGTCTCCAAAAGTATTCTTCATTGTGAACGACTTCTGCATAACTGGTAAACCATAAGAGATAGACAAAATTTTACTACACAAAAATGCAGATCGCGTTAAAATACACAATTTATGTCATATATATTTTTTTTTGTTGAGTGAACCATTTTCGAGATATTGCTTGTTATTCCCTTAAATTTTTCAAATACATACTTTTTCTCAAATTCATTATTCAGTTTTTTTACATTCTCTACTACGTATAGTAAGTAGGGCAAGTATTGCATTCCACCCAAAAATTCGATACCGAGATTTCACCGGAAATACATGTTTTGAGACCCTCTGAATCCAAAAAAGCATCTTTGGAAACATGTTCGTGTGTGTGCTTGTGTGTGTGTGTGTGTGCGCGCCTGTGTGTGTGTGTGTGTCTGTGCGTCTGTGAACAGCATAACTCAGAAACGAACATTCGGATAAACACCAAACTTGCTATTTAGGTTCAGTATCTTCCAGAGATGGACAACGAAGGTTTCCAAGAAAATCCCCCCACCCAGATTACCCTTTACATGGAAGATTTTTCGAAAACTTTAATTTTCTCAAAAATGGCTCTAACGATTTTGATTAAAATATCATATATTTAAGATACTTTCATGAAAAATAAAATGTATATCTTGAATTTTCTGGGAATGGCTCCAAAAGTATTCTTCATTGTGAACGACTTTTGTATAACCTGGTAAACCATAAGAGATAGACAAAATTTTACTACACAAAAAAATGTAGATGGCGTTAAAATACACAATTTATGTCATATACATTTTTTTGTTGAGTGAACGATTTTCGAGATATTGCTTGTTATTCCCTTAAATTTTCCAATACTTATATCTACTTTTTCTCAAATTCGTTATTCATTTTTTGTCCTGGTAATGCAAAGAGAATGAAATACTCCACATAGCAACCAGCTCTTAAAATATTTGACTATCACTTAAAGCCTACCAATTCCCCTTGCATCTACAAGAAAATTAGCAATTAAGATTAACCTCTCGATTAACATGAAGAATATGGAGAATAAGCGTTTGTAAAAATAATTTGTACAAGAGTAGAGAAAGTCATGTTTTTTTTCTAGTAAAAGCTGTACTTTCTCCTACAGCTGCACTCCTTTTAACGCAATTATGTATTGGACTAACAATATTAATTATAATTAAATATTGCACAAACGCAAAAAGGCGGAAGAAAGCTTAAAATGCATTAGGTGGCATAGGTATTAAAACTCCATGGCACAAAGGCAGAGGCTCCTTGTGGTTGAATCTCCGAAAATTGTTGCTGAGGACTCGAAGATTGACGTTTCAAATATGGAGTCATAAGTAATACCGTTAATTTTAATTCGCTGACATCTGAACCGAGGATAATATTCCGTATACTTATTAGATAGCGTAATTCGTAATATTCAGTATTGTACCACATTTGGTGTCAACAAAATTTGGTTCCCCTAATGCTAATTGTTTCTCAAGTGCGCTGAGAGCAACCTAAGTATTAGTTTCCTTTTCGACCATCTTAAAGACCTTTGCTGGAATCATTATTTCTATATTGCACGCAATTGTGTTTTACACAGAAATATTCACTCCTACGCCTAAAACAGTATGTTACAGTGCGAGGTTACATTACTATGTAAGATTCGTATTCTGCCACTTCATAGTAGTGAAGGAAATGCCAAGAACCACCCAGGTGCTCTGAATCTTATAGCTGAGAGGCTTTTAAATCCTAATACTGCTTTGTACTAAACGAACTAATTTGGTTAGCTTCATTGTGTATTGTAGTACTTTAGTATGACTGAGTTCTGCCATTTTAACATTTTTAATGAAATGGTGTAAACTGGTAGGCTTGTTTTATCAAATGTATGTGTTTTGGTTTATGCAATAATTGAAACATTAATGTAATCTCTCATATATTATGTGACTGTACAACTCTCATTTCTGATGCATGCATGTCTGTATATTGGTCATAGTTCATTACTTCTATAATTATATAATTACGCTATCGGAGGTGGGGGGGACTTTGCATCTATCGTAGTGATATATGGTTCGTTCAGTAAAGATTTCCGGAATTAGGAGCAATGTATAGTGCATAGTAAAGGTTTATAAAATTGGCTAGAAAACTTGTATAACTCTCAGTATACGACTATTACATGTGGTATTTAAGATGAAATTAAGTGCCGAATATTCTATGCACGTTAAACCGTTTCACTATGTGTAGAATCTCTACTGTATCAATACGTATAAATAGGCAATAGATGGGTCGCATTTTCCGCTTAATAGGTTGCATAAATTAAAACAAAATAGCCGGGATTTGAACCACGGATCTCCCGGTCTCCGTCCGGTTGCTCTAACCACTGAGCTATCATGGCAACTTGCCGGTACGCCATTAAACCCCCCAACTGATTCGCAATTTTCCCGGCAAACCACAAGGAGATCTCAAATTGTATTGAGATGACATACCCCAATGGCGACTTACAATGTTGTAAGTACTTTAAGTCCCGGGCTTCATAGTTTCATCACTATTAGGTCAATTACTGGCTGCGAATTAGTTGAGTTTAATGTCGTACCGGCAAGTTGCCATGGTAGCTTAGTGGTTAGAGCAACCGGTCGGAAATCGGGAGATCCATGGCTATGGCATTGAGTTTTTCAGTCATCTGATTTTACCTTTCCAACCCATGGCTTGTGTGGAAGAACAATTAATTCCATAAAACAAAATAGGTCAGCTGATTTGTCTGTATACTCCATAAGTCAGTCTACTTGCATTTCTAAGGGGTCATTCACAATGAAAATCAAGTATTAACACAATGGCATAAAACTTGAGCGTAAACTTCCGTGGTATGTCATTCACAACTACAAATGGAAAATAAACTGCAGCCAATTGCAAGAGCAGCGCGAAACAGCTGAGCTAATATGGCGGTGTGCGAAGCGGCCAAACGAGAAAAGAGGATTGTATACTATCGTGCATAAAAAGAGGCCCATAATGGTATGCAACTGATTATGTTGGTAATGACAAATGTAGCTCCACCTGCCAGCGTGAGCTATTATGTTCCTCGAGCATAATTTTTAGGCACTGGATTTGCAGGGGAATTTTCCTCTCCCAGAATATGGCCGAACTGCCGAAAGGTAACTTTTACATATTCTCACTAGCGGAAAACCATTAAGGCCGTGCTTTGCTTAATTTAGGCACAAAATTAAAATATAATGTAATAAATACCTATAAATAAAAACTAAAAACGTTTTATCTTCGTCTCCATGTTGCTAATGAAAGCTCTCATATAAATAACGCAGTTGTCGTTCAGCTTAACGCCACAGGCAAATAATATTCATCCCTTCCTATAGAAGGCTGAATTATGTCATATTGGTCTAGCGTTTCCTTGTGTACCAATCGTAGCGGAATCTTTCATTTAGGCGGTATCCTAGCCACCCCTTCATTTCACACAATATAATCTCATTCATTGGTCCATTTTTGTGTCTGGATTGTTTTTCAGGCCACTCATATACAGAGACAGAGAACTGATGTCGGCCTGGATGGAGTCAAAGGTTAGTTACCTAAAGTTGGAGACCTTACGGAGGGAAAAATGTATTACGCTCTAGGGGAATGGGCTACTTTTATGCATGTTGGTGTATGTGCATCAAAATGAACAGGATCTTAATTACTCGGTTAAAGGACGTTAAACTCGCAAAACGGCATCATCTACCATCACAATTTGTTTTGCTGCTATTTTATAATTATTCCAGTGATTCCTGCCCATGATCTTATAAGAGACGAGTCGACACATTGCAATGGAAAATCTGAGAGTGATGAGAGAGGCAGAATAATCGCTCTCTGATTGGATATTTTCCTCTACTTGACGTAAACATAAACTTGAAAGATTTTAAGTTTACGTTTAATTCAATGTTTATTTTTATTTTAGGGGATTCGTTGTGAACGGTTCCATTACAATACATATCATCTGGTTTTTAAGTTTACGTTATACTTACGCTTAATTTCCATTGTGAATGGGGTCCATCCTTGTATGGGCACTAAACTCACACTCGCCATTCGTATCCTTGATGTTCAAAATTACTTTCAAGTGAAAACGTTTAGAAACTTACAAAAAGCAGTTTCTCCCTTTATGGTAATGGTAGGGAAGAAATGGTGGAAGGTCTGAAAAGATCAAAAGCGCGCACGCATACAACATAACTTAAAAATAAAATTTTAAATAAGTGCCAAACTTCATATTTAAATCGAGAATTTTCTTAAGTGAGTAAGGTGGGGATTTTAGAGGGATTCTTCCACGAAGACAGCAGTGGAAATAATTAAGTTATTCTCTATTATCTGAAAAATAGTCCTAACGATTTTGAAATATTATGAATTTTAGATAGTGTGTTTTAATAAAAAAAATAAATTTTAATTTTCTTCAATTAGCCTGTTAAGCCTTTTAATTCTTATCCAGCATATATACCCCAGAAACTGTAACATACGTATGTACAAAAACTCACAGTTGTGTTTAATGTAGATGCAGTTAACACATACACAGTTTGTATCAAAAGTTATTGTGCCCTTGAATATTTACGACATATTAGCTGTTGTTTGTTTATACCTTGAAAGTTTAGTACGAAGCACACAATTTCATGACTGACACACATCGACTTGAATTGTAATTTACATTGACTGTTGTCTCTTATATTCTTAAAATAATCTGTGCATACATTTTCGTAATTATAACGCTATATTTAAGTATTACCCTAACTAAAATCATTTTGTGTTACTGTTAGACATCACATTTTCTTTTCTTTTCGTGTAAGAAATTGATGTCACTAAATCAAAAACATCTACGGTTGCATCTTAACATCTTTTATATGAGAATTTGCAAATACGTTCAATACGAAATTTCAAAATGATTTTCTTTCTGAACAACAGTATTTATAAAACCAAGAACTGTAATTGAAAATGGTACTATCTAACAGTAATAGTAACATAACTTTTTAAAGTGTCATTGCAGAATTTCAATCCTAAAAACATAATAAATATGAAGGGATTGTGAAACATTTTAAAATTTGAGAAATTGGATTAAGCTGAATTAATGACATATAGGAACGCCACTTGTCAACTCGTTGCACTCGGGTAATAAATAACCATTGTCTGAGTGAACGTTCATCTTATTTGTGATATAAAATGAAGTATTTTCCTCAGATGCCGGTTTTCTTCTGATATTTGTCCTCATTGCTTGCATTTAGTTTACTGTATTCCACTCTGACATTCAGTGTAATACGATGTGCCAAACAAAAGTACGGTATTTGAAATGTAGCACTGAGCCGGCATTCGTTAGCATTAATCGTTTCCACCACCTTGTAAATCAGAAAAGCGATAGAAACTAAGGACAAAAGGAGGTGAAACAGTTTATCAGGTGGTGCCCTTAAGAGAGCGCAATACAAGTTTAACTTACGAATACAATTCTCGAACAGGCATCTCCTGCACCTGCGCTAACAAAAGCATGCTGCAGAGACATGTGTTCTACTTCCCAGACCTCCTAATTAAAGCAAATGGCGTGATGATATCCCAAAAGTCTCTACATAAGACAGTAAAGTCGAGCAATGGTTTTAGAATGTGAAGTCACGCAGCTCATTCCGCTGTACTTAGCGATATTGACCAAGGTACAGCACTATCACTAATCCCATCAATGAGAGCCAAAGCTGGATCTAACAAGCCAAACTATCAGATTACAGAAATACTATGCTCTTACTAGGGTAAATTGCTTTGTTCACATGTGTACAGAAAACAAATAATTACAAAATCGGATGTAGTGCAATCGCATTACTTCCCCTACCGTTACAGGCATACCTTATATATTTAACATCCAAAGGAGATTCTTCTGCCTATTATTCACAGATACATTTTTGTGTAGAAATGACTTTATATTAAGCAACAACTTTTGGGTTAGGCGGCCCCGTAGCCCAGTCGATAGAGCACCTGCACTACTGTGCAAGAGTGGGCGTTGGAATTTTTCTCTAGCCAAGATTACCCCCTATCCTCCCCAGAAACTGGAAGTATGAAAGAGACTGTGAATGTGTGCGTGATCTGATGTATAAAACACAAAGAAATACCACAAAACCAATGACAAGTATATACGAGTTAACACCATTGCCGATAGGCAACATGTTCCAGAGGTAAGAAGCCACCGATATGACTATTGCAGTTATAAGTGGAACAAAAAGGTATAGATTGTCCCATAATGATTGAAATCTTATTTAAATAATAAAACATATAATTTATTTGAGTAATGCTAATATTATTAAGTCAATATGAGGCGCAAACACTACTATTAAACGTGTTTATTTTTTATAGGGGCGACCTCACACCCGCCGCCCCTGGTGACTATCATCCTCAAAGGCTACATCATCTCCCCATGCACATGCTGTTAGTAACCTAAATGTGTAATGCAACAGGGATGCTTGTTAGTAGAGAGTGGTGCAAAGATGGGTCGGGTTCCGTATGAGCACCCCGGTTAGCAAGCTACAAAGGTGAAGACCTGGGCGACACCCATGTGACATCCTAGATGGCGCCCAGGGATTAGTACATGCAATGAAGATGAGTGGTTTGAGATTGTGTATGGTTAGTATGTTAGTAAGGTGCATAAAAGGTTTCGCGAAGGAGTTCGTAATTTTAACATGCAATGAAATGAAATGAAATGGGATGGTGGAGTGAGATGTGTGGTGGAAAATCCTGTGTGTGAGGTCCTGATTCTACGCAGCGACATGCTGTTGAAAACATCGCTATTAAACATGAAACAAAACATCAGGCAAATGTCCTCCACGGCTTCGTTGGCACACCGTCACTCAGTTGCCAAAATTTTCAACGACTTTAAAGTAAAGTTCCGGCTGAATTTTACCCATAACATGTCTAATTCCTCCTTGAATTGAGGGATGGTTCGTAGATTGTCCATAATAAATACAAAGTAAATAAAAATACTTAAACGGAATCAACTCACGCGCGGGCAGTTTTGATTACCGTTATAAGAGTTGAGAAAACTAAGGAATTTTCTTTCACTCAGAAATCTTTTGTTTTAAACGGAATTGTGACTGGTCGCCCCATCCTGTTGGAAGCACCCTTCCTTCAGGTTCAATTTTTGCAATTGTGGCCTTAAAAATATATTATCATGTCAGTATAGCGATCACTGTTCACATCACTTTTCTCAGTCCTCTCTTCAAAAGCGTATGGCCCAATCAATCGGCTAGCTCATAATCCACACCAACAGCGACTCGTTCCGGATACAGCGAAGGATCCTTCGTGCCCCAAATCCGGTAGTTTGTGCATTCACATTACCAGTAAGTTGGAAGTGTGCCTCACTGAAGATTATTTTCTTATGAATGCTACTAATCAATTTTTGTTTCCTTAATATTCAATTGGCAAATGGTCCACCGGCTTCAGCTCTTGTGCTAATTGGATATTAAAAGGATGCAGATGATTTGTTAAAATTCGCTGCAAGTTGCTTCCCGGGATGGATAATTGCTGAACGGCGAAGAATCGGCTCATCCCCCCCCAGGGGCTCACTTCGTGTGAGTAAGAGTTTGGCGCGCCCGGGGACCCGAGCCACTCATCTCCATTATCATCTCTCCACCGCCGTTTGGTTTTGCCACGTCGTCATCCTTACCTATACGTCTTCCTCTTCTAGGCTTATTTCTTTTACTGTAGTTTTAGTAGTTTAGATTTATATCCTCCTGTCTCACCGCAGGGATCTTTACTGTCTCCGTGGTGCTGTCCCACGGTTTCGGCGCAACCTCCAACTTGTGTGCTCTCCGGAGGTCTCAGGCATGAAGGTTGAGTGGACCCGCCCCACTGCCCCTTTTGTGCGACATTAGGTGCGGAGCCGTTCCGCATGTATGTACACCCACGTAGCTCTTGAGGGGCCGGGCCCTCTCGGGCACCTCGACGGCCGCGTGTCGCTGGGATGTCCGGGCGGACCCGACGTGTTACCGCTGTCTGGGGCCCGACGTAACCAACCACAAGTCCCCTGAATCCACGTTGTCTCCTTTGAGGCGACGTGGCCTATAGTGGGGAGCCATGGTGGTTATGCCGGTAGTATGGCATAACGTCGGCCTGCCTGTGGTAAAAGTGTCACATACTGGTCATAATGGAGGGTGGTCTCTGATGTATTCCTCGAGATCGGGCCTGGAGTGGGTGCTCCAGGCCGGCACAGACCGGAAGATTTCGGTGTCTTTTCTTTTATCTCCCGGATGGCAAGCTGGCGCCGACGGTTCCGGAAGGGGGACCATTTCACCATATTTTTTGTCAAGCGGCTACTTGCGGAGACCAAGGACCATGTAGGATATCAGCACATTTTATATTGAAAAAGAGCTCGATGGAATCTGTGGCCCTGTAAGGAATGCCACTCGCTGTAGAGATGGTATTTTGTTAGTTGAAGTAGGCAATGCCGACCAGCCGGCGAAATTATATAATGCGAGTCTTTTGGGTTCTTACCCCGTTAAAGATGAGCAACACGCGTCGCTCAACCGTACTCGTGGTGCGGTGACGACCCCCAGTTTAGATAGCCTTTCAAATGACGACATAGTGAATTGTTTATCGGACCAGGGTGTTATAAGTGCGTACCGCTTAATTGGGACGAGGGACGACAAGCCGTTTCCGCTTCGAACGGTCTTTTTTATCTTTGAGATGTGGAGCTCTCGTCTTACATCTTCTGTGGTTATGAACGCGCTCCCGTTCGCCTCTATGTGCTCAATCCTATGCGATGCTTCCGTTGCCAAAAATTCGGGCATACGCAGCAACGTTGTTCCGAGTCCCCTGTTTGCCCTCGTTGCGGCCGCGCCTCCCATGATAGGTCGGTGTGTGCTTCCACTTCCACATGCGTCAACTGTGGGGGTGCGCACCCTTTCAGCTTTAAGGAGTGCCCCGGTTCCTGGAAGAAAGGGCGATACAGGAAATCAAAGTCAAAGAGCGGTTAACATTCCCCGAGGCCAGAAAACCTTTTAGGGATCTCCATCCAGTCACCACCCTGAAGTATGCGAACGCCGTCCGCCACCCTGTGTGGAAGCAGGATACTGCAGTTCAGACTGTCCCTGCTTCTCGTCCTCGGGTATCTATAGGTACGTAAACTGATGACTCATCCGACATTATTTCCCCTCCGCTGCCTAAGGCTTCCACTTGTTGCACCACCTCTACTGCTTCTGTTTCAACATCTGTCCGTTCTACTGACCGACTGCCTCGCACATCCATTCGTCGTCCCTCCGATCGCTCTCGTTCCCGTACTCGTACGACGTGCTCTGAAACTGGTAGCAGCGAGGGTGATGCGGACGGTTTTGAAGTTGTCAGTCGCACTAGACAGAGACGCAGCCCTTCCCGGAAGAAGAAGCCGAAACTTAACCGGCCCCAGCCGCGACCAGGTGATAACCTTTCTTCTCGGCACGCGCCTTCCTTTAGCCGTTTTCCCTCCCTTGCAATGGCCATTCTTCAGTGGAATATACGTGGTTTACGCTCACAACGGGCAGAGCTCGAGCTTTTGTTGCGTTCGCATACGCCTCTCATTATTTGCTTACAGGAGAGAAAGCTGCGCCTTCAAGATTCCCTTCCTCTCCGGAGATACTCCGTGGAGCGGTTTGAACTTCCACCGGAGGAGGGTTCTGCTGCGTATGGCGGTGTGATGATCCTCGTTTCGTAATGATGTGTGCTACAATCCTGTTCGTCTTACTACTCCCTTGCAAGCTGTTGCAGTTCATGTTATACTTCCTGGCTTTTCTTTTTCTCTGTGTAGTATCTATGTTCCTCCTTCTTCCTCCCTTGCTTCCGCTGACCTGCTTCACCTGGTGTCATAGCTCCCCAAACCTTATTTGTTGGTTGGGGATCTCAATGCGCATCACCCTCTTTGGGGTTCTCCTAGGGCTTATGCCGACCTTCTCGATCCACTTCACTTGTCTGTTCTTAATACTGGCGAACCAACTTTTCTTTCTGATTCACCCGGAACCCTTTCCCATTTGGATTTAAGTTTCTGCTCGGCGCTGCTTGCCCACCGTTTGGAGTGGAACATTATAGCGGACACGCACTCAAGCAATCATTTTCCGTGCTTCATTAGTCTCCTTTCGTCAACCGTATATTCCATCGAGAATCCCAAATGGCAGTTTACTAAAGCGACTGGTCGCTTTATTACCGTCTCGCTCAATTTTCTTCCTGCGACTTTTTCAGTGTAGATCTACTGGTGGAGCATTTTACCTTCGTAATCCTCTCTGCTGCCTACCGTTGCATTCCTTGTAGGTCTACCAATTCTAAATGTTTGCCGGTCCTTGGTGGACCGAGGAATGTGCCAAAGTCGTTCGTGAGCGCCGACGTGTTCTCAGGGTCTTTCGGCGTCACCCTACGTTGGACAATTTGGTGCGCTATAAACGACTGCGTGCCACAGCTCGTCGGGTTATTCGCCAGAGTAAGCGTGCCTCTTGGGCGCATTTCGTAGACGGCTTCAGTAATTCAACGCCGACGCTGTCGTTTGGGAAAAGCTTAGACGCGTCGCTGGTAAGGCTACTCAATCTTATGTTGCCGGTCTCCGCATTGGCCATTATTGATTGCTGATCCCCGTGCTCTCTCCGATTCTTTGAGCCAGACATTCGTGGAAGTTTCCAGCTCTGCCCATTACCACCCAGCCTTTCTTGCTCGTAAGGCCGCGGTGGAGGCCTGAGAGATCTCGTTTCGCTCTAGTAACCGCGAAGAGTATAACAATTCTTTTACCTTGCGCGAACTGGAGTCTGCCTTGGCGTCTTCTGGACAAACCGCTCCTGGTCCTGATGCTGTGCCCGTTTTGTTCCTTCAGCATCTCTCAGAAAATGGTAAGCCCTTTCTCCTTCGGGTGTACAATCGTATCTGGGAGACTGGTATCTTTCCTAGGGTTTGGCGCGAGGCCACCATTGTCCCAATATTAAAACCTGGCAAGGACCGCCATCTACCTTCCAGTTAGCGCCCGATTTCCCTAACCAGCTGCGTTTGCAAGGTTATGGAACGCATGATCAACGGGCGGTTGACATGGTGGCTTGAATCTCGGAACCTTCTAGCGAACGTGCAATGTGGTTTCCGTCGGCACCGTTCCGCTATTGATGTTCTTGTCAATCTCTCGAAACAAATTCTCAACGGGTTCCTGAGGGGCTGACAAACTGTGGCTGTCTTTTTGATCTGGAGAAGGCCTATGACAATTGTTGGAGAACCGGTATTCTTCGTACCTTACATCAGTGGGGTTTTCGTGGCCATCTTCCTGTCTTTATTCGTGAGTTCATCAAAGATCGGGTTTTTCGTGTACTTGTGGGATCAATTTTATCTTCTTTTTTTACTCAAGAGAACGGGGTTCCTCAAGGATCGGTACTCAGCGTCACACTATTTCTTATTGCGATTTACCCTATAGTTGACTGTGTTCCACGTAGAATTTCCTCGTCGCTTTTTGTTGACGATTTCGCCGTCTACCTTACTTCTCGCCTTACCTATATCTTGGAACGTCGAATGCAGCTATGTCTTAACTCCCCTCACTCCTGGAGTATTGTAAATGGCTTTCATTTTTTTGTTGAGAAGACAGTCTGGGTTAATTTCTGGCGCTGAAAGGAGCTCCCTGCACCTTCTCTGCGACTCGATGCAGCACTCCTTCCGTTTGCAGACGAATCGAAATTCCTTGGATTAATCCTTGATAGGAAGTTGTGTTGGTCATCACATATAGCCTATCTGAAAGCGAGGTGTGAACGTTCTCTCTCTGTTTTACGCATTTTATCTGGCACATTATGGGGTGCAGATCGTACAGTCCTCTTGAGACTTTATCGCTCACTAGTTCGCTCCAAGATTGACTACGGGTGTATTGTGTATTCTGCTGCGCGGCCTTCCATCTTGCGTCGCTTGGACACAATTCACCACCAGGGTATCCGGCTGGCTACTGGTGCCTTTCGCACTAGTCCTGTTTTCAGTCTTTGTGCAGAAGCTGCCGAACCTCCGCTTTCTTATCGTCGTGACGTTCTTCTTTGCAGCTATGCTTGCCAGTTATCTAGTGTGCCTCACCACCCGACTTCTTCGTCGTTCTTTGCGGACTCGCTGGATCAGCACTATACATCTCGGCCCTTGCCTTGCTCCCATAAGGGGTTCGTTTCCGCCAACTGCTTCGGACTTTGGACGTCGTCTTGCCGGTTCTACTCCCAAGAGGGCAAACACATTTCTCCCCGTGGCTACCTTCAGACGTCTCGTACCATCTTGATTTGACATCCATGCCAAAGTCCACAACCCCTGGTCCGGCCATCCGTTCGGCTTTTGCCGAAATTCAGTCACGCTTCGGCAACCATTCCTTTATTTATACCGACGGCTCAAAGGATGGTCGTGGAGTTGGATGTACCTTTGTGTTTGGTGTAGAACATTTTAGCTTTCGTCTCCCAGATCAGTGCTCGATTTTTACTGCTGAACTTTTTGCTCTGGAACAAGCTCTTTCTTTTATGCGTCAGCGAGGTCTACTGCGTTGTGTTTTATGCACGGACTCCCTAAGTGCCATGTCTAGCCTTCGTGCACTGTACGCTCGCCATTCCATCGTGCAGCGCCTCCAGGATTGCTGCCGCCAGCTTACCACCGATGGTGTCAGCCTTTCGTTTGTGTGGGTTCCTGGTCACGTCGGCATTCAGGTTAACGAGAGTGCGGATGCCGCTGCCAAGCGCCCTGTTTTCTGTCCAAGTTACTTCAGCTCTTCTGTTCCTGCAAATGATTTTAGACATTTCTTACGGAGGTCTATTCTCTCGTGTTGGTTTGGTGCATGGTAATCCGTTCAGGATAACAAATTGCGGAAGATTAAACCTGTACCCTCAACCTGGACAACTTCTTCGCGTTCCTCCCGGCGGTAGAATGTAATTTTATGTAGACTTCGCATCGGGCACTGTCGTTTTAGCCACTGTCACTTGTTGCGCCATGAGGCTGCAGTCGTTGCGGTGGGCCGTTGACAGTGCGGCATGTTTTAGAGTAGATTCAGTCCTTTGCTGTCCGTTGCTCATCCCTGCAGATGGGCGCCACACTGCCTGCCATTTTAGCTGATGACGTACTAGCTGTAGAACATGTTTTAACTTTTATTAGCCGCGGCCATCTACAGAACCGTGTTTGACCTGTACTTGAGCGGTTTTCCAATTTTAGTGTGTTTTCGACCTTTAGTTTTAGCCCCATGTTTGAACTCCGCGTTCTGCAGCCTCTGACACTGTCCTGTTTCATTCTTTTAGCTGATTTTTATTATGGCCTTTTACCCTTCTTTTTGCTTTTAGTATGATCTTATGTTGCCCTTTGTTTTAAACTATTGTTTTACCTCGATTTTATCTTTGAAGGGCGCTAATGACCTCCCTGGTTTTGCGCCCTTAAACCCCACTTCATCATCATCGACTCATTGGTCTCGTAACAACATTCTTTGCCGATCGACGTCCAATGATTTTATGTTCTCTGTTGACCCTGTATCTTCAAATTCCCTTACCAGTCTCTGTCCTTTTGATACATTAAATGCATATTGTATACCAAAAATTGCAAAAAGTCTTCGAACAGTAACTGCATAATATTCATTGTACTTAAAATGCACTTTCAAAATCTGGACGCGTTGATCCTTCGCATATCGTTCCATTTTGGCAACACATGCAAATGACGCGACAATATTAGGTACAAAATACACACACACAAATTACAATCGTTAATTTCAATACAAACAGGTGACAGTCTGTTACATTTCAGGTCCGACCACCTAACTAACCGATAGAGGTGTTCAATTTCAAAATTGCATTATTTATGGGACACCCTTTACTTAATTACATACACCATGCGCAAGTAGTGTTCAAATGTATATTAGAAGCAATGAGGAATAGTTCAGAAGTCATAATAAGATTATTATAATAAAAATAATAATAATAATAACAATAATAATAATGGATATTACGAAAGAAAAGAAAAGATCGGATGTGTTACATTCATATAATCTTCTGTGATCATTATTCGATAAAGTGTTCATACAAAAGCTTATTCTTCTATCTGTTTCTTATTAATAGAGATAAATGCTAGCACATGTGCTTTTATTACACATTTCATTGTTGATACAAGAGGATTTCGAAGGCTTAACCGATGGTCAAATCATTAAAAAGTGGGTCGCTGTATGCTGACATTGAAATTCCACTCTTTGGACGACCAAGGGGAAAATCGAACGTCGGCATAGCAACATAAAAAGTAAGTATTTGAAGGTTCAAACTAATAATAAGGAATATTATTTTGTGTTTCAAAGAAATCTCAGTTTTGTGTAGTAAGTTTTCATCTACCTCTTACAGGTTACAACTTATACAAAAATCTGATGTGATACATTTGCATGACTTTCTCTACTTTCTATCGCTTATTGGTGGGTATACACACTATTCTTACCAAAGCTTATTTTTCTCTCTACTAACTTTAATCTAAACAAACCTTTGCATAAACACTACTTTACGCTTTTCGTTAAAGATACAAAGGGAACAGGCATAGTTAAAGGTTTAAAAATTGGAGGCTATGTGCTGGCCCTAAAATTCCATACTGTTTCCATGCAATCGTGAGGAACAATTGATTGTTGACAGGACCTAAAGAGAATGTCCAAGAAATGGACAATTCGAACCTTTAATAACGGATATCTCAAAAATGGCTTATGCCACAAAACAACTTATTTAAAACAAATTATGTGCTTTAAAAATAGCTACATGTTTTGTTTAGTAAGTTTTCGTCTGTCGCTTAACGTTTATCAGTTATACAAGATTATACAAAATACCTTCCGAATGAAGAGGACTTCATGGAATATTCCCAGAAAATTCAAGAAATACATTTTGTTTGCCATATAAATACCTTTCCTATTTTAATCAAAATCGTTTGAATCATTTCGTAGAAAATAAGAATTTTCAAAAACGTTTCATGTAAAGGGTAATTGGGTAGGGGTATTTTCTTGAAAATCTTCCTGTCGCATCTTTGGAAGATACTGAACCAAAATAACAGGTTTGCTATTTATCCGACTTTTAGTTTTTTGAGTTATGCTGTTCAAACAAACACGTACAGGGACATTTCTCCAAAAATGCTTCTTTTTTAATCCAGGAAGCCTCAAAAAGCACGTATCACCGAGAAATCTTGATATCAATTTCTTTAGTGGAATGCAATACCTTCTCTTCCTATGTACCTGGTAAAGAAAGTAGAAATATACAAACTACATTAGAATGAACAGAACTTCACAGACTATTTGCCCAAAAAACACTTAAGTTATACAGTTATTTCTCAAGTAAATATCTTAAAATATTTTACTTGAATAAAAATCGTAGAAGCCACTGAGAAAAATAAAAATAAGCGAAGTTATTCTATGTAAAACGTAGTATGGGGTAGGGGGATTTTCAGATCTTTGTATCGCATCCTTGGATAATGATGAATTTAAATGCCAAGTTTTGTAATTATCCTATATTTAGTTTTATTTATGTATTCAAATATTTATACCTTTCTCGTTATTATTTTTTTTCTTGTGGTCATGCACAGAACCTGGAATTTGAAAATTTATCACATAGCGACAAGCTATTTAAAAATATGACTTATTTTATCAACTCTATCGTACAACGAAATGTGTAAATGCAAACTGAGAGTTTATCTGGATTAACAAAAAGTAGGTAGAGCAATAAACTTTTATAAGAATAGTTTGTAGAAGATCGAGTAGAGAAGGTCATATGAATGTAACACCATTCATTCATACACGCATATATATATATATATATATATATATATATTGTGTGTGTGTGTGCGTGCGCGCGTGTGAGTTCGTGTGGTGTGTGTGTCTCGGACATTAACTGCCACTTTCATACTTCCAGACTGTGGTGTATAGGGAATGATTCTAATTAAAAAAAAGTTATTTCACTACATCCGGAGATCGGGTTAAGAACAGCTGGAGCGCTAACTCAGGCAGTCTATAAACAACGTATAACAAAGAACAGTAATTCGTGTGTGAGTGTGTGATGTAGACTTGAATTAGATGTATTTAGTTTATCCTTAAGAACTTCAATTTTATTACTTTCTCTACTACATAGCAGGTAGAGAAGGTATTGCATTTCATCCCAAAAATTTGATATTGAGATTACACAGGAAGTAAATATTTTGCGACCTCTGTATCCAACAGAGAAAGGTCCGTGTGTGTGTCTGTGAACAGAATAACTCAGAAACGAAAAGCTGGATAAATACCAAACTTGGTGTTTAGGTTCAGTATCTTTCACACATGCGACACAAAGATTTTAAAGAAAATTTCCTCACCCCAAACTACCTTTTACATGGAACATTTTTCCAAAATTTTGATTTTTTTTAAAAATAGCTCTAACGATTTTTATTAAAATGCCATATATTAAAGATATTTACATGACAAATAAAGTGTATATCTTGGATTTTCTGAAAATAGCCTGTGAAGTCCTCTTTATTCGGAAGAAATTTTATATAATCTTGTATAACTGAAGACTAAACGTTAAGCGATGACGAAAACGTATTACACAAAGAATCTAAATCGCTTTAAAACACAATTTATTTCAAATGAGTTCTTTGCGGCATAAGCCATTCTTGAGACACCTGTTTTTAATGGTTCGAATTTTCTTAAAGTCCTGTCAACATTCTATTATTTCTCAAGATTTCATGGAAACAGCATGGAATTATAAGGCCAGTATATAGCGCCCAGTTCTTAAACATTGACTGTGGCTGTTCTTTTGTATCTTTTGTACAATGAATTGTGTAATGTAGCTATTTATGCAAAGGTTTATTTGGATTAAATTGTAGTAGAAAGAAAGATAAGCTTTAGTAAGGATAGTTTGTATACCTACTAATAAAGATAAGAGTAGAAAAAGTCATGTGAATGTGTCGAATCAGATTTTTTTCAAAAGCATTAGGATCCACCGATCTGTGTATCTGAGTTGCGCAAATTGTGAATAATAAATCTCACCGCCACCATTCCATCCAATTAACTGTCTTTCAGATCAAGCATAATTATCCCTTCTGCTACTCTGTATTTCTGAACAGCATTAGTGCATTAATTCCGGCTTAATAAGCTTTACGTGAATTTATTTTCTTCTTTCCTTCACGCGTGATTTTCTGCCTTTATAATCCCACATGGAAGATTCTAACAGAAGTAAAATATTCGCCATGATCACTAGTATGTCAGTGAGAATTCCCTCTTTATTTGAAGATTATCTATGATGGAGGTTCTGGCATTGCCCAACATAGTTTGAGAGGTTTGAAATTTCATCAAGAAACTAAACCGGGCACCTAGTTTGTAGAGACAACGCAACGAAAGTTTGAGATTCCTGTGGGTTTGGCGGTGAACCTCTGCACTAGCGAAGAATATTGTGAAAGCACCTGTTCCTATAGAATTACATCAAGGTGTTCTGAAGTTTCTCGCAGCTGATGAACGCGACGCTCTTTCGAGAGCTTTTGTCTACTTGTTATTCAACTGAAGTTGTTCACCACAAAGGAACTTCTCCGTCTTCCTTTCTAATCATTATCACCAACCACGATCTCGACATATTTCACGAAATAAATTGCAATTCGTCATAATCCGCCTACGTCTGCCTTCCTTCAAAGGAGCCAGGGTTTTATCATAGACACTACTTGTTCTACTCCAGGAAATGAGAGCATGAATTTGGCGAAGATGCGGGGGTTATACAAAGAAATAAACTAAAGTATTTGTGAGCGCTTGGGAAGAAAAGACAAATGAAGAGAGGAGCGAAAATAAAATATAAGAAGAAATAAGAGAAATGATAAAAGAAAATGCGCACGCTGTGTGAGAGAAGGCATAGACAAAGATGAAAGTTTAGGAGAAAGAGCAAAGAGAACTATTTGGAAACATAAATTTATAGAAAGCAAAAGAGAAAAGGCCTGCGAGAAAAATTAAGGTTTCTAGAATCAAGAGTCAGAGAAGTAAGCCTGACACTTGCACAAGTTTTATGTGTGAACAGAGAAATTAGTTTGAGAAGAAATAGTTTACAATATGCTTAGCTTAGACGTGTATTGTTTCAGGAAACTTTCCTATGTCCGAGTTATAGTTATGATCCTCAAATTATGTTTCTAATACTAATTAAGTTGATATTGCTGCAGTATGGCAATGCGTCGGTGAAATTTAGTTAAAAAATATGAAAATTTTCGATTTTTTGTTTTTTACGTTTTGATTATATTTGAACTTTCATTCTGTACAATTTGTTTGTAATGTAAACAATTTTAAAGCCATAAATTCCCATTTAACTTGTATAGCGTTTAGGTAAAGCACGCGATAAGCTTGAGCTTTTAAACTCCATTTTTTCAGCAGTTTTCATTTTTAAAAATACTCGTTGGACTATAGTTAAAAGTGTTATAACTTATTAGCTTGAATTTTTCAAGAGAGCTTCAGGAATTATGGGTTTAAAATTGTTGTGCGCACTAGTTAAACAATATGAAATAGTTCGGAGAAAATTAATTGTTTTCTACAACTCAAATTGAAAAAGTTGTAATATTCAACTTATGAGCAAAATATTTTCTCTTAAATTAAATAAGGTTAAACGCCCAAAGAACAATTTCTTTATATTTTTATGCTAATCTCAAATTACCTTACGATAAACTACAAGGTTCAAGGTGCATTTCATATTTTAATATAAAATGTGATTAATTATCAATACAAATTAACATCTTAACAAGGTTTAAAATTAAAATTTTGTGTACGCTGTATGTTTGTTTTGCTATATGGTAAAAAATTCCACTCGCTTGGTGCTTCTGGCATCAGCGTCTCCTTCGTGTGGATTCCAGGTCATGTGGGTATCTCAGGGAACGAGTCTGCCGACGCCGCTGCCAAATCGGAAATTTTATCACTCAGATGTTTTACCTCTGTTGTTCTCTCCACAGATTTGTACGTTATTTTACGTCACCGTATCCTCTCGCTTTGGCGCGATGAGTGGACGGCCCTCCGGGGGAACAAGTTGCGAGAGGTCAAACCTCTCCCGTTAGTCTGGGGTACGTCTTCCCGTTCTTCTCGTCGGGAAAAGATAATTTTAGCTCGTTTACGTATCGGTCATTCCCTTTTTAGTCATAAGCACCTGCTCATGGAGACCCCGCACCACTCTGTGAGCAGTGTGGTGCGCCCTTAACGGTGCGTCACATTTTAACAGAGTGTCAGGTTTTAGCTCATTTATGCGTTCGTTTCTCTCTGCCTGTTGGCATGGCCAACGTTTTGGCAAACGACGCGCATGCTGTAGAATGTCTTTTACGTTTTATCAGTGACAGTGGTTTTAGTCGGCGCATTTGATGCGCTGTGCGTCTTTTAGTTTTGTGATTTTCTTTTGTCTGTTTTAATGGGGGCTCTTCTCCCCGGCGGACGTATGGCGCTCTTGTTGCCTGACGCCTTACACTGGGTTGACTTTCTCTGCACATGACTACTTCACATAACCGTTTATATATTATATTATAGCATTTCCATAAGAAGTGATTCTTTTATTCATGTTACGTTACTCACGATAAATTGTTTACTAGAAATAGTCCTAAACTAAGCTAGATTAACTTGGTTGCTTGCACCATTTGATTAATAAAACGCTACTGTTAGCATATCATAGTCAGTCTACAAGTTACCTTCCGCTTGCCTAAACTAAGTAGAGGAACACTGTATTCCAACCGTTCTATATGAAATTTCACCAGAAATACCAAGTTTTGAGTACCGTTAATCCAAAAAGTACTTTTAGTAAATTGTGTGTGAGAGAGAGAGAGAGCGTGTGTGTATGTGTGTGTGAAGCATAACTGAAAAATCTGATGTGTTACATTCACATGACTTCCTCTATCCTCTATCGTCTATTAGTGGGTATACAAATTATTCTTGCGAAAGTTTATTTTCCCATCCATATCGGTTTAATCGAGATAAACTTTTCGGAAAATAGCTACATTACAAATTTTGTTATAAATATAAGGTGAACAGTGATAATAAAATGTTTTATAATTGGACGCTAAACGCTAGTCTTAAAATTCCATGCTCTTTCAATGATATTACGAGAAGCTATTGAAATTCGACGGGACTTTAAAAGAATGGCTAAGTAGTGGACAATAAGAACCATTAGTAACGGATAGCTCGGAAATGCTGATACCACATAAAATGTTATTGAAATAAATTCTGTGTTTTATAGAGATTCTACATTTTTTGTGTAGTATATTAACGTGTAGTAAACTTAACGTTTACTAGTTATACAAGATTGTACAAAATTCCTTCTGAATGAAGAGGATCTCATTCAAAATATAGATTTTATTTGTCACGTAAATACCTTTAATATGTGATATTTTAAAAAAACAGCCGTTAGAGTCATATTTTGGAAAATTAAACATTTCGAGAAATCTTTCATGTAAACGGTGGATTCGGATGGGAGATTTTCTTGAACAACTTGGTGTCGTAGACTTAAATACCAAGTTTGCTGTTTATCCGACTCTTCGTTTATGAATTATGCTGTTCATACACACATACACACACATGGACCTTTTTCTAAAAATGTTGTTAGGTATTCAGCGGCTTCAAAACATGTATTTTCGGTGACACTATATAAAATTCTTGGGTGGAATGCAATACTTTCTCTACCTTCTAGGTACGTGGTTGAGAAAGTAAAAATTCGGCACATATTTATTTATATTTAGCAATTTTCAAACATGTGGCACAAAGATTTATTCAAACCCAAAGCTATTTATTACATGGAAAAAATATTCCTTATTTTTTTTTATTTTCTTCAGTTTTTAATATATTTCCATGACATAAAATTTACACGTTGTATTTTCTGTGAATAGACTGTGAAGTCGTCTTCATTTAAAGTGATTTTTTATAACTAGTAAAACGTAAGAGGCAAAACGTCTTTGACAAAAAATACCTATGTGTAATTATTTTTATATCAATACTATTCCCCAGATATTCTATTACTAGTATGAATTTTCCGGTATTTTTCCGTGCTTACCTAATGCTTTTAGATCACGCTTTGTGGGCTATCGTAACTCATGCAGCAAAACCTGTAGAGCTGCCAACATTTGAGCAACAAATACCTCGAGATCGAAAGGAAGGAGGAAACTAGTGAAGCTCGTCAGGCCATAGCGAGACATAGTAAAACTACAGGGTGTTATGGTTTCGAAATTTACCCGAGGTTAGGTATACGTTAGTGTGTGGGTGGGTGGGTGGGTGTGGGTGCGTTTGTGCGCACGGGCAAATTTGTTTCAAATAACTGGTATATCAGAATATTTTCGCGTATTACACTAATACCTTGTGTTGGGAGTTTCTTCTGCACATGCGTGACAGTAACAATAAGGGGTAGGCTAAGATTGGGGGAATCGGCTCAAAATATGGACGTCTTCATGGCAGACAAGTCTTTAATATAAACTCCGATCACTTTACATGCTTACAAACACCAATTTTTTACGAACACATTTCATTATTTAAGAATGCATAAATATTGCCCAGACTTCTATCAAATTAGTTTGATTATAGGGCTTCATGACCTTATTCCCCTTCCTCAAGAGGATGAATTGGGTCAAAGATATGGGCGAACAGGGTCAGTAGATTATTATTCGAGAGCAATACATTCCCCATAGACAAATTTCTGTTTACGCACTGCACCAACACATCTCTCGTGATACCACTCTTTTCTCTTGTCTTGACAGAAATCCAATCATCAAATTTGATGGATATTGGATCATTATATTTTACTTTGCAGAGTTCACAAGATGTGCCGTTATCATGTTCATTGGTTCCTGATGATTCTGATGATGACGTAGAATGTTTACGTATTATAACCATACTTAATTTTTTGTTGCTGAGGAAACAGTTTTCTTCCTTTTGCCATATTTCTGCGTCTCTAGCATATTTTCTGAAGAAGTCTGAAGAACTGCTGTTTGCTTCCTGCCTGCCTGAAGGTTTTGGTGTCGTCTTGTTCGGAAATGGTAACAACTGGTGGAATGAGACCGAAGGATTTAGAAATTAGTTCTCTCTCTATACTGGATTCGCTGGATCTTACTCAGGTTCAAATCGTCTTTCAGCTAGTTGATTTTCATGGTGTGGCTTACAACCAGAAGGCAAAAAATCGTGTTCAGACACTGCATTTTCATTAACTGTATAGACGTCGTAGAGCAAAATCTGCTTTCAACATTCGCCGTGTGGCTGCCTTGAAAATTCTCCTAAAAATACAGTTTATTGATATTTCTTTCTTCTTTTGTATTGCGTATGAAGTTTATGCATCCATTGTCGTAGTAGGCTTTTAACAGTTTAAAAAATGACCTATCCAGCGGCTGTAAGCGATGGGTTGTATGACTAGGTAGACATATCATACTTATGTTGTTTGCTTCACAGAATTGGAGCGCTGGTAACCTTTATGTGATGTATGACCAACTATAAACTAAGATGCAGTGTCCAGGACCCGATAAACGTTAAAGTGTTTCAGCCACTTTAGAAACTCCTCTTTGTTAATCCATCGGGAGTCCGATATTATGACCAGCGACCCATTAGGGTGACCATCACCAAATTAAAGTAATCTTTTTTCCTTTGAAGATGATCAAAGGAGGGATTAGGCTTCCTGTGGCATTAGTGCAAGCTAATATTGTCACATGCTCTCCTCGTTCTACCCAATTCTATGCATAAACTGCTCTGCTTCTTTTATCAGCAAACACTTTCTTCGTAAGCTTATTATTTAGCTGACAACCATATTCATCTCCATTATATATCATCTGCGGTTTGTCCATCACATCAAGATCCTCAATAGTTTTCTTTAGCAAGGAATAGAATTCAGCCACGTGTTCTCTATTCAGGCCATTGCAACGTCCTGAAGAGAACTCTTCGGCTTTCTTCATTGAAATATTTGGCTTTCTTCATTGAAATATTTGGATTTCGTTCCCTGAACCTTTTTAACCAATCTTTACTTGCCATTTTATTTGCATTCGAGAAAGTGTTTTATTTTATTGGACTCTGCGAAATCAAGGCAACCCTACTAACATCATCTGAATACAATGAAAACCCGCAGACAGACAGTTTATGGATTCTTGAAACCATTTCTTGCTTCTGATCTTTATTAAATATTGTTTGACCATTCTTTGCCTTTGCTGCGGCATCCTTGCTGCTTTACAGCTGCTTATGAAGAAAAAAAGCGGGACTCCACATAATTTGCAGCGTGGCGCCGACTTCTGTCTTCATAAAAAGCTTTAATTGCCTTCTGTATGTCATCTTCTGTCCACTGAGGGGTTGTTTTTCGTTTATGTTTTTCCCATCTATAATATAAACGAAAAGCGAAAAAGTTAATATGTCGACTTCGAAAATATTGACCCTTTTCACTCGCAATATTGTGACCCTATTCGCCTGAAATGCAGGATTTTATTTTGACTGCGATGAGTATAGAACACCTGCACAAGCATGATAAAGCGCGGGAATTAACATAACCTCCGACAGAATAGTTTAACTTATTAGACAACTGATGCTGAATAAATAATTAGTTAATTTATTCTAACCATTTCGTTATAGCTTTTATTCTATTTTAGAAAGGAAAAACAAATACGACCTCACCTCAAACAGCACAAATTTACACAAGAAACTACACAGCAATAAACAGGTCTCGTACTGACTTCTTGCTTTCAGCTTCTGTACGGAGTTGTAGTTGCTGTTAGATGGTAGCACTTCCTTGAGTACTTCCTTGACGAGGATAAGATTTAAAAAATGGACCCTATTTGCTTTCTGACCAGATTCAACTTCCATTACCCTACTGTGTTGACCTTAGGCAATGATTTTGGAATAAAATAAAGTGTCTTAAAAGGGAAGGCGGGTGGGTTACAGGTCTTCCAAATGTTCGTAACTCCTCCTGAAGCTACCATTATATACCATTTCGTGTCTAAAATCACTCTTTTTAGCATCTTTACTATGGGGTAAGTATAGAACTCTTACCGAATTTTCAAATATTTTATCTTTTTGAAATGCCAAGCTGCAATTTATTAGTTTCTCGTGATCTTCAAAAGGTATGGAATTTGAAAGCCAATCTTTATAAAGATTTCTCTAACACTTCAACCTCTTTTATCCCTCAAGTACCTAGCATGAAATGTGTAACGAAATAATTTTGGCAAACATTTATATCGTTTCACATGAAGTAGATACCAGCATAAACTTTTGTAGGAATAATTTGTATAAAAGTGGGTAGAGAAGGTGTCATTTCAATTTAACACATCCGAGTTTTGTTACTAACAAAAAACGCAAAAATGGAATTGCGATAAGATGGGTTGTACATGCTGCATGACAGTTCAACCTGGAAAAACTTTGAGTGTAACAAAATATTACTAAACATTTATAATGTTAAAAGTTATTTGACGGAAGTTGTATCAATCAGCTATCCTGGCAAGTTTTATGCAATATTTAGGTTTATTATGATACAACACTACGCAAATGCCATTTAGAATGAAAACGTCTTTATAGCGTATTCTCAAAAAATTCAAGATATACATTTGACTAGTCAGGCAAACCTCTTACACATATGTCGGTATGGATGGTTGAGTTGGTTAAGTGCTGGCCTTCTGATCCCAAGATCGCGGATTCAAATGCGGCCCAGACCGATGGTTTTTAAGTGTGCTTAAAGGCGAGAGCCCCATGTCAGTAAATTTACTAGCATGTAAAAGAACTGAGGTAAGAAATTGATAGCGTCGTTAACAAACAAAATATTTATTTCTTACGCATGTGATATTTTAATCAAAATGTTAGAGCCTTTTTCGAAAAACATTAAATGAAATGAAAATGTTTCTATGTAGAGGATAGTTTGTGGTTGGGATTGAAAACGTTCACCTGATATACTTAAACACTATCTGATTCAAGTATGAAATTTGGTATTTATCCAACTTTCTGTTTTTAAATTATGCTATTTACACACAAACGCTCGCACACAGACCATTTTATAAACGTGTTTTTGTGGTTTAATGAACCTAAAACGTGTATTTCAGGTGGAAGTTCGATACCCCAATTTTTGAATGAAATACAATATATCCCCTCTATTATAGGTAGGTATTAGGGGAAGTAGTACAAAATGTATAGGGAAACGAGGGTCATTTCGCTTCCGTATTTCATAGCATTACAAAGATTGATACAGATATTCAATTACATTGATGATGATTAATTTGAAACACCTGGTTGAAAACGCATTTTAAATGTTTAATTGCACTTCAGTGTTCTAAATAAAATTTGAATGCTAGGCAGCGACGCATAAACAAAAAAAGTGCTTGTTCACTCATCAACAGTGTCCTTGTTTGTTAAAGCAGTTTTATGTTACATCAGCGATAAATTTTGCTGCGCATGCTGTAGTAATTTGGGAACCCTGTGTTGATATGATTGCAAGCCCCAAAACAAACGACCGCGGAATTGGACGCCAGTAACCACAGCCCGGCTGTCAATCTACGGTTAACCTTCAATCAGTTCTGGACCGATATCTTTCTATCCCCGGAGCAGGTTGAATTACACGTACACTGTCTGACCGTACTGCTGATCATTAGCGCTATGGAAACTGATACAAGACGATGACTGCGATAATGAAGCACGTAATACCATTAATGTATGTTAATTGAACAGTAACTAACAGTGTTTTCCCATCATCGTTTACTTTAATAGATCTTCTACAAACTGTTTTAGGAAATATCTACTTCATTACAACCGAGATAAACCTTTGCAGAAATAGTTCACTGCACATATTTTCGTTGTAGGTGCAAGTGGGACAGAGGAAACCGAATCGAAAGTCCGATGTTTAAAATCGGCCACTATATACTGGAAATTTCGTACTCTTTCCATGATATCGCAAGAAACAAATGAATAGCGACAGCACTTTAAAATGACAAAAACATTGAAAAATTTAACTTGATAACAACGAACATATCGGAAGTGGCATATGCCATAAAAAAGTTATTTGAGATAAATTGTGCTTTAAAACACATACATGTTTTGTATAGTACGTTTTATCTATCTCTCATGATTTACCAGTTATACGAAATTGTGCAAAATTGCTTCAGAATGGCTTGATAAGCTACTCCCAGAAAATTCAAGAAATGTATTTTATGTGATGTAAATATATTAAACGTATGGCATTTTAATCAAAAAGCATCCACACACTCTATTTGCAATCATTTTTACTGTCTCTACCATGTATCTAGCAGGTAGAGAAAGTATTGCACTCCACCCAAAAAATTCGATATCGAGATTTCCTGAAAATGCATGTTTTGAGATTCCCTGAATCCAAATAGTCTTTTTAGGAAAATGTCCGTGTGTGTGTCTGTGAACAGCATAACTCAAAAACGTAAAGTCGGATAAATATAAAACTTGGTATTTAGGTTTAGTATCTTCCAAGGATGCGACACGAAGATTTTTCAATAAAATCTCCCTACCCTTTTACATAGCAAACTTTTCGAAATTTTTTATTTTCTAAAAATGGCTCTAAGAATTTTGATTTAAATACCATATATGAAAGATATTTGCATGACAAACAAAATGTATTCCTGAATTTTCTGGGATTCGCCGTTGTAGTTCTCTTCATTCGGAAGGAATTTGTATAATCTTGTATAACTGATAAACGTTACGCGATAGGCGAAAGCGTACTACAAAATGTAGATCTCTTTTAAACATGCAACTTAATAAAAATATGTTTTGTGGCATAAACCATTTCTGAGATATCCGTTATTAATGGATCGAATTGTTCATTTTTTGGTCATTCTCTTCAAGTCCTGTCACCATTCGGTTGTTTCTCGCGATTGCATGGAAACAGTATGGAATTTTAAGGCCAGCATATGGCGTCCAGTTCTTGCAACATTTGACTGTCTCTGTTCCCTTTATATCTGTAATGAAATGTGTATTTAGCTATTTCTGCAGAGGTTTATTTGAATTAAATGTAGTAGATAGAAAACTAAACTTTCGTAAGAATAAGCTGTATATCCACTAATAAACGATATAGGATAGAAAAAGTCACGTGAATGTATCATATAAGATTTTTTCAGATTTATTTCATACATAAAAACTCTAAATGTCCAATTGAAATTATTACGTCATAAAAAAATCAATGTATGTTTAAAGGTGTACGTAGCTTCCTTCTCTGCTTGATTACAAGAGATAATTTCCATGTTATTTCATTCAGTCTTACTTTTACAAAATGACTAATGTATGTACATTATTTTATTACACCTCTCAAAAATGATACAGCTGCACGTATAAATGACTTCTAAGGCGATGTAAGAGAATCACTGCGTTGAATTATTTGGAGGCAAATGAGCATTGGTTAGTCTTGTCTTAGTGTTATTCTCATTCCGCAACATAAGGTGGGAATGAAATATTCTTCAGCGTCTTAGCCCGAACGAAGTTCAGACTTCGTTCTCGTTATGTATAAACATACACAAAAGAAATGAAAACAAGCTTTTATGGAACTTCTATGTACATACATAGCGAACTAGCATTTCCCGCTCTTTTTTTGTGGAACGAGTTTCGAGAAGCAATTGCAGAGGAGTCAAAGCTGGCATTTTTCTCGCACAAAGAGAGCGCTTTCACGTCCATCACTCTATGGAAGCTAAAGAGAATTTTAATTTATTCCCTCTGTTCGTTTCATAAGGAACACCGCGGGATATTGGGTAAGCTAGACCTAGAAGTATGAAGGAAGGGTCCAGTAATGAGGACTTAACCAGAATTTCGTTTCGCCTTTATGACTTGGTAGTAGTGACCCGTAAACTCACCACTTATTCTTGATTAACCAGCTATTCGAGTAAAAATTGTTTCTTCAAAAGCAGGAAGTAACTTTTTTTTATTTTCTCTACTACTTACCAATAGTAAGTAGAAGTATTGCATTCCAAGCAAAAATTAGATACCGAGATTTCACTAAAATATACGTGTTGAGGTTCTTGAATAAAAAATAACTTTTAGAAAAGATGCGCTGGTGCATAATTAAAAAGCTAAACGTCAGTTATATGCCAAACGTGATACTTATGTTAAGCATATTCATACAGAATAAAGATTTTAAAGAAAATTTTCCACCCCAAATTACCCTTTTTATGGAAAACGTTTCGTTATTTTTTATTTTTTTTTTATTTTCTCAAAAATGGCTGTGACGATTTTGATTGATGTACCATGTATTTAAGATATTTGCGTCACAAAGAAAATGTATATCCTAAATTTTCTGAAAATAGCCTGTGAAAAGTTTTAATTATAAAGGAATGTTGGATAACTTGGTATAACAGGTAAATCATAAGGGATAAAGAAAAACTTACCACACACAAAATGTATACATCGTTAAAACACAAACTTTATGTAAAATAATTTCTGAAACATTGCCCATTTACGAGATGTTTATTATTATTATTATTATTATTATTATTATTATTGTTGTTGTTAATTGTTTGAATTTTGTAATACTTTCTACTTTTTTCCAACTGCTAAGTTGTTATTTATTTGTTTCTCGTGGTCATATAAGGAGCAGAAATTTCAGTCATCACAAAGCGACCTACAAGGTTATCACGTCAGCCTACATTATCCCTTTTGTAACCACAACAAAATGTGTAATAAAAGCATTTCTGCAAACGTTTAACATAAAGTAGGTGAAAAATAAGTAATAATAATCTGTAGAAGAGAGGTAGAGTGTCATGTGTGTGTGTATGTAGGGAATTTCAAAAACCACTCAACCAATTTTATAACTGTTTCACTATTGAGAACCGTTTTTGTTTCTGAGCGACACGATAATAAAATTCATTTTAATTTCAATTCCTATATTACTAAAATACTAAAAAGACTTTACAAGGTTCTTCGAGAATTTCGTGGAATATAAAATACTTGCTGTACTCCACATGGAATACCTGTAGAAACAAAAGCCGGTTACATTAATGCCAAACAATATACGTAGATAGCCATTATGTAACACTTAGGGCAGGTTTCACCAAACGCGAATAAAATCTAGAATAGTAACTCCAGAGTAACATTAACCTAGTGGTTGTTACTCCCAAGTGGCATGTATTCGTTTCACCATGCTTGTGTGGAGGTTGAAGTACTCTCGAGTTAGTGCTCCAATAATTATACCAGAAAAGTGCCGATCGCGAAGTTTCTCATTGTTTGTGAGCGATGTTTACAGCTCTTTTATCGCCATTTTAAGGAATTTAGTGCGTGTAAACGAAGGTTTTTAAAGGTTAAAGTTACGGAGAAAGAAGTAAATGAAAGCACTGGTAAGTAGAAATACACGGTAATAGCTAATATTTTCGAAAAAATTTAACTTAAACTTTCGTTATAATGAAATTATCCTGTTAACTTACACTTTTTGTGTGTTAAATTTACAGAATCATGTCAGACGAAGGAAAGCGAAAGAGAAGTCCAAATTGGCATTCTTCTGAAAAACTCCAACTGCTTTCTGTGGTAGAAGAATGTATAAGAGAACAGAGAACAGATGGTTCAACTATGCGCCAGAAGAAGGATACATGGGAGAAGGCTGCAGAAAAATATAATGCTGGCACCACTATGGGACACAGAACTGCAGCTAATATTAGGAGCTGCTAAAAACAGCTGCAAAGAAGGATTTAGCTAATAAAAGAATAGCTGCAATAAGACAGGTGATAAATTTGTTTTCTTTTTAATATGCAACATGAATATGTAGGTAAGCGTTTGTTCATTCTATCTTCTAATTTGTAGGTGGTGGACCTCCAATGATCCAGTATTCACCAAAGTACTCAGTCTCATTGATAAAAATCCTCATCTTCATCGCTAGAACTGTCCTCAAAAACCATTCTCATCAATCCTGCAGCGGTGCAGCCATTGTAAAATGCTAGCTAGTAGTTACTCTGTACTTTATTGCACAATATTTCGCCGAGTAACGTTACTCTCTTATTTATTCTCGCATACGTAATTTATTCCAGAGTAAGTTGTTGGTGAAACGCTCGAAGGGCTTACTCGCGAGTAAACGTTACTCGCGTTTGGTGAGACCGACCCTAATTCAAATATCGGTACACTGATTTTTAATATTAGCAATTTTTTCTGTTTGTACAATCTTATTATTCAGTGTGCCCTGCTACAGAACTTGATTACAACATAAGTAGAAAGGAAATAAACAAAAACGTTTTACATGAAGATTATCAGAAGGTTTTGCACCCAGAAGCTTCAGGGCATACATCCATATAATTAGAAAAAAAGGCTATTTAAAGTTTTTGATACTTTCATTATACATTACTGCAGAATTTGTTTAGATATAACAAACGACTCGTACGGTTACAAACAAAATCGATTCTTGCTTTTTAAGCTCTGTCTTTTGATTTCTTAGGGTCGGTTTCACCAAACGCGAGTAACTTTTACTCTCGAGTAAAACGTGGTTTACTCGCGAGTAAGCCCTTCGAGCGTTTCACCAACAACTTGCTCTGGGATAAATTACGTATGCGAGAATAAATAAGAGGGTAACGTTACTCGGCGAAATATTGTGGAATAAAGTACAGAGTAACTACTAGCTAGCATTTTACAATGGCTGCACCGCTGCAGGATTGATGAGAATGGTTTTTGAAGACAGTTCTAGCGATGAAGATGAGGATTTTTTATCAATGAGACTGAGTAATTTGGTGAATACTGGATCATTGGAGGTCCACCACCTACAAATTAGAAGATAGAATAGAACAAACGCTTACCTACATATTCATGTTGCATATTAAAAATAAACAAATTTATCACCTGTCTTATTGCAGCTATTCTTTTATTAGCTAAATCCTTCTTTGCAGCTTTTTTTAGCAGCTCCTAATATTAGCTGCAGTTCTGTGTCCCATAGTGGTGCCAGCATTATATTTTTCTGCAGCCTTCTCCCATGTATCCTTCTTCTGGCGCATAGTTGAACGATCTGTTCTCTGTTCTCTTATACATTCTTCTACCACAGAAAGCAGTTGGAGTTTTTCAGAAGAATGCCAATTTGGACTTCTCTTTCGCTTTCCTTCGTCTGACATGATTCTGTAAATTTAACACACAAAAAGTATAAGTTAACAGGATAATTTCATTATAACGAAAGTTTAAGTTAAATTTTTTCGAAAATATTAGCTATTACCGTGTATTTCCACTTACCAGTGCTTTAATTTACTTCTTTCTCCGTAGCTTTAACCTCTAAAAATTTCGTTTATTCGCACTAGATTCCTTAAAATGACGAAAAAAAGCTATAAACATTGCTCACAAACTATGAGAAACTTCGCGATCGGCACTTTTTTCTGTATAATTATTGGAGTACTAACTCGAGAGTACTTTAACCTCCACACAAGCATGGTGAAACGAATCCATGCCACACGGAAGTAACAACCACTAGGTTAATGTTACTCTGGAGTTACTATCCTAGACTTTGATCGCGTTTGGTGAAACCTGCCCTAAATAACGGAGAACATTTTTTTGGAAACTACCTACATAGTTTTTATGTAATACAGGAACCCTTAACATATCATCGAAATAGAGGTTAAGCTGGTGAATATAAGATTCCGCACTCCCACGCTACCAAGTTACTGCTTTAAAAGAGACATAGACTGCGACCGTCGAGAACATTTTATCTTATTTAATAACTTTGGGACTAAAGAGAAGGTACAAAGATTTAAAATGTCACCTACTGTAATTTTAAAGGATAACTCGACTATTCCAACCGACGATTCTTCCATCGTCAAAGGGTACTTCAGGCTATGCAGTATTTCCAGAACATAGAGTACTGTTGGGAGGAGCTTAAGGATGGCAGAGTTCCGCCGATGTTTCACATCTTTTTGAGCGAATATTAGGAAATTTAGCATTACTTATTAGCCGGGGCTGTGCAAAATTACAATTATACGGAGTAAAGGGAGGATTCACCAAAACATCTTCTAGACCATTGCTCAATAATGTAATAAGGAACCGGGGAAGGTAAATTAATTAATTCGTCGTTCGAGTTTAAAAAGCTAACCGTGCAACGTCGGGTAAGCCAGCTAATGTTGTTACACAATTCATAGGATACCTTCTCCAAAGAAACGTCCCAGCATGAATACACAGAAAGGCATATGCAGCCCTGTGTAGATTGACAGGTGCAGCAGATGCCAGACATAACCCTTCTCCTTCACAAACAGAATCACTTAATGACAGCTAGTACCTGTAAGAGCCCGTTTGAGACTAAATTCCAGCTGAGAACAGGAATGCAGTCATAGTTTTTAGAACATAGAAGTGCATAATTTTATGAACTTATAAAGAAGGACATGGAATGTGGCATGCTGATCCTGAACATAAAATGAGGGAAGATACAGGATTTAGTACCATGTTGGTAATAAAACGTACAGTGCGATTTTTTCGACCTGGCCCCGCAGATACGCAAACGAGGAGAAGGTTGGAGAGGGGAGAAAAGACCGGCAGTATTCCCCTGATGCGGTACAACAGAAATGCCTAATACTTATCAGCTGTTCTACAACTAACCCAAACCCCTCCCGGGAGATAATGGGCTCGTCCAGCTACTGTGCATCCAGCTGAGTAGGGCCAGGAGGAAAAAATCGTACTATACTGACTGTAGGACCATCGCCGTCAGCTTTATACTCGCCTCCTAAGTTCTGTCGCCAGTCATGTATTATGTAAGTCTGAACATTGTGGAGTTGCCTTTCTCGCCGTTTTGTGTCGCTGATAGCGTGCACCTTTTGAATTTTTAGCAAGCAAAATCTGTATATTTATGTTCCTTTGTGGTGTTCTCTTCTTTACTCTCCCCTTCCTCTCTCTCACCATCTCATATTCTCTCCCTTTCCTCTCCCACCTCCTCTCTTCCCCAACCGTCGCCCTCTGTCCCTCTCTCCCCCCTTCTCTGTAATAACGCACTTCTTGCGATATTTTTAGAATGAGTAATAATATCTACTGATTTCCCTAGGACATTAATAAAAATTGAAACACGAGTTCGGAACAGTATTGTTTTCCGTGGTAACTGATTTATGTAAATCAATAACATAAAACAAGTGTGTAACTTCTTAAATATTCATCCTATCGAAATTTTGTATATAATGCAAATCCTAAAATCATAATACTTATAAACTTTTGTTATGTAGCATTTTTCATAAAACTCTATAATAAGCGACATACTTGAATGTTCAGATTTCGCTCCCCATTAGAATCCCATATCTTTGTGGAAAGTAATTAAGGTGCCATATAGCTCTTATTAGGAGCTAAGGAATGTTAAGATACCATTATATATGCTAACATCAAATTCAACCGAAGTCGAAAGTTAGGGGAAAATTTTTGGTTACTTTTATTATCTGTATAGATTCTTTCTCTTATATGATATGTTTCCTTGTAATTTTTTCGCATCTTAAAACGTGAAAATACGAGCTTTGTATTTTCATCTACTACACTGCATCGAATGCAATATACATGTTTCAATTAATTTTTACTTGTTCTGTAATCATTCTCTCCACGCCCCCCCCTATTTCCACATTATCAGCCTTATTCCAATGTCTTAACTGTATGAATAGTTAATACTTTTTAGTTTGCTTTTTAGTTTTTGCTCTTCAATGATATACTTGTTTCAATCTATCCGTCCCTTCTTTTGCTCGTTTCAATGCATTTAATTTACCCCTCTCGCATTTTTTAGAGCTGCTCTTTTTTCTTAGTGTCGTTTCCATATCTCTGTAAGGATTTGTTCCTTTGTCATTTTCATCATCTTGGTTGTCATTGTGCGCCCCAATTTCGCCACATTTCCTTTCATTTTATCGTTTTCATTCTTATTTAAAATGTAGCTCCTCTTTCTGCGTGTTACTTTTCCTTGCTTTGCGATGAGAATTTTTCTTTGTTTGTTTCTTAAAGGAAAAAATAAAATGAAAAACTGACTCTTGAAATTTCTAGCGTCTTCTGTTTGTGAAGAAACATGAACAGAAGTTACAAATTTTGCACTGATCGTGCTTTTTTTCAAGTAAGATACTTTTTTTCAAGTCTTCATAGTTTGGTTCAGAAGTATTTATATTTTTTTTAAACACGAATAATTGCAAGTAGAATGTTTCCAAAATTCAGTTCCATTAAATTTAGATTCAAATTTCAATGTTTCGCCATGTCTAACTTTACTAAATTGACACTCAGTTTTAAAGGACAATGGAAATGAGCTAATGGGGACTCCTACAACCATTAACATACTTTTGTGATGAAGTCCCTCGTATTGCTGGCACATTTTAACTTATTCACGTGTTTTCCTATGATATTTTGATGATGCAACGCTAGGAAGATATCGTTGAAGGGTAAGTCACTGAATTTTGATAGAATAGGTGTTACATGTGGTTAGTAGATGCAACTATTGCATTCCACCCAAAATGCTATATCAAGCCTTCAACAGAAGTGCATGTTTTTAGGTACCCTGAACAAAAACACATTTTCAGAACCGAGTACGTAGATAAGCATACGTGAACACCAGAACACAAAAACGAAAAGTGGGATGAATATCAAACTCCGTATTTTGGCCTAATATCCTCAAGGATGTAGCGCAAGGTTTTCGCAGAATCCCCCACTTCGTAAACTATGCTTTGTGTGAAAAACCATTTATGTTTTACCATTTCAAAAATGGCTCTAACGATTGCGATTAAAATGCCATAAGTTTGAGATACTTGCATAGCAAATGAAATGCTGATCTTAAATTTTCTGTAAATAACTTTTGAGTTCCTCTTCATATTAAATTTTAGAGATTTTTCTATAACATATGTATAACTAGTATGTATTAAAACCCATTTTCTATATTTAGCCATCTACGAGATATTTCTTGCTGTTGGTTTGAGTGTACCATTTTTAAGTAATTTTTAAGTGTTATATCTATCCTTTCTTTACTTTCTCTACCTCGTACCTAGTATTTAGAGAAGGAAATATATGCTTTAAAGTCCCCCGAATCTAAACAAAATCATTTTTATAAAAAGATCCGTATATGTGTATGTAAATGAACAGCATTACTCAAAAACGAAAAGTTGGATAAATAGCAAACTTGCTTATCAAGAATATCCCTTACCCCAAACTACCCTTTACATGGAGTTTTTCGAATTTTTTTGTTTTCTAAATAATAGCTCTTAACGATGTTTTTAAATTACCATACATTAAAGATATTTACATGGCAAATAAAACGTATGTCTTGAATTTTCTGTGTATAGCCTATAAATGCCTCTTAATTCGGAAGGAATATTGTATAATTTTGTATACCTGACCGGTAAACAATAAGAGACAGAGAGAAATCTTCTACACAAAAACTGTAGATATCCTTAAAACGCAGAGTTTGTTTCAAATAATGTTTATTTCGGCATCAGGTATTTCTGGATATTCACTGTTACTGGTTTGAATTTTTTATGCTTGGTCACTTTTTGAAGGCAGTCGCAATTCAGTTATTCCTCGTGATGTTACGAAAAGAGCGATAAGTATTTAAACATTTGCTATATCGCTTCGGTTCCCTGCAGCCCATTTGTATCTACAACGACCTGTGTAATAAAACTAATTCTACAAACGTTAACCTCGATAACATAGACAGAAAAAATCGGGATTTGTATGAAGAGTTTGTACAAGAGCGGATGGAGTCATGTGAGTGTAACACATAAGTTTTTATTCTTTCATTTTCTTATGAGGGCATGCAGAGAATAGAAACAAGCTCAACATAAATGACCTGGTTTTTAAACTTTCAACTGCCGCCTTGGAGACCTCAGTGTAGCTACAACAAAATGTGCATTGAATCTATTTCGGTAACACTTAACATGTTTTGCAGGAAATGGAGAGGAAAGCAAGTATGTTATGAATAATTATTAGAATGATTATGAGTAACAAATTATGATGCGTAAAGAAACACTCGGTTATTGTAATAAATCGGATGTCTATTTTTGCACGGTGGTGACTTTTAAAGAAAGCCATAAAATTCAACAAGTTTTTAAAAATCTACCTAAGCTTTTGGAGGAATAGAGTGTAGAAGAGTGGGTAGAGAAAGTTATTTGAATGGGACACATCAGATTTTTTATAGAATTTCGGAATTAACAAATATCGCTTTGTTCGCTTTTAACAACCATTTATCGATTATTTAAAACTAACATCCTAAAAATCTTAATGCATTATTCTTGGTCATCAGAAAAGTAATAGATTTTTAGACAACAAGGTCTAAAAGTAGAATGTCTAACAAGTGCACACGAGCTGAAAGCTTTAGATTATTACACTATTGTGATAATCTTCATTGTGACCCACTTTGGTTTCAAGTCCAATCACATAGAAATTACCCTTTGTATTTGTACATGTTTAATAGCTTGACTTGGATTAATTAGGTTTTACTTTTCCTTGTGTCTTTTTACATGATTAATTTGTCAAGGCGCTCGCATTATCTGTTCACAACACAAATCGTCATACATCATTGATCACGATTCTTTGAGGAGTTAACCAATACGTTACATTGGTAGCCTTCTACTTTCTTGATATAAAACGTCGTTATTTTATCTATGATAACCTGCATAAAGAATCAATGCTGGAAATTATGAATTAGAAGAAACTGAAATTTAAGTGAAATTACAGAACCAGCAGAAAGAATAGCACTAGAAGTGCTTATCTAAAAATTTCCAGAAAGAAAAATGATATAGCATTTAATCACTGACTGTTGGTGAATCAACAAAACATCTCACATCTCGCTTTTTAATGACATTTCTCTTGTTTCTCGAACCGCGTTCTAAACTGATTCCTGTTAGTTTCGGGAATAAATATATTATTATTGATATTTTACAAATTCGAGTGCTGTCTAAGCAATAGTATATGCCACACGTTAAAAATGGTTGTATTTGACTCGTAGGGTTGCAAAACTCTGCCTACGGTCTTCGTTTCGCAAACATTCCTACTCACGAAATAAAACCCTACTTTTATCCATTGCATGATAACGTACTATTAAAACTCAGAAATTATTCTAAGCAATCGCTGGACAAGAATACATAAAATGTGCATATTTAACATTTATTTAGATGTACAGTTTCTTGTGATATGAACTTGTGTACTAAAACTCCTTATATTATAAAGAAAATTAAGGTTTTGTCATAGTTTACAGGTTTGCAACGAAATTAATAAGGTTAAATGAATAATTCACTCGACGAAAGGGTTACTAGTCCTTCTGCAATAAGCAATGATTAGCATTCTAACCTGCAAATCCAGAGGTCTCGGGTTCGATTCCCAGCTGGGAATTTTTCTTTGGTCAGGATTATTCCCTATATTCCCTAGAGTGTGGAAGTATTTAATGCTATAACCACAAGTAATACTAACCCAAAGATTAACACCACTCTAAGCCAGTGAGCATCATTGCTGATGAATAATTGTTCCAAAGGTGAGAAAAACCGTCGATATGACCTACCTTGGATGTTAAAGGCGGCATATAAATGGGACATTAAAAAAATAAAATAAATAAGTAACGAGAAATTTCAAAGTTTAGATACAGTGACCAGTTTTGGTATCAAAGTTTGCCATGAAAAAGTACTAAATAAGATGAATCAGGCGGTAGTACCTAAGGATTGTATTCGAGGGGGAGTTTCGGGTTCAAATCCAACCCTGGAGTGGCCAATCATTCTGATTAAGGGTTTTTCTGTTTTCGAAAGAACAATGTTGGGATGGATTCTTACGTACTGGAATTTTCCAGTCCCTCATTCCCTCTCATTTCACTTCGCTCTTTATCTTTTAGCGTTGCAGGGCCAGCCGCAGTGGACGGTGGTGTGAAGCGTGTGCGGAGGGCATTTAAGGGGATAACTGCTTTTCTACTCGCATCCAAACCTTCTGCACGAACCTGTCCATCAGCATAGACCGAGCATCAAAGTGATGCTCTAATGGGATGCAAAATATGGAGAAGCTAGGACCCCGCTAAACTGTGCCTACCGCCACTAGATCTAGCCACCCTTAATAATCTCACCTCATTCATCCTTTCGCTGGTTAAGTACGAACAATAGGCTGTGCCGAAATCCTGCCCCATCACCAACCTATATCCTATTCTTTGACATTAGAAAAGTTTAAATGTTAATGATTTTTAAACTATTAAGCACCGACCATGAATAATCGCATAAATAATGCGCACCAAAGTTCATCATTGCAGGAGTTGTACCCTTAAATGCCACCTTGAAATGTCAGTTCCTATTAGTTATAAAAGACGAAATGAATTATGCATGCTTAACATGTAACATTCTTCTCTGCCCATTTATTATGGCAGGTGATGACAATGCTGCGACAGAATGCACTGACGAATTCGGTAATGACTCTCTTTGTCATAGCCGCAGCTCGCGGAAGTTAACCAGGTGGAGGGGTGTGTGACGTCATTATTCCGAGAGCTACCATTGCTCACGCAAATTAAAAGCACGAAATATGAATAAAGGTAATAAAATCACTGAAAATAGCGGCAGATGCTTTCTGTCTAATGAGAATTGTTTGTGCTAACAGGAGAGTGCTCAGATCATTATGGTAATGCCACATGACATTGATTCCATGCCGAGAGATATTTACAATTTGTATTTTTAATTCTGTAAGAAGTAAAGCTATAGTTCATTTCTTATGGTGGCTAATATACCAGGTGAGTCAGCTGCCCCTAGGTATTCGTATCTATGCAACCCGCAGTTTATAGTCCAATGTGAAAACATCTACTCTTTTAGCAAACAAACTGTTATTGTAGCTCTGCTCTTCTATTCGGTACTATAGGCACCTATCATTAATGATTAAAGACCTGAATGAGAACCAAAGAACTGCAAAAAGCCTTTAAAAAGGCGGCTCTTTATGGATATAATGCTTGCAAGGAGATGGATAAGTATTCTCCCAAAGAATGAAAGAGAGAGAGAGAGAGAGAGAGAGCGATTTAGCTGAGGGGTTAGCTGCCGGAGTATGGTGAAGCAAAGGTTAGCTTCAGAGGTTCGAATCTAATAAAAGCATCAAGTGTTTTGATTCTTTTTTTCTTTCTCCTTGTGTTTATTTTCTGTATTTTAGTGTACTAATTTATTTACTTTTTTATTTGCTCTCCTGTGAGCCAAAAATACAACAATTACAAGCAGATAATTGTGTATCATGTTTACCGTAATAATCTGTATCGTATCTGTGTTGTAAACCGTGATACGTAGTTAGCTCTCATTCTCTTAGGCGCATATCGACGATATTAAATACAATAGTTTTTGTTACATGTTTAAACCTTACGTTTTTCTTCTTCTATTGACAAAGGCGTTGTAAATGTGCTAAGTTCACGGGTAAACAGAATAATAAATTGTTAAAGTGCGTGGATTTCATCAAGAAAGTAAATGTTCAAAATAACGACCACCTTCATCAATGCACATTTGTGTACGTTGCCGGAGAGACCTTCTTGCATGCTGTAACATGCGCGGCGTAATCTGCCTGCATTCTTCACGTATGAGTGTGCCCGTATATGGTTTGGGCTTTGCGGTGGAAAACATTATTATTCTATTTTGTACACACTTATAACGTTATCAAAAATGTTATTTGTATCATAATATCAAATTATAGGCCCAAAGAGATAAAATAAAAGGTAATAAAAAGTTAGAGCCTAACCCGAAGGATTTGAAACCGAACTGAAATGACAGTGTTAAAGCAACCATGATAATACCATTCGTCTAATGTTACCTTGCGAGCTTAGGTTCTTATACGAATTAGTAATCGCAGAAGTAGACCCCATTTCGAATCTTTACACGCTGTTTGCAGCGTTATACAGTGTTTGAGCTCGGTTTGGTACTTTTAATTCAAACAAATAAACTGCATCAGTCATTATAGTTGCTGTATGAACTGAAATAGGCCATACTTTGTGACAGAAGAGAAATTATCTACCTAATACGTAGCATTTTTTGACAAGGCTGTACAACATTGGCTAACGGCTTAAATCCAATTGGTCGCACTACGTAGATATGCCATAGTTTTCAAATGGTTTTGTCAACCGATTCATGTGATAGGCTGTTCCTTCGGGGCGTTTTCAAAGGGGTGCACGAATGTACGCTAAAGAATAAAAGTTTGTAAAATCAGCTAAAAGTGCTTTTGCAGCTCCCAGTGTTAGGGTGGGATGTTTCGGAATCGACATATATGGCGATCGCATCCTGTCCCGTAAAACACTTATGCACTGAGTTATCTGTCCTACCTCTATAAAGTGTTAATGCAAATTCGCCATTAGAAGGCATTCAAAAAAGGTGTAAGTCAAATATGTCGTTTAGCACGATGCATAAATTCAAAAATAAATAGGCGCAGCTGACTCACCTGGTATAGGATATGTTATTTTCCTTTCTTCCGTAACCAAGTATCTTACATTCTTTGTACATTGGATAATCACTTAGATCTTACATTATTTATAATTTATTTAAATTAAATAATTTTATTTATTTTAGATATCCCCATATCTCTCATGTTTTATGCTTCAACTTCCTAGTACTGGAATCGCCTTTTATTTATTTATGGTCCTCTGTTAGCACTTCTATCTCTTTTCCAAAACTAAGTTATCTACTGACGTAAGCCTGTCGTGTAATATTGTGTTTTTCCTCAGTAGTGTATACCCCTGCATATTTGGTAATTAATGCTTAGAAATTTCTCTGCATGAACTTATTATTTTTCCGATGTACAGGAAGTGGAGGAGAATTTCATTACTAGGATCAGTAATTGACACGTTGCACCTACTTGAACTCCGGAAGAGGAGATGAGGTGAAGGAGTACAGAGGACAGGTACATCGCAAGCGTTATCCCTAACGTTTCCAGATGTGCTATTCTGACGACGGCACACCCCCTAAATATACCGGCTACCCGCAAGGACAAGTTTGAACAAATGTTTCTATTTCGGACACAAGGATAGAAAGGGTACACTAACGTGCATAAAAAGTGGCCCATTCCCCTAGATCGCAGTATTATTCCCTGCGTAAGGTTTCACCTTCAGTAACGAAGCTTTGATTCCACCTCAGTTCTCTATACGAGTGGCCTGAAAAGCAATCCAGAGACACGAAAAAGAACCAATGAAGGCTATTAGAATCTATGGGAAATGAAGGGGTGTTTCGGATACCGCTTCTATGAAAGAGTTTGGTTACGATTAGTGCACAAGGAAACGCTAGGCCAATTCGACATCGTTCGGTCTCTTATAGGAAGGGCTAAAGAATTATTTTCATGTGTCGTTAAACTGAACGAGAGCTGCGGTATTTATGTGAAAGCTTTCGTCAGCAACATGCAGATTGAAAACAAAAAGTTTTTCGTGTTGATTTCTACGTTTTTGTTACATTATATTTTATTTTTGCGCCTAAATTCAACGAAGCCTTCTTTTAACAGTACTCCGATAGTGAGAACACGCAGCGTTTAATGTTACTTTCGGCAGTTCGCCCATATTTTGGGGGAGGCAAAGTAAATTTCCAATCCAGTGACTAGAAATTATGTTCGAAACAGGAAAGAGCAGCTCAGATTGACAGAGGGCGCATCTACATTTGCCTTTATCAACATTCAGCTGCGCTTTTATACACGTCAGTACACCTCAGGGCACGTGCACCGTCAAACGTCGCAGAAAGATGAAGAAACTGAAACGAGAGGGAGTAATTAATGATAACAAGAATAATCCACCCCAGAATTAGCTTAGCGAAGAAGGAAAAACTAAGAAAATCCTTGTTCAGGATGTTCGATTAATCTAGAGGTTTGAATCTTATGTGTGTGTTTATTTATTTCAGTTTATTTATTTAGTAAGTGCATATTGCCAAAACGCAACAACTACTTAATATTTTAAATAATTTATTGATATTGAACTCTGAAAGTTAAGCAACATATGTAATCTATTTCCGGCAGACCATGGCAAAACAGCCCGGAAATAACTTCCAGTTATACTGGCTCTGAACGTGAAAGCCTACGTTCTCTCATACGTAATAGTTACCTTTGCTATAGCTTGGGATAAGTTCATATAAGCTCTCATCACAGACGTAGACAGATGGTAGTTTAATAAACATGAAGATTATGTACCGTAATAGATGATCCCGGCAGTAGCGTGTATAACTCGTATTCAAAGGGTACCAGTTTCAAATCCCGTGTATGTTCAAACATGACTGGGATTGTTTTCTGGTTTCCCCCATTCACCAGATAAATACCGGATTGGATATTTCAGTACCACGAATCAAAGCGGTGACCCATAATGGAAGTAGCATTAATAGAAATGGTAAGGAACGCAACTATGAAATTAACGCCATATTTCTAACGCCACAGTGACTACATGTGTTCCCCCATGTGTACAGAAATAGCTGCATTTACAGAATCGCGAAACACCACATTACGATAAATAAATAGCATTAAATATATTGTGGCATGTGCACAGATTATATTAATGGTAATACTCTCTGGACGCCGAAGCGTGGCAGTTTATCTGTGAGTAGGGGCGATTCAGGGGAAGCAGTGTGTCATTGGGGGGATATGGCGTTACTGACGCTAAGACTTGGCGTGGCTTCATTCTGTGACTAGGCTTCGCGTGAGTTAGACGGATAACTGCCTAAGACTTGGCGTGGCTTCATTCTGTGACTAGGCTTCGCGTGAGTTAGACGGACAACTGCCTAAGACTTGGCGTGGCTTCATTCTGTGACTAGGCTTCGCGTGAGTTAGACGGACAACTGCCTAAGACTTGGCGTGGCTTCATTCTGTGACTAGGCTTCGCGTGAGTTAGACGGATAACTGCCTAAGACTTGGCGTGGCTTCATTCTGTGACTAGGCTTCGCGTGAGTTAGACGGACAACTGCCTAAGACTTGGCGTGGCTTCATTCTGTGACTAGGCTTCGCGTGAGTTAGACGGATAACTGCCTAAGACTTGGCGTGGCTTCATTCTGTGACTAGGCTTCGCGTGAGTTAGACGGACAACTGCCTAAGACTTGGCGTCCTCGCCCGGCAGACACATGGGGTAAGACAACATTTTATAATAAATCTACCAGCTATCCATTCTCTTGCCGTTTTAATTATGATAGTGTAGAGTTCCTGCCTCTCCCTTCAGCCAGAAATTATGTTGGTGTAGTAATTATTTAGAGAGATAACTTAGCTGCGTCCCTTGTCGATGCCTCGAGTTTAAAGTTCTTTGTTTGTTCAACGATCCCTCTCATAAGCGAGTAGCTCTCCTCTGAAGTTAAATAATACTAATAAGTGAGACATACGACAATATGATACACAAATAGTATATCATCTGATGTTTGAAGTCGATTGCATAACTAAGACCATTAATTGCAGGGTATATACTGTCTCATTTGTAAAACGGCCTACAAGCCCAGGAAATGGAAATACATTTACTAATCTTGACGCCGGCGTGAAAGCTAAGTTCATACATTGTCTCATTTGTATCAAGGAGCTTACTCGGTATATAAACTCCGAATTAAGCGACGTAAATAGCTATTTAAAACTGCACTATGATAATCTCTTAGAAGTCAGATCGCGAAACATGTTGAAAACTTCAGAGTTTCAACCAGTTTTCTTTCATCTCTTTTCCAATGACAGACTTCCGGCTATATGAGGCACGCTTGTATGAGGTAAGGTAAAATGTTGTGATTCTGCGATGAATGAATAAATTACAATGAAAATCGCATATGAAATAATGTTTAAGACAAGAAGAAATCAAACTTCTTAAAAATTTATATCTAATATTCATTTTACTACAAAAACCACCGTCCTTAAAAATATCATTCGTAAATTTCGGATGCAGCATTGCACACGTTTATAGGAAATGCTTTTCGCACCTATATACTATTTATTATCGTTTTTCAGGCTAGTGCTTGATTTGCTGATATTAGCCTTTCTTACTTCAATTTTCTGCACCAAATTGTCCAATTTCATAGTTACCAAAAGGAAATCATAACATATTTCTGCCACATTACAGTCTACGTTATAGCTGCTGTTGGATTATTGCTTTCCTTTATATTTCTTCGTGTTTTTCTCTTTCATTGCACCTTCGATCGGTGGAACTCCGAAGAAAAAAAATTGTGTCATTTATAATCTTAACTATAATGAAATATAAGAATTTCATTGGTTTAGTTTTTAGTTTTCTAATAAACTACTAGATTAATGTTTATGATAGATATTAATAAGACTTAGTTCATTTTAAGCTATAAGGAATTAATTTTTCGCATAAATCTTATAGTAATTAACACCTAAATTTATAAGGGAAGAAAAATAATAATTAAAAATAATACTTAAAATAATAAACAATTAGTGTACAACGTTGGAAGAAGAATTAAGCTGTGGTTGAAGGCTGCAAAGTTAAAACACAAACATAGCCAAAAGATAAATCAACGAGATTTAAAATCTGGTTCCAAAATTCAGACATGAACAATGCAAATACTTCTTTATGTTGTGCAAATGTTGGTGGTTTTATAGTGTTCAGTCCTGCCAAAATCTGCTGGTTGAACAAACATTCTCGCCATTGAAACCTTGGAAGGCAGCCATTGTCTGCAAGTTTCATTGTGTGCGCCGAATTCCAGCTTTTGCAAGAATTTATAGCTGTCCCAAAACCCACGCCTTCATGCGCAAGGCCTTAAAGCCGGTCTTGATACTTACTCTATTATTCCTAGAACAAATGCTTTATTCCAGCAGACAGTCGGCGTAATGAAGTGATTGTGCAGTTTATTAATCTTGTTTAATAGATTTATTTCTATATTTCAATTATATGAAACATCAAATCAAGCACATAGAGGAAGAAATGCAGCTATATATTTAAAAAATTCTGATGTGCTACACTCACATGGCTTTCTCTACTCTTGTAAAAACTATTTTTACAAACTCTTATTCTCCATCTACTTCATGTTAATCAGATAAACATTTGCAGAGTCTATCTTATTGCTAATTTTCTTGTAGATGTAAGGGATAATATATTTACAAGGGCAATTTGGAAATACACATACAATACACAATAGCCTTTAAGCACATACATATCTCTTAATAACTGATTGCTAGGTGCAGCACCATTCCCTTTCCCACAGATTAATACTCTTTGCATATCCAAGACAAAAAAATGAATAACGAATTCCTATTTGAGAAAATAAGTATTAAATAATTTAAGGGAATAACAAGCAATATCTCGAAAATGGTTCACTCAACAACAAAAAATGTATATGACATAAGTTGTGTATTTTAATGCGATCTACATTTTTGTGTAGTAAAATTTTGCCTATCTCTTATGGTTTACCAGTTATGGAAAAGTCGTTCACAATGAAGAATACTTTTGGAGACATACCCAGAAAATTCAAGATGTACATTTTATTTGTCATAAAAATACATTAAACATATAATATTTTAATCAAAATCGTTAGAGCCATTTTTGAGAAAATTAAAATTTTCGAAAAATCTTCCATGTAAAGGGTAATCTGGGGTGGGGGATTTTCTCGAAAACCTTCGTGTCCAAGTTTGGTGTTTATCCGACTGTTCGTTTCTGAGTTATGCTGTTCACAGACAGACACACAGACACACAGACAAACAGACAGACACACAGACACACACGGACATGTTTCCAAAAATGCTTTTTTGGATTCAGGGGATCTCAAAACATGTATTTCCGGTGAAATCTCGGTATCGAATTTTTGGGTGGAATACAATACTTCCCCTACTTACTATACGTAGTAAAGAAAGTAAAAATATATGACACATTTAACAATAATAACTGTTAAATGTTTTAAGATGTATATAAGATGGTTTCATGCATTATAGGGATCGTGTAAAGTGCAAAGGTACTAAAGACTTCTAATTGTTATAGCTTGTATGTTATGGCCAAATCATTAACAGAGCATGCTAATCCTCGCACTGTCACGCCACGCAAGCCATTGCTTTTTGCATCATGTTTACACCCATTCCCTGCTAACCACTCTTCGTTCCTTGCATCTCTGCTCAAGACTAAACGATTGACAAACTCACTCAGGGTCTATGTGGGGAGAGCCATAGTAGCAAGTTGAACTTAAGCTGGTTAGCTTGGCCGGGATATTAACTTCAGGCAGCAAGTCCTGAAACATTGAAACAACGTGAATTCATACCTGCGTTTCGATTCGTTAAATCTTTTTTAGTGTTAAAGAAATTATGTCTTCGAAGATTTCTGTTTATCCAAAGAATATAAGCCTGGAAATTTAGTGCGCTCATTGGACACCTACATACAATGTACAATATTTATACTGTTCAGAAATCGACTAACCGATTCCTAAGTAGGATAGAAGAGTTTAAAATACACTCCTTTTTGTTGAATTACTTGTGAAGTAATTGTACATTTAACTTAGATCAACATGCACTTAACAAATAGGAATGATAATACACTGCAACTTCTTACGAACTCCCATGTTCAAAATTACTAGCTTAAGTGAATTACGATGCTGTGAAGAATACCTCGGCAACTGCTCAGCGCTAGAGCATTCATTATCTTAGTCGTTGGTATCGAATTCAACTGTAATAAATAATAACAATAATGTTTCTTCTTAGTTTTAATGTATCTTTTATTTGGTTCGGATAATTCAGTCACAGTTTATTGATGCTTGCACAATCGAAGTTTTATCTTAAATGTTTCTTCAACAAATGTTTATGTTTTCTTTATATGTCTTAATAAATCAGTCTTCCTCCTAACATGAATCGCGAAGATTGTGTATTTAATCCCTTTGAGGAACGGGGGCCTCTAAGAAATTGTGTGTATGAAATATTTATATCAAAAAGTATTGTTAGGCATATTCAAACTTTCCATACATATAGAATGATAATTTATGACTTAATATAAAATATCAATCGCGATACAATAGTTGTTTATGTAACAAGTAGATAATCTTGAAGATTATGGAACGAGTGAATAATTATCGCACTAACGACAGTCTTCACGAGTGTCACATTAAGATTATCCACGAGTTGTATACAACATGCTATACAATCTTCTCATTATAAGTTGTAGGAAATAATTCGGCATTCATAACTGACATCTGTAAGAGCGTCCTTATTTGTTCGTAAATGAGACTTTAGTTTATCTCACTGCATTTCATTTGTTATTACCTGGCGCTTTGAGCCGATAAAAAAGATTACCGCTTGCATGAATTCCCTTCCTGGGAGAGTAGTGAACAAATGTTATAGTGATGTAGCCTGTTATGAGCACAACATGGTAAGTAATTATACATTTAGATCTTATTTTTCTGTATGTAATAACGTGCAAAGATTTTTGCATCGTCGTTGCTCTGAGAAAAAAATAGAATAAAGTATTTTCATCTTCTCTCTATAAGCCACGAACAACTTCGAATACCGACACCAGATACATCATTTCTGTTAATGGCACGCGTTTCACAATGAACCAATTATGCACGATATTGTATACCGCAACAACTTGTTTATAATGGCAGGTTTGCATAAACGAATTACCTAATGTTTTCAGTAAGAAATGAAACATACTAAACATCAAATTAAACTTATGCGTAATAAAAGAAATGCATAGATAATAAATGCATAAATATACATAAAAATACATAAATAAACCCGATACAAACGGATAATTAAAACATGTGTATCAGATGTGGTATACTGTTACATAGTATACATCAAGCTTCTTTCTGCAGAACTACATGAAAACCTCAGTGAACGTTACGACTACAGATTCTTTGAGATTCTTGTTATAAAAATTTGTGTTGTTACATTCACATGACTTTCTTTATCATCTATCGTTTATTAGTGGATATGCGGACTATTCTTACGAAAATGTATTTATCTATCTACTTCATTAACTTAATCTAGATAAACCTTTGCAGAAATATCAACATTACGCATTTCATTATGAATACAAAGGGAACAACAATGGACAAATGTTTTAGAACTGGACGCTATACGCTGGCCTTAAAATTCCATACTGTTTCCATGCAATCACGATAATCAATTGTACAGGACATTAAAAGAATGACATAATATGGTCAATTCTAACGGATACCTCGGAAGACTTAAACCACTAAAAAACACACTTTTAAATAAATTGTGTGCTTTAAAGAGATCTACAGTTTTTTGTGTGTTGGTTTTCGTTTACCGCTTAACGATTAACATTTATACAGATTATACAAAATTACTTCCGAATGAAGAGGAATTCACAGGTTATTCCCAGAAAATTCAAGATATACATTCTATATATCATGCAAGTATATTGAATACAAGGTATTTTAATCAAAATCGTTAGCGACATTTTTGCGAAAATAAAAAAATTGAAAAAATGTTCCATGCAAAGGGTATTTGGGGGTGGGAGGATTTTCTCGAAAATCATCGTGTTGCACCTTTGGAAGATACTTAACTTAAATACCAAGTTTGGTATTTATCCGACTTTTTGTTTTTGAGTTAAGATGCACACGCACACACACACACACATACCCACGGACCTTTTTCTTAAAAAGCGTTTTTGCATTCAGGGAGTCTCAAAACATGTATTTCGGTAAAATCTCACATAACAAATTTTGGATGGGATACAGTAATTCCCTTACTGTAAAGTACGCAGTAGATAAAGTAAAAATCGGTGCAGCTGTCGCAGCTCTTTGGCAGACGTCAAGTTTTAATAACACGTTTGCTTCTTGCACCTACTGTAGGGAGATGTTAATAGTATGTCTGTTGCAACAGATACAATTACCTTCTATGAGAGTCGATAATATAGGAAGACCAAATCGTATACCAGGTGGCCCAACCGCGCCGTATTTGACGTGTGCAGATAAATCTTTGTGCGTTAAAAGAGTTGCAGAACTTAACGGGGTAATTCCAAGTAAACACAGGTCAATGGGGAACTGGCGCATTAGCGCCCTAAAAGTCTACTATTACTATTACTACTACTGCTGCCGCCGCCACCGCCACCAGTACTACAGCGATTCTCAGAAACGTCCATTTAGATACACGGAGGCGGTTAGAATATTCCTATCATTCATCAGGGTAAACTTTCGAACAGCTGTTTAATAAGCGAAGTTAGCATAACAGTACGTTAGAAGATGATAATAATAATAGTAACAATAACATTTATAATAGCAAGCGAAAAAATTGTGCTTAAGCACTTCCTGCTCTCATGTTTGTTGCTTACAGTCCCTAATTTAGACAAGAAAAGGGTAAAAACAATTTAAAAATAGCTATGGGCGGACACAATAAGTCAAATAAAGATATTTTGTTTTGATCAGCCTAAGAAGTGAGTTTATTCCTTCTAAAATAAAGCCTGTGTAACTGAGGTGTAAAATATTCCAAGACTTTTCGGTCTATTTTTGTCTATCGTACACTCAATTGCAAGCCTGGCAAGGGCCTCTCAATGAACGCGATCCGCTCATCGTCTTTGCAGATAAGCAAGAGGACTAGAAGGAAGTTCGGCTTGCCCCGTAGCTCAATCGGTAGAGCGCCTGCCTGTTGTGCGAGGGGTTCCAGGTTCGATCCCGGCTGTTAGTGGGGGTTTTTCTTTGGCCAAGATTATTTCCTATCCTCCCCAGAATCTGGAAGTGTGAATGTGTGTGATCTAATGATTTAAGCCCAAAGTTAAACGAATACGAGTTAACAACATTCCTATAGGCAGTAACATGTTCCAAAGGAAATGCCGTCGATAAGACCATTGTAGTTAAAGACTGGGTATAAATGGAAGTAAATCTAGATTTAAAAAAGAGAAGCGAAGCTCGCTCATGCTAATTCGCCAGTTCCCCACAAACCTTATTTGGAGTTACCCCGTTGAGTTCTGCAACCCTTTTAACGCACGAAGGGATATCTGCACACTTTAAATACGGGGGTTGGACCACTGTGGGCCACCGTTTAACCATCGCGCAGAACACGATTATAGTTTAAAATATTCTTTTATGGACTGATGTTAGTCAACACAACATAACATTGATTTTTATCTATTTTACGGCTCTTTGAAATTTGGAAGCCGAATTTCCGAACATTGTGTCTGCTTGTGCGTGCGTGCGAGAGAGATAGAGATAGAGAGAGGGAGATAGAGGTAGAGAGAGATTTATTCTGACGTGCCTTCCATATCAGTGATGTGGGAGGCTACCTTCTAACTGGAGGGACGAGTTCGAATTTCGATTTTTCTGAATTGCCTGATATCCCTTTTCCATTGTTTTCTTTTGTTTTAGGAATTAAACTATATAATAATTTCCATTCCTATGGAGCCATCCTCTAAACATTCATTTCACTACTTCATTCGCCATCTTTGCATGTCGAATGCTTGAGAAAAACGTTTTGTTAGAGCAACATGATCTTTTTCTACCTGCATTCATTTATTTTTGTATGTCTTCTACACACTCTCCCACATAAGTTTTGTTTTTACTTCGGGTTAATCGAAATTAATATTTGCATAAGTGATTAAATTACACATTTCGTTGCAGGTACAAGGAGGATACAGGAACTTGAAGCGACAGTCAAAGATTTAAAAAGCGGATTGCTGTCTGCTGGCTTTGAAGTTGCACATCACGAGAAACAAAAGAATTGTAACATAGAACTTAAAAAATGTGTATTATGAAGTATTGGAAAATGCAAACCAACAACAAATATCCTGGAAGTGGTTAATGCTACAGAAAAGGAATTTAGCATAACTGTGCTGTTAGGATTTTGTCTTATCCTTAACGTTTGCCAGTAATAAAGGCATATAAAATTCATTCAGAATGAATAGCACTTCATGAGCTGTTTGCAGAGGATTAAAGCTATGAACTTTTATTAATCATAGAAATATTTCATAAACATATAATATTTCAATCAAAACTGCTAATAACCACTGAGAAAATAAACAATAACGAAATATTTCTTATGTAAAAATTAGTTTGTGCTAGGGAATTTTCTTAAAAATCTTCAAGAGGCATTCTTGGTCAATACTGAACTTAAATATCAAGTTTGGAATCTTTCCAACACTTCGTTGTTAAGTTATACTATTGATAGACGAGCGCGCGCGAGCATGTTCGCAATTTTTTATATAGAGTCCTCAAAATTTTATTTCTGATGAAATTTCAATATCTAATTTTTTGGTGAGTGCAATACTACCTCATCTACCGTAAGAAGATAAGCAGAAACCAAAGCAGAAACAACCGGTGGCTTCCTCCAGAGGACTCTCTTCCCATACTTGTTACAGAATTCTGCTATGAAGGCGACACTGAATTTTTAGAAAAGCAAACAAGGATTAGTTTTAAAAAATCTGATGTGTTACATTCACATGACTTTCTCTACCCTTGTACAAACTATTTTTACAAACGCTTATTCTCCATATGCTTCATATTAATCGAGATATCGAGATGTCAATCTTATTGCTAATTTTCTTGTAGATGCAAGGGGAATATGGTAGGTTTTAAGCGATAGTCAAATATTTTAACGCTGGTTGCTATGTGGCGCATTCCATTATCTTTGCATGTCCAGGACATAAAAAAATGAAAAATCTGATGTGTTACACTCACATGACTTTCTCTACTCTTGTACAAACCATTTTTACAAACCGTTATTCTCCATCTACTTCATGTTATTCCAGATAAACATTTGCAGACTGTATCTTATTGTAATTTTCTTGTAGATGAAAGGGAAATATATATTTACAAGGGCAATATAGAAATACAGTAGCCTTTAAGCACATACATATCTCTTAATACCTGTTGCTAGGTGCAGCACCATTCCCTTTGCCACAGATTAATTCTCTTTGCATATCCAAGACAAAAAAATGAATAACGAATTCCCATTTGAGAAAATAAGTATTGAAAAATTTAAGGGAATAACAAGCAATATTTCGAAAATGCTTCACTCAACAGATAAAATGTATATGACATAAATTGTGTATTTTAACACAATCTACATTTCTGTGTAGTAAAATTTTGTCTATCTCTTATGGTTTACCAGTTATACAAAAGTCGCTCACAATGAAGAATACTTTTGGAGACATTCCCAGAAAATTCAAGATATACATTTTATTTGTCATGAAAATATCTTAAACATATGATATTTTAATCAAAATAGTTAGAGCCATTTTTGAGAAAATTAAAATTTTCGAAAATCTACCATGTAAAGGGTAATCTAGGGTGGGGAGATTTTCTTGAAAACCTTAGTGTCGCATCTCTGGAAGATACTGAACCTAGATACCAAGTTTGGTGTTTATCCGACTGTTCGTTTCTGAGTTATGCTGTTCACAGGCAGACACACACACACACACACACACACACACACACACACATGGAGATGTTTCCAAAAATGCTTTTTTTGGATTCAGAGGGTCTCAAAACATGTATTTCCGGTGAAATTTCGGTATCGAATTTTTGGGTGGAATACAATACTTCCCCTACTTACTATACGTAGTAGAGAAAGTAATAACGAATTTGAGAAAAAGTATGAGTATTGGAAAATTTAAGGGAATAACAAGCAATATCTCGAAAACGGTTCACTCAACAAAAGAAATGTATATGACATAAATTGTGTATTTTAACGCGATCTACATTTTTTGTGTAGTAAAATTTTGTCTATCTCTTATGGTTTACCAGTTATGCAAAAGTCGTTCACAATGAAGAATACTTTTGGAGACATTCCCAGAAAATTCGAGATATACATTTCATTTCTCATGATAATATCTTAAACATATGATATTTTAATCAAAATTGTTAGAGCCGTTTTTGATAAAATTAAAATTTTCGAAAAATGTTCCATGTAAAGGGTTGTCTGGGGTGGGGGGAAGTTCTCGAAAACCTTCGTGTCACATCTCTAGAAGATACTGAACCTAAATACCAAGTTTGGTGTTTATCCGACTGTTCGTTTCTGAGTTATGCTGTTCACAGACACACAGGCAGACACACACACACACACACACACACACACACGGACATGTTTCCAAAAATGCTTTTTTTTGGATTCAAGGGTCTCAAAACATGTATTTCCGGTGAAATCTCGGTATCGAATTTTTGGGTGGAATGCACTACTTCCCCTACTTACTCTACGTAGTAGAGAAAGTAAAAAAAATTAACGGTTTTATTGTTTTCTGAAATATTCCTCTTTAATATAAATACAGGTTTTGCTTTCGATGAAACCAGTCCTTAAAGCAATGACGTCTCTTCCTGAGGCACTTCATAAACCAGGTTTTCATAATATTCCACTGCTTCATCCGATGACGAAAATGTAATTTCACGCATTTCATTTTTAATTTTTGGAAACAAAAAGAAATTACAAGGTGCTAATTAAGGTTTTATTATGGAGGTCCTGGTGCTGACCTTTTGGGCATCCAGATACTCATTTGTTAATTTTGCTGTATGCGATGATGCGTTGTCATGATGTAACATTATTTTTTTGTTTTGGGCGTTTTTTCGAACTTTTTCAAACTTTTTCGGTAAACAGACATTTGTGTACTATTTGGCAGTAACGGTACGTCTATATTTTAAAGCTATAGTAGCAATATGGCCCATTTTATAAAATAAAACTGGCAACCATCTTCTTAGCAGCACTTCAAATTCATTGAACTTATGTAGGCTTAGGTTCTGTTCGAAAGACCCTTGAGCCGATTGAATTTTCTTTTCAGAACCACAACAATAAATCCAAGATTCATCACCAGCAATGATATTCCAAACCAAATCTGAAGTGCCACCTTGGAATTTTTCCAGAGTTTTTCTGCACCAACCAATGCGTTGTTCTGTTTGGTCAAGAGTCAGTTTACGTGGAATCCATTGACAACAGTTTTCTCACGTCTAACTGTTGAAGTAAAATGTTTTGATTTGACTCATCAGTAACAGCAGTTCTTGGGCATCCTTCACGAAATTCATCACTAAATAAACCGATCTCTTGTGAATTAGCTGTACCATATAAAAATTGTTACCTTATATGGGCTTTTTCGCCAAATGCATTTCTAAACCGATCTTCCTTCACTTACTTAGACATTAATGGCGATTTAAGATCGTAAAAAAATAATAGCTCGGAAATTCGTTTTTGGGTGAATACAAAATCTTTAAATAATGATAATTAACAAATTATTAGAGAAAACCGAGCAAACTACACGGCAATAAACTCACAAAACATTAGAGAGTAGCTGTCAAATATAAACAAATTTAATTTGATTTTAGAAACGTAGCATTCTAAAAATGTTCAGTATCGCCCTCGTATTCACTAGGCAAGCCTCATATGCTTAATGTTATTTTCCAACTTTTAAGCAACAGCAGTACATTTCTGTTGTCTATAATTTAGGGAAAGTGTTAATAATAGTATATCACGAGCGTATGCATCTTATAATAGCATTTCGAGCGCTAGCGCTAGCGCAAAGGAAATTATCCGGACAAGATAAAAGCTTAAATTGTATTTGCTAAGACTATTTACTGAATGAAATGTTTAGTAAACATTGAGTAGTTAATTTATTATATAAACAAGAACATACACGGTGAAGTTATTTGCTTGTTATGTACAATGAGCAGAAATATTAAAACACACTTCATTTACTTAATCTACACCATGTAAGTGAAGTCTCTTTTAATCAATTCATCGTACAATATAACATAAAATATTAATAAAATTAAACTCAGATTAATCTTTTATGCTGTATTGTTTAATTGGTGTATTGCACATCAACGTCGTACCTCAGCTCAGCCTTCTAGATTTCTTTCATCTTAAAAATCAGAAACAGCCAACCTCTATGGTGTGGAGATAGCGTGTCTGCCTGCATTCAAAAGATCCCGAGTTCAAATCTCAGTTAGGGATAAGGTTATCTGATTAAGGTTTTCTCGGAATGTCGGGTAACTCTAAGCTCTAGAGACACCGTTCCAACCATTCAACCATTTTATCATTCACCGTCCGATATTGATCTACAGGACGTTCAACTTTAAAAAGAATGGTAATTTTGAGTGTAATTTATTCAAACACTACCAAATGCCTGCCCATGAAATAAATAATGAATAGGTGTTTTGTAGTTTTACTCGGAAGTATCCGAAACAAAAACTTGCAGAATGTAAAATATCTGTGACTTAGACTCTTTTTAGGCAATGTCTGAACTGAATTATGTGGCACAGTATCCAATTCTATGATAGCAATTCAAAGATTCTCTGAATCTGACTGTTTCGAACTACAGCACACCAACGATCCGCTAATGATGAAATATTGACGCCCTTATGAAAAATCTTTCGCATGGCCCATAGCTCTCTATATAGTGTATGGAAAGCAATTGGATTAATAATGTTGGCGAGTATGGAGGGAATGCCCCATGTCCCTTCTCTCATGATGAGGAAAACGTGGTAGACAAAACAACTGACCAACCAGTTTATCTGTGATGTAACACGTCACTGGGAATTCAAGGCTACGCGTACTTTGTTGTGTATTAATGGTATTAACAATCTGTCTTCACCTCATGACTGGTTCAGGAGGATACTGGGGAATTACCAAACTTTGTTTTTGTTAAGATGACGTTTGTATCTAATTCTGACACTACTGACCTATTCCATTGTCTTGTGCCATAGATTACCTGTGAACACCCTTGGAAACACCGGGGAATACCAACAAGTTACACTTGTGAAAAATAAATCATTTCAACTTAAATCTACTTATAAGAGTGCAGGAAGAATACATCTGAGGAATAATCTAGATTGGCAATCACTGCATGTGTGATTTGAATTATTAGAAACGCTCACCTTCTGTAATTTCTCTTTCGCGCTAGCCATGTGTAAGCTGATGTAACGTTGAATCATGTTTGAAAAAATAATTTTCACGGCCAGGGTTTGAACAACCGATCTTCGACTTGCTGTGCAGACGCTCTGCCATTCTGATACCGACGTTACGTCGAACGCGCTTTGAACTTCTCATCTAATCCAAGTACCCCGATATACCTTCACTGTGATGTGCTTTAGAGATACATAAAGTGACTTATAATATTGCAATTACTTTTAATTTCCAAACTTCTGGTTAACCACACCATAATGGTTAATTGGTGTATAACAATCATAGCGTCGTACTGACCGTTTAAAGACTAAGACTGGAAATATTTAGCAGATTTGGTTAAAAACAAGTATTTCCAAGCAACTAATTTGTTATACCTTACCATTAAAATTAATTTTTTTCTCTTTTAATTTATGAAATATAAACGAAAATTTTCAAAAATGTACGAGTAAATGATGTTCTAGTTTTGAAAACACGTTTAAATTCTTAAATTATTTCTAATAATAACGTTCGTTCATAAATTAATTGTGTAAATCTTGTAGCGTTTTGCTTACATATTCTGTAGAAAAAATGAAAATTGCTGTAAGCAACACTATTTCAAAATGGGTTTTACAAATAAATTACCTTAAGTATCTATTTAGCCTAAATCACGATAATGTAGTGGCTCAACAATGGAAGAATTTGCTTGAGGTACTCGGAATACTGAGTGACACTTTAAATGACTACCATAGTAAGGTATTAAGAACATTTCAGCATTTTACAAGCCGATAGCTCCCTTTAGACAACGTAGAACACGGACTTGGCTCTGCTTTTTAACACCCCATGAAATCGATGACAGTTTTCTACTCAAGGGCAAACCCTTCACTGCAAGCTCAGCCTCAACATTCTTCCCTCTCTTTTTCTCCGTAAACTAACAAGTTACACTAATATTCTCTACCATCTTGTAACTTCTTGCATTTCGACATTCCTTCTAGCGTAGTTCCTAGCTAGCAGTTTCTTTTCAAACACTGTCTCATCTGATTTCTTCTCCAATTTCAGTATTGTTCTTTCCATTCGCTCTTACTAAATCGTTACAGATATGTTTATCCATTTTCTAAGCCCTTTTCTACTTCTTATCTACATTTTAAATTACCTCAATCGCTTTCCTCACTTCGTTCCAACGTCAAACTTTCGTCATTACACACAAAGCACTTTTCCCTCTTCTAAGGCTCTTCCTTCAGGAGTCCAGAGAAAAGTTTCCTTTACCATTGCTATCTTCAGTTTTGCTTCTTCGCAAGAACTCGCTTTAATACATATGGTATATCCCAAGCGATCGAAACTGTACAGTGCTCCACAGTGTGTCTTGAAATTGTGTTTTCTTTGCTTAAGTGTTTTTTCTTTCATCTTCATCCCGTACTATTCGGCAACTATCGCTCTGTCGTCGGTGAATTGTAGGGAAAAAAAGAAAGAAAGAAAGAGAGAATCTTCAGCGAGAACTCCATACACATACAATCCCAGTTTCTAAATTATCGTAGGTAACTTAATTTAAGCGACAGTTCTAAATCTGCAGAACCCGTAACTTTGTTCGAGTCATTGCGTTGTATGCGAAGATTCTCCTCTTCTTTATCCTTCTCTCTCTTCTTCTCCTCTGCTTTTTGTTGCCCAATATTTCTACACAATGAATTATAAGCGAGATATTCCTGTTTTTTTTCTTTCTTTTTTTTTTTTTGCCTCCACTGCGAATAATAGTCACGTTACTACATAGTCTGTTCTCTAAATGGAACCTAAAGTATTTTACATACCAAGTTTCATAACAATCAATATTCCCATTTTTTGCTTGAAAAGGTAATTCACACCACAAACATAAAACGAAATTTTAAAACCATATTTGTGGCTTCATGGTAGCACATTATACAGGTTAGCAACAATATTCATCCAAAATCTAAGATTATCAGAAAGATGCTGCAATTTTATTATGTGTATAGATGAGCTTTAAATGCTTTATATGAAATGTGTAAATTTTATTTTGTAAATAAAGTCTGACTTTAATGCAAAAAGCGTCTAAAAATATCGTATCCACTACTGTATCCCTTTTTGTCTCTTTACTGTAATTATCGCTGCAAACTGATTCTGTCGATGAAAAGTTTGGTTTGTGATCGTTATTTCTCTTAACATTTGAAACGCTTTGCTTTTCGATGCTTCCTCTGATGTACAATAAAAACACTAGCAAAGGAAAGTTAGCTTTCAGAGAAGTAGGTATTGAGCAACAAACTAATTAAGCTGACTAATATTGACTTGGTGTTGATAGTAATGCTTTTCTGATGTCATCTGTTATTTGAAAGGAAATATACATGCTGGTTTGTATTATTGGCTGTTTGTCCTTTGCAGCACATTCAGCTATTTCACAATATTGCCTGGAGGCAGTACACTAGAGACTAAATGGAAATTAAACGAAAACAGCCAACATCTGTAGATAAGGATATAATATATCTATGCTACAAAAACAGGCTCTGTGTGGCTATGAGCATTATATGTACATGAACTGTAGTAACACCAATTCTGCAATAAGATCTCAATTTTCCTAGTTTTCGCGGTAGCATAATGTCCATCGCAATACCTTTTAGAAGAAAAATCTATGAAGAAGCACAAACCTGACATTTTTAAAACATCAAATGTGTTACATTCATATGACTCTTTCTATCACTTCTTCAACAAACTATTATTACAAAAGTTTATTCTTCCATCTGCTTCATCTTAATCGAAATAAACATATTTAAAAATTGTTTTATCACGTATTTCTTTGTAGGTACGATGGGAATAGCAGAATACAGTAGGCTTACGCGATAGTTAAATCTTTTAAGGGCTGGTCACTATGTGATAACTTTGAAATTTCGTTCTCTTTGCATGACCAAGCGAGGGAAAAAGTAATTAAAATAAGGAGTTGTAATTTGGTAAAAGTATAAGTACTGAAAATTCAAATCAATAAAAAGCAGTATCTCGAAAATGGTTAACTCCATAAAAATGTATTTGGCATAAATTGTGCACTTTAACGTGATCTACATGTTTTTGTGTAGTAAGATTTTGTCTACCTCTTACGGTTTACCAGTTATACATAAGTAATACAGAATGAAGAGGATTTCAGAGGTTATTCCCAGAAAATTCTAGATATACATTTTACTTGTCATGAAAATATGTTAAACAAATGGTACTTTAATCAAAATCGTTAGAGCCAGTTTTAAGAAAATCAGAATTATCAAACAATTTTACATGTAAAGGTTAGTTTGGATTGGGAGATTTTCTTGAAAATCTTTACGTCGCGTCCTTGGAAGTTATGGACTTAAACACCAAGTTTGATATTCAGCTGATTAGAGCAATCCCATGGAAAGTGGAGATCCGTGGTTCAGATCCCAACTACAGCATTGAATGTTTCAGTCTGACTCTACTGAGGAAGCTACGGAAAAGATTAATATCCTGAAGCATTTTGACATAAAATCATGTATAGTAAAGACATCTACATTTTCTTTGTACAAGTTATTTTTCTACTCTTGTTTTAAACCTAAACCACGTGAATCAGCTACCCTATATAGTTTAAACTATGTAATATACCAAGCAGCGAATGGGTCTGTCTTCATCATCTACAAACGTTTCATTTAAACGAAGGACTCGCATTCGGTAAAAACTGGTTTCAGGGATACAAGTTGTTCTGGATTGAAATCCATCTCCAAAAAATAGACCTCTAGTGCGGACCGCAACACTATTCTGGCCGATGCAGTAAACTTGTACTACAGTGTATACTCTTACCGTCCTCTAAGTCTACCTAATGAACGAACCAACTACCACATGAATCTAGTGTTAAATACAATCATAAATGAAATTGCGATTATCTACACTATAGATGCGACAGTCTATGAACAGTTAAAATCGCACTATACCTGTGTGGGTGCAGTACAGTTACGTGACACATGAAATGCTAAATTAAAAATGCAATTTGATATGAATTACTGCATAGCATTTGATGCAGCGGAAACAATCAAATGTTTCAATATACCTATTTATGATCTGTTGAAAATTATATCTAACGAGGATTTAAGCAGTGCTAAAAGATTACAATATACAAGCAAAGCTTCGTAGTAATAAACCAGTTTGTGTAGTACAAAGCTAGGTTAGAATCTAAACTCTGAGCTTTAAGATTTAATAGTATATTATGCAACGAGACTATAATGGTAGTAATTAAAACTCAAGTATTAATATTATCATACGAGCGTTTTAATCACCATTATAGTCAAGTTTCATACGACTGTTTATGCTCGACCATGTATCTAATTATAGGTTTTATAAGTATTCGTTTCTGGTTTGAGTGATGTGTTACAATCGTTATTCCTTTATCTATGGTTACAATACAATGACCTTGTAGCACCTGTGTCAAACAAAGTCGCTAGCGTTGTGAAACGTACTACGCAGAATAATCGATACATGCGGTTTCACAATGTTAAGTGGCCACTTCTGATTGGTCGAACATCAATACTTTAATTAACAGGTGTACTTTAATGAGGCCCATTAAATTACTGCTACCAGTTGTATAAATACTACATTTTGGAATGGTCGAGTATAAAATAACTTAGTGGTATCATGAGCACTCTTCATTATTTCAAAGAACATGAGCTCAAATCTTACATAGGAAGTTAACCTTCTCCATTCATTATTGCTTTGATTTTGGAATGATTATTTGAGTATAAAGTATTGTTATCAAAGTAATAAATAATAGAGCTAAACTGGGATACCCATAAAGCAAAAATTATCTTATAGTATCAGGTATAGTACAGTAAGTTAACAATTACGTCATCATAATTAATATTGGGTATCTTCGGCACAGACGATAGTGAAATAAAATTAAGTTTTAATTAAATCTGATCGTGGCCCGAGATTTAAACCTCAAATGTTAAGACTTTAGGATCCCCCTCAATATTTTCGGAGACATAATTCACTGTGCCACAATACATCTTTGATGATATGCTCTGCAATTAAACCTGTCTATAAAATTTCCGCCAACCTATTACCTTTTAGGCTTTTCATATATGTAACACTTAATAGGTTTGGAAAATGAAGAAATGAATACATTACAAGAAGCACAACAAAATCGTCTGGCAAAAGGAAGGACAGTTTCACCAAAAACTATGATCTTCAGGTTACATATATACGTACCGGACCTAGGGACGACTGTTTCACCTGGTATAAAGTTCATTGAAAATGGGGAGAATTCCAAGGCTTTTTAAACAAAGTTCAAGATGTACATTTTATTCGTGATTCAATTGTTTCAAATATATGATATTTGTGCCCAAGTTATTAGAACTGACTTTGAGCAAACAAAGAAGAAAACATCGAAATTTTTTTTCCACAAAAGTTCCTGTTTTTATGGGGGGGAAGGTGTTCTAAAAATCTTCGCCTTAAACCGTTAAAAGATACTTGAGTCAAGTGAGACGTTTGTATTTATCGTTATGGAGCTCTACACATGTAAACATGCTTTTATTTGGATTCAGGAGGCGTTAAAACGTATACTTCCAATTAAATTTTGAACTCAAATTTTTGGATCGAAAACATTCTCTATATTAAATAACTAACTGGAGCTAAATAGAATAAAATTATTAAAACTCTTGTTCGATGCCTCCAGATGATAGCAATAACTAACGTATAGGCCTCTGCGTAGTTTCTGCTTCTTTTTTTTGCCAACCTGCGTCTTATTTTCTTTATTTTTCTTTTCTGTCCTTTGTTTTTACTTTTATTTCCTTGATTTTTAGCTCATTATATATTCACAAAATGAAAATTATATCGTATATAATACATTAGTAGCTAGGACGGGAACTAAAATTGAATTAGGCACACAGCATATAGTATGTAGGAAGACGTTCAAGGATATTGCACAATATATCATTTGTATGATTAATTGCACGTTAACAGTAAGACATTTAACACTTTGCAAATACAACAAAATATTTAAAGTGTTAGAATTAATAAATATTCACGCCTAAGTCCTACATTTTCTTAATTCTGCAAAGTCACATATACTCTTTCACCGTCTGCTTCGTGTCAGTAGTCTAGAAAACCACTTTCGACGTTCAGCCACGTCGGTGAAAGACCGATCAACAATCGTTTCTAATTAACTTCCTATCTCGCGTCAGCATTCTTTATTCTGTAAGAGCTGCAAATTGGCAGAGAAGTTCCGCGTAGGCGCTCGCGATAACGTTCAAAAATATAGTGAATAAAAATTATCCTAGAAATTTTCGTATAGAAAAAGAAGGAAATGATTTCCCCAGCTCCTCAAACATCGGAATTCGTGAAATAAAGCCAATCGTTTGTGTTAAAACGTTCCGTCGTAATCAGCTGCACAATGTGACTGTGATTATCATTACTATTATTATTATTATTATTATTATTATTATTATTATTTGTGTCATTATCCAATGTGTGTGAACTTGGAAGGCTTTTGGAATTTGGTACTTCAGTGTCTGTAGCCTATAATTCCAAATTAAGAAAACATTTATTTCACGAACAATTCCGTCATGCCTTAAGAGACTAGACTTTGTGCCAAAGCAACTGAAGTTATAGTGTGATCACATGACGGGAGTGAACGCATGAGCCTAAATTTAAACCAAACAATAACGATATAATATCTACTTCCATTTCCGCGAAGCGTGCGCGCGTGGTTTCGTGCAAATGTCGTCCTTGAATGCAATCCGTTAACACTTACATGAGCTACTATTAGCAAAATCCCAAGAGGCAAGAAATAACATCACAGTAGAATGCGATTATCGTTTTGTTTGTTTAAAATAGATTGACCTACAATGGAAGAAGCTGCTTAGAAGAAACTGGTTCTACGCAGTTCCGTGCCCTGATGCTTGATAAGCTCCGCAAGCAACTAAACAAATACTAAGAGCTTAGCAAAGAAGCAGGCTTTATACTTCTTTTCATATAGCTATTAAAAATTTTTAACATTACTATCAAAGATTTTGATAAGTGAAAATGAATCTGAAGCTCGAGGTCCCACACTTATCGACATTCACTTAGAGGAAGTATTGTATTCCACCCAAAAATTCCGATACCGAGATTTCACCGGATATATATGTTTTGAGACCCCCTGAATCCAAAAAAGGCATTTTTGGAAACATGTCCGTTTGTGTGTGTGTGTGTGTGTGTGTGTGTGTGTGTGTGTGTGTTTCTGTCTGTGTGTCTGTCTGTGAACAGCATAACTCAGAAACGAACAGTCGGATAAACACCAAACTTGGTATTTAGGTTCGGTATCTTCCAAAAATGCGGCACAAAGGTTTTCAAGAAAATCCCCCCACCCCAGAATACCCTTTACATGGAACATTTTTCGAAAATTTTAATTTTCTCAAAAATGGCTAACGATTTTGATTAAAATATCACATGTGTAAGCTATTTTCATGACAAATAAAATGTATATCTTGAACTTTCTGGGAATGTCTCCAAAAGTATTCTTCATTGTGAACGACTTTTGCATAACTGGTAAACCATAAGAGATAGACAAAATTTTACTACACAAAAAATGTAGATCGCGTTAAAATACACAATTTATGTCATATACATTTATTTTCTTGAGTGAACCATTTTCGAGATATTACTTGTTATTCCCTTAAATTTTTCACTACTTATTTTCTCAAATGGGAATTCGTTATTCATTTTTTGTCTTGTATATGCAAAGAGTATTAATCTGTGGCAAAGGGAATGGTGCTGCACCTAGCAACCAGCTATTAAGAGATATGTATGTGCTTAAAGGCTACTGTATTTCTATATTGCCCTTGTAAATATATATTCCCCTTACATCTACAAGAAAATTAGCAATAAGATAGAGTCTGCAAATGTTTATCTCGATTAACATGAAGTAGATGGAGAATAAGCGTTTGTAAAATAGTTTGTACAAGAGTAGAGAAAGTCATGTGAGTGTAACACAACAGAGGCTAAACTTTGGTGCTGCGAGAGAAACGTTTATCCAAACGAAAATCAATGTATTCGAATAGTAAATGAATAGGAGACAGAGTTGATTCAAATTGATACGTGAGGTGAGAAGAAAACCAATAGTCAAAGTGCTATTTTGAGAAAACACGCAGAAATATTTTGTATTTTAACAATATAAAGTTGAGAGATTATGAATAAATATAGTAAACAATGTTGCGTAATCTACGAATTTTATTACTGAAATATGCATTTTATTATCAATATACTTTGTGGATTATACATATGAATACCCATTTAAAACCTATTTTGGAAGGAACATTAGAATTTATTTAAAAAATATAGGTTTATATTCTGTATGTAAACTGATTTTCTATTATGTAAGTAAACATTTATATAAAAACAAATTTCAATGTACCCAATATTTTCCAGTAGTTATTTGAATGTATACAGAAGATGTAATAATACGTACTGGCCTCGTAGAGCACCTGTCTGCTGTGCGAGAGGTCACGGGTTCTATTCCCGGCTTGGGGGGGGAACTTTTCTCTACCCAAGATTATTCCATATCTTACCCAGAGTTTACCGAAATGCAACGACAAGCGAATAAGAGTTAATACCATTACCCATAGGCAATAAATTCTAAAGGAAAGGCTGCCGTTAAGACCATTGTAGTTAAAGGCGGGGTATAAATGCAACTTAAAACAAATACCTGTATAGCTTCGTATTTCATCTTCCTCTTCTGAGAATTATTTCACCTATTACTTTTACTTCTTATATCCGATAATCCAAAATCCAGTTTCTACTTTCCTTATTCAATTATTACATTTAATATAAGTGCATCTTTTTTTTTTTTACTTTCCCTACTATATAGGGAATAAAATACCTAGAGGAAGTATTGTATTCCACCCAAAAATTCGATACCGAAAATTCGCCGGAAATACATCATTTTGAGTAGAAAAAGGTCCGTATGTGGTGTGTGTTTGTGACTGTGAACAGCATAATTATAAAACGAAAAGTCCCATAAATACCAAATTTTCAAGAAATTCCCCTACGCCAAACTACGCTTTATATGGACCATTTTTCGAGATTTTTATTTCCTAAAAAACGGCTATAAGGATTTTGATTCAAATATCATACACTAAAGTTATTTACTTGACAAATAAAATTTATATTTTTAATTTTCTGAGAATAGTCCGTTAAGCCTGTTCATTTGGAAGGAACTTCGTATAATCTTGTAGAACTGGTAAACGTTAAGCGATAGTCGAAAATGAACGAGAAAAAAATGTAGATCTCTTTAAAACACAATTTATTTCAAATAACTTTTTTGTAGCATCAGCCATTTCCAAGATATCGATTACTAACGGTCCAACTTGTTCACACTTTTAATAAGTCCCACCGATTTTCAGTTGTTTCTCGCGAGTGCATGGAAACAGTATGGAAGTTTGACGTCATATAGCGTCCAGTTCTTAAAATTGACCATCAATCACTGTTCTCTTTGTATCCTAAGAAACAGGTACTTTTTTAGTTCCATTTACGAGATCCCGCAAGTACATTGGTCCTATCGGCGGCCATTCCTTTGGAACTTATTGCCTATTGGCAATGGTGTTAACCCGTATTCTCTTGTTGTTGGGTTTCTTCTACCTTTTGGTTTTGTTTAATCATTAGATCTCACACACACACACACACACACACACACACACACACACACACACACACACTATCATTCATACTTCCTGGGTAGGATAGGGAATGATCTTGTGTAGAGAAAAATTCCCACCCCCAGCCGGGAATCGAACCCCCGACTCCTCGCACAGGAAATTATATTGTAGCTATTACTATAAATGTTTATCTGGATTAAATTAACTAAATGGAAAAATAAATTTTTGTAAGAATAATTTGTATACCCACTAATAAACGATATAGGATAAAGTTATGTGAATATAATACATCCGATTTTTACTTTCTCTACTACGTATAGTAAGTAGGAGAAGTATTGTATTCCACCCAAAAATTCGATAATGAGATTTCAACGGAAATATATGTTTTGAGAACCCCTGAATCAAAAAAAAAACATTTTTGGAAATATCTCCGTGTGTGTGTTTGTATGTGTGTGTCTGTCTGCTTGTGAACATCATAACTCAGAAACGAACAGTCGGATAAACACCAAACTTGGTATTTAGGTTTAGTATCTTCCAGAAATGCGACACGAAGGTTTTCAAGAAAATGCCCCCACCCAAGATTACCCTTTACATGAAACATTTTTCGAAAATTTTAATTTTCTCAAAAATGGCTCTAACGATTTTGATTAAAATATCATATGTTTAAGATATTTTTATGACATTTCGAATTTTCTGGGAATGTCTCCAAAAGTATTCTTCATTGTGAACGACTTTTGCATAATTGGTAAACCATAAGAGATAGACAAACTTTTACTACACAAAAAGTGTAGATCACGTTAAAATACACAATTTATGTCATATACATTTTTGTTGTTGAGTGAACCATTTTCGAGATATTGTTTGTTATTCCCTTAAATTTCCCAATACTTATACTTTTTCTCAAATTCGTTATTCATTTTTTTGTCCTGGTAATGCAAAGAGAATGGAATACTCTACATAGCAACCAGCTCTTAAAATATTTGACTATCGCTTAAAGCCTACCAATTTCCCTTGCATCTATAAGAAAACTAGCAATAAGATTAACATCTCGATATCTCGATTAACATGGAGCATATGGACAGTAAGCGTTTGTAAAAATAGTTTGTACAAGAGTAGAGAAAGTCATGTGTGTGTGTAACATATCGGATTTTTTTATGTCAAATTGTTATTTTCTAAATGCCAAATGGGACACATGTTACTATGCAGATAACTGAAGTAAGCAGAGTTACAATTGCTTACACCAAATAAAGCAACTGCTTCTAGATTTTCTGAATCCAAGCAACCTGCTTAGTGGTAGATGTGCCTTAGTTTTACGGTTCATTTACACATTTAGATAGGAGGGTTCCAAACTCGATTAAAAATCGTTTATCGACAGTGTTTTTTAATCCACTTTCCGTTACGCTGTAATGGTGGAAAGTTGAATTTCCTGCATTCAGTGTTGGTAACCTATCGTATCTGCGTGTTTCACCTATTTTACTACACTGATGTGCTTGAACCAGGAGTATATTAAATTCTCTAACTTTTGATATGTTTATTACTGCATAAATGGAATATTTGATAGTTAAATTTTACTATCTAAATCTTACTCAATCTTTAATTCTTTTTATTCGTTAATATCTACTTATGATTTAACTCGTGCAGCACCTTAAGTATGGGCTGTCAGTTAATGATTTTTTTAAGGTCAGCAACCAGGCGTGGAATATCATTCACCACTTCATCGCCAATATTAAATTGACCTTACTACTAGAACTACCATGTTTAACATTTGTTAGTAATTTGTTTTATTTTCGCGCAAGTACTGTTTCCAATATTCACTATCGCCGAAAAAATAGTATACTGTTATGTGCATTGGGGAATTCGGAAGTGGAAAACTTATCTCTTCGTCTCGTATTTTCAACTCTTCCTTGTTTTCCAACGATGCACTTACCACACTTGTATCGCAATATATTAAGACACAAGTTACTCTGCGATAAATTAAATTGAGTTTTATTAATGGACGCTCTTTAGCTGCTATGGTCCTTAGCGTCCCATTCTATATTGCGCGTGAAAAACTGGAAACTTTGCTCAGAGGCCTCTTTATTCAGGCTTGAGGTTCTTTTACCTGACGCAAATCTACGACACGGGACCACCGGCTTTATTCCCTTCCGAAGGAAGCTATGCTATGGATTTTTACGCCCGAAATAATCCACCGCCTTCCGCCGGGTTTGAAACTGCGATCTCGGGAATTAGAAGCTAGCATGGTAATCACACACCACGGAGGGCGACTCTGCGATGAGGTCCCTTCATAATCTAGGGGTACCATGCTAGCCTCTAGTTCCCGAGGTGACGGGTTCAAATCTGGCGGAGATGGATTTTTTTCGGGCGTAAAAATCGTTAGTATGTCTTCCTTCGGAAGGGAAGTAAAGTCGGTGGTTCCGTGTCGTAGATTTACACGTAAACGAGCCCTAAGCCTCATAAATAAGCTTCTGAGCAAAATTTCCAGTCTTTCACGCCCATTACAGAATGGGACACTAGGAATGTGAGTTAAAAAGCGTCCATAAATAAAACGTAATTTAATTTTTAGATGAGGTCCCTCTCTAAAACAGTCTTCCTTCTACTATAGTTAGGCCAATTTTCTAGCCAATTTTGTAACCTGTTACTGTAAACCGTAATTTAACCTCCGAAACTGCCTACTGAGTAAAACACTCCACGTGAATCCCGAGGTTAAAAAATATCTCATTTGTTACATTCACAAGACCTTCCCTACCAGCTTTTTTGTCTCTTCTAAAAACCACCCTTGCTAAATCTGTATTTCATGACATTCGAGATAAACGTTTACAGAAATGGTTTCATTACACATGTTGTATAGTTACAAGGGGGGCAGTAGGCTTAAGAATTAGACCATACAATCCCTGAAGGGCAAGGCCTCTTGGCTGTTCTGGCAATCCTGTTTAACCAGTGCTACTTCTACCAATTGTTTCCACTCGGTCCTTAGCGGTAGTCAAATCTTTAATATGCGGATCGCTATATGCTGGCTTTAAAACCCCATACTCTTCCCATGACCACGAGAAACAAACAAATGATGACTTGACGCTTCAGAAAGCTAAAACTATTGAAAACTCAAACCAATAACAACAAATATCTCGAAATGGTTAATGCCACAAACATTTTTGTTTGAATGTGTTTTGATGCAGTAATTTGTATCACAAATTATTTAAATGTAAAGAATTATTATAGTATGAATATACATTTTTATGTGACATTGATTTGAAATGTTTGTTGATTGTAATTATTGTTGAGAAGTAAGTTTATACGGCCTTACTGAAACTGACAATAATAGCGTGCAATAATGCAGCGAGGGGGTGAGGTGTTTATCATTATTAGAGACGAGGAAGTTACGTAATATTGGCGCGTTTTTCTTTTAGAATTTGCTGGAACATTTTTTCTAGAGCATATGTGTTCATAATTTTCATTGGATATAAAAATAGACGCTAATGTTGGCGCGTTTTATTAGCCAATAGCAGCTCAGTTATAATATTTAGGCATATCGGGGTGTATGAGTATAAAAAGAGTAGGTTAGAGGTAAAGTCCTTCAGTCAGTCAGTTCGTCGAAAATATTTGTACGGCACACGTCGGATATCAATTTGCAGGTTACGCGTAACAGAGTTATGATAAATCTTAAATGTTGTAAAGTTAATTATACAAAAAGTTGAAGTACGCGAATTAAGAATTATCAGTAATGAAGTTATTATAACAGTTTCAGTTTGACGAGTGTCAAGATCAATGTGTAAATGTGATAGTTAACGTGTTCGACAATAAAAGTGTAAAACAAATTTCTTCATCAGTGTTATCTTTGGATAAAAGATTCCTTTCCGTTTACACAGCCTGTATAAAGAGAAGTGCTCGACCAAAAGGATAATAGCTAGCCGGAGGACAGAGAACCAAAATTAAATAAAGTAACAGTAGCATTCTTTCAAACAAAAACTAATACTGCCGCAAATTGCTAACACCAGATGGAGCTAACAAACCTAACAAATGAATCACGTCACAAGATGGCTTCACCACGGGAAGTAAACACAAATACACAAACATTATAAGTAATACCGTCGCAAATTGGCTCCCAAACGTGGGGCTCAATAAATAAATAATGTCACAACTAATACAGTCACAGTTTTAACAAGATCTACATTTTGTGTGCAGTAATTTTTTATCTAGCTCTTACTAGTAACACAAAGGTAATTCAGACTGAAGAGGACTTCACAGACTATTTGCAGAAAATTCGTCATATATTTTAATTGTCATGTAAATATCTTAAACGAATGGCATTTTAATCAGAACCGATAGAGCACTTGAGAAAAAAGAAACGGAAAAATTTCCATGTTTGAAGTGGGGAATTTCTTGAAAATTTTCGGGTCGTAAACTTGGAAGTTGGGCGGCGCCGTGGCCGAGTAGTTAGACTCGCTCGTCTCTCACCAAGGCGGCCGGAATCGGTCCCAGGGACCTGCATGTGGGATTTGTGGTGGACAAAGCGGCAAAGCGACGTCTGGGCGGGTTTTCTCCAGTTCTCCAATTTCCGACGCCATTCACTCCACCAACTGCTCCATCATCACCTTTCCTTTCATCCATTTCATCATCGTTTCATATCATTCACTTCCTCGCTCTCATACCAGGTATCGGGCTAATCACCCGTCCTGGATATTCTATCTGATCTGTGCTTCTCGACAGGCCTCTGACCCCAGGCACCCGCTTGTAAGTCCTGGGGATGTGAGTCCTACATACGAGGAGGGTAAACAGAGAAAGAAGAAGAAAGCTTGGCAGATGCTAACTTTAAAAAAATCAAGTTTGGTAGTTAGCCCACATTTCTTTTTTGAGTTTTAGTGTTCACACAAACAGCACATCTTTCCAAAATTGCCTGTATTTTAATCATGGTACCTCAAATCCCTTATTTTCGGTGAAATCTCTATCGAATTTGTTGGTGGAATGCATTAATTCCTCTTCTTACTGTAGGTAAGAGTCAGATAAGGTAAAAAATTAGCCGGAAAGAATAAGACGGCCATATACAACTAAAAAAAAGATGATAAAATACAACTAATTAGCAAATACACCCCTGCATATCCTAAATGGATCCTGTTAGTTATTTGCATAGAAGAAATTAAATTAATATTTCAGTTCTAACGTGAATTATGCCTAGCATATGTAAACAGCATTTGATTACAAGGTCAAAAAGTCTAAAACAGGCTTAAAATAATTTTAAAGGTCTAGATTAAAGATATTTAAAAGACTGTGTTTCAAGGCACAAACATGCTCAGTGGTATGATTATTCATTTATCATTACAAAGTTTATAATTATACATATAACTTTACTTATATTATAACTGTCCCCTTTCTTTATATATTCGGAATAACGATTGTATATTTTGTATAAAATTCTGTATAAACATTATAAAAAACAACGGTTAAGAGTTTAGGTTATTAAGAAAGAATTTAAACTAAGTCTTGCGGTGGATTCCTGGATACACTTGAGAAACAAGTAACATTACATAAGCAAATAAAATACCTATACTAATAATTAATAATATCCTTCCGCATAGATTATAAAGAATTAGGTAGAAACTAAATAAATGAGACTTTTTTGTAAAAAGGTGGCAATCCTCAATCTTTTGTAGTTTTAGAGCGCTGACACTCAACCACAGGAGTTTGCCCAAATTTTCTACAACAAAGCATTTCTGCATTATTCCGTTTCCAGACGAGCGCTAATCTTGTTTTTTTTATCTTTTTTTGTAGATTATTTGTGTCCTTGCAGCGATTATTAATTAACCTGGATTACGCACAGGAACGAAAGAACGTCACAAGAATATTGCCAAAGCGACTGTTTTTATTTAGTTCACTTAGTAAGTTAACTTTCAGCGAGTTTCGTATATACAGCAACCCTGGGGCAACTGGATAACATTTGTATGCTTTTCCGTAAGTTAAACATTGATGGCTTTGTATGAAAAATGCTGTTTATGCCACAATGCATAACCCTTAACAAATGTAATGGTTTTCCCTGACAAAGATCATAGCTTATATATATCCTTTGGTAGTTATATTTATGGGTGTTTTCTTGGTGAACGATTTTATGGGTTCAAAATTTCTTTCATAAGAAACTACTGTTCTCCATTCTAAAATCAGATATCGGAATGAAATTTTTAGATGACGTAGAAAACGAAATGCAGATTAATTTAAGGTGTCTAAAACGGATGAGTTCTTTGGACCCTTTTCTGGCCTACGTCCCAGTGGCAATACAAAGTTTTACAAGAAACGTCGCCGTTCTTCAGCACACGCCATGGCAATCTCAGGTTGGGAATGTGTCTCCATATTTTGGATTCCACAAGTCCTGCATCCGAAAGCGGAGGTCAACAACATTGTTGGACACGAAAGATTAACTGTAACATTGTCTCCTAGAAATGCGAGACAAACTGGAGATCAACAGCAAGCAATCATCATCCCAAACCGAGATGATGCCTGGGGAGTCAGGGGCCCTGGTCAAAGTGCCCCGGGGGCCAGCCAGACACAGCAGACGTCGAACAAAAACAACACGCATCTTATAGTTTGGGTGTTGGAGTAGGAGGAGGGTTGGAGAGGGGGAAGGGGGGTTGGCGGGCAGACAGGCTGGCATACCTGCTGCTGTCTGTTGCTTGCCTACCGGAGTCCATGCAGCAGCGAAGAGATGCCTTCTTCAACAAAGAAGTGGTTCAACAGGTGTGCTTGTCGAGTGTTTGTGTGATGACAACTGCACCATCTTGTCATTTCGTTACTGCCGAACAACACTTTCCCTTTCTTTGTGCGTTTGTTACTGCTGTTGTACGTAAAACCATAAACGCCGTGAATCGTTAATATTTGCACATCCAAATTGAGGCGAGAGTCGAACTTTCGGAAATGTTTATCACATACATCACTGTTGACACAGGACAACCACAAGAACCGGTAAAGTGTTAAAAACAAAAATAATAAAACAATGGTGCGAAAGTGTGTTACCAGTACAGCACACTAATATGCTTTCACTCCCAGTATGCACTACATAGTTATGACAGAAAAGTGTGGTTTGTTAGTGAAATAGAATCATTGTGAGGTGACCCAGAGAGGGCCGCTCATTCCAAACATGTAGCAGTGCTCTTGCATTGTTTACAAAGAAAACTCCCACGTGCCTTCCTTTTCGGGGGAAAGTTGTGTGAGTGATGTGCATTGTTTTCATGTGTGAAGAGTTTGTCAAGATAGTGTTATGTTTCCATGCTAGGCATATCTTGCGGTGCCAGCCTTCGATTCAAGGTGACAGGTAAGTTAACTTTAAAGTTCAACGATCGCTTGACATTCCAGTCCGGTCTACTGCCGCTTCTGCTTCTTCAGGTTTCCCTATCATGAATGCGAGACGTTTTGTTTCGAAATCCCCAAACACGTGGTTCCACTAACAAAAGCCCTTCGTATTTTAAACGCTTTAGTTGCTTAAATGAATACCATTACGCTTCCATATAGAATCTAACCTTGAGGATACCATTTAATTCATATAAATAAAAGGCTTAATATTTATAAATTGTTTTACATGAAAAACTACGGCCAATTCGGGAAATAAATGAGGTTTTACCTACTGTGAGAATAGTAATATTATTTCAATAGACTGCGAACCTTTTTTGTTTCTTCCGTTACGGTGCGGAGGCTTAATAGAAAAGATTGATTAGCAGTAAATCTAATCCATTACAGCAGTAGATCTTCTCATTTCACAGCAAATGTTAGCACACTGAGGCTGTCTCGTTTCTTTCTCTTCTTCCTTTTAAGGAGATGTTGAATATTTCTAATTTAAAATAACTAAAAGCTTTATAGATCGTACAACTACAGTCTTTTAAACCATCCATTGTACCTTCTTCATTTGTATATATATGCATATAGCCATGCCGCGGAATTCTAGACTTAAGCGGTATATATATTTAAATTGATAATGACTTTTGCTTTTGCCGCTTACGTGTTATAGACATATTATTACATTCCATCCATGAATCCGATGTTCAAAGTTCACCAAATATGTGTAAGTTTTTGAACTCTCCTTCCAAAAAGATAATTTTGTGTGTGTGTATAAGACAAAAAAACTAAAATTTGATACCTACTGTCACACTTAAGCCAGAATATTTAGGTATAAAAGGTTAACACATTCAGGAAATTGCCCAAACTAAACAGTCTCTATATTTAAGGATTTTCATTAATCTTTTCTAAAAAATATCTTCAACGATTTTCATAAAAATATGTAAGTAAAATATAATGCTATAGTAAAGTGTATATCTTGAATTTTATAAGTAATCTTACCAATTGAGATTATAGGTAGGAAGATGTTGGGTGTTAAATGCAAGAGGAACATATTAGAAGTAGGAAAATATTTAGGTTTAATTAGAAAGAGATGGATGAAGAAATATAGGAATAAGGAGTAAGAAGAAAAGTAGTTATTGAAAAGTAGATTAGTAAAAAGGTCTCAATAGCTCGATAACCACGGTTTTTGAGCTATGAACCCGTGCTAGCATGGTAATTTAGGGAAGAACAGAAAAGGTTAGGATAGGAGTAGACGTAGGTTACGTATTCAAGCAACTATTGAATTGTAATAAATCTACAAAGATTAATAAATATTTATTCATTGTCAAGTAGGGCCCATTGACTCGGTAACCACAGTGTTGGAGGATAGGGGCCCTAGGAAACCAGCAACTCGGTGAAGTCTGTAAAATGAAATATGTATGTAATATGTATTTAAAGTAAAGTATAAGTAATCATAGAAATCTGCTTCATTCTTGAGCGGAAAATCATGAAATACGGGCAGAATTTTAAATCTGTAAGAATGCTCATACAAAATAAAACAAAGCGTATTTCCGATACACTCGCTTTCATTCGCTTACTTTTTCCAAATGTTAAGTGACCATTCTTTTGCTTCGCCTGAGTTTTCATGCAAGAAAAGGTATTACCATATTCGGCCAGCACATATCAACTTGTTTTCAAACAGTTGCCTCTGGTCTTAGTTTCCTGTGTGCTCCTGCATGCCTGTAACTGTGTGTGAAAGGAAACCATTTTTGGCGAACATTTATCATGATTTGTATGAATGTGTAGTACAGCTATGAAAATAAATGCTAATGGGTAAAAACGTTGTGTTACACATCATATTTTTTCTTTGGCCATGCTTCAGCTGCACTTTAACTCCTTAAGAGCTTTAAATTTAAGGGTACAGAAAAGAATTTCCGAAGAGAGAGGAATAACTCCATCAAATGCAAAAACAACACAAGTTGTTCACCGTAACATATCAACCAAGTGCAGTGTATTCTTATCTCAATATTTGACACATTTTTGTGCTTGCTCAAACCACGAAATCACACAAAGTATGCAAGTTAATATGAAATCTAAGCTTCATTTAAAGAAAAAAAAGCTGAAAGGTTATGTTGTGATAAAATTAGAATGTTTTAATTATTTCTAAACATTGCAAAAAATTCATACAAGTGCATCTTTATTCATTTTAGTACTGTGCAGCATTATCTCTGATAAGTCTACCATAGCGCATAGCATTGTAGTTTCATCATGAAAGTGTCCCTCTGTTTTGTAATTTTATTTCTCTGTTTGGAGTAATATACCGTGTTAGTAAACAAATATTTTGTGTACAAGATTGTCATTATTTCTCAAAAATAAATTTCAGTTGAACTATTATTATTATTTGAAGTTTTACTATTTGAAAGCTTTCTACGTTTTGAATGGCATATATTAATAACGTAAGTAAATTATACAACCAGTTATTAAAAATATTATTAGTTACATTCACGTGACTTTCTCTATTAGCTCTTCTACAAACTATTCTTACGGAAGCTTATTATTCTCTTGTTAATCCAGAAAGATTTTAAATTCGTATTCACACATTCGTTGTACAATACAGTAAGCAAAGCGATAGTCGCATCTTAAAGAGCATATCGCTATGTGATGCCCTTGAAATTCCATGCTCTTTGCATGACCACGAGGAAAATACTAATAACGACTTCCTAGTTGAGAAAAGTATAAATATTTAAAAATTCAAACCAATAACACCGAATATCTCGGAAATAGTTAACTAAAAATGGTGGCAAATTGTGTTCTTTAAGGAGATCTGCATTTTTGTGTGTGGCGAGATTTTGTATATCTCTTACGGTTTAGTAAATATACAACATCCTTTCAGATAGAAGAGGACTTAGAGGCTATTCCCAGAAAACTCAAGGTATACATTTCATTTGTCTTGAAAATATCTTAAATATATGGTATTTTAATCGTTAGAGCCATTTTTGAGAAAGCAATCATTTTTGGGATGGGAGAATTTTTCTTGAAAATCTTCTTGTCGCATCCCTGTAAGATTCTGAACTTAAATACCAAGTTTTGTATTTAGCCGAGTTTTTGTTTTCGCATTATGCTAATCACAGACACACACATGCGGATCTTTCTTCTAAAAATATTGTTTTTGGAATCAGAGAGCCTCAAAACGTGTATTTCCGGTGAAATTTCGTACTTACTTTACTTACTGTAGGTATTAGAGAAAACAAAAAGCCATATATAATACAGAGTTTACACATTCAAATCATCGTACCAATTTTATACCCTGCCAATAGTCATATTTTTGTAAACCTGTAAAGCTTTCTTAACATATTAGGAGGATCTATAGGTTGTGTTTCCATCGCATAGGTAGAACTCCCCTCATTGGACTTTTGTTTATTGGCCTGTTATCTTGGATTTATACGTTTATGGTGAATCACATAAGTGGCAACGTATGACTAGCGTTAGTAAGCCACCGCATGTTTGTACTCTTACTGACACTAGCAGTGTTGCCAACTCTTCCTCGCAAATAATGGTTAGAAGGTATGTTTAAAAAGGCATTTTTAACAACAACAAAAAAAAAGGCTAGATATAATTGACGTCTAAAACTATCCATATTTTGTTTGCATAAGTTAAACCCCATTAAGGCATTCTAAATATCATAACTGATTAGATAATTCCTTAACATTTAAATATTGTGAAAGAATAATTTATTTAATATAAAATTGTAATGGAATAACGTATATTTTTGCTAAGCACCAACACCGTACGTTAAATGTATCTGACATCGAGATATGAAATTTACTTATATTTCATTAGTTAAAATATGCAAAAACTGACCAATTCTGTGTGTCAAAAATCATAGATATTGAGCGCATACTGCAGAAAGTCAGCCTTATGATTGGTACACATTTTGATGACATGCCACGTAGGAACATGCATTGTAGGAACGTAATACAACTATACAGGTATTGGGGTTTCACCCTAACCATTTATTCCTTTTGCATAGCTAAAGCGCAGATGAAATTATGCCATTTGGGCTAGATTTTTGCCTAAGGATTTTCTTAAAAAAAGGCTAGATTTCAGGCTATAAGAATTTTACGATTTTATATGACTAAAAGCCACTGTAGAAATGCTAGATTTAGCAATAAAATAGCTAAGTTGGCAACGCTACTATGCAGCTACAGAGCACACAGATCGAATCTGTAAATGTTGGGTAATTCTGCTAAAAATTGACAGACACTATGTTGGAAGAAGCTCTAAATGGGTATCTCCAACTAGGCCTACCATAATAAACTAATATTTTAATGCTTATGGTATAAGTTTAAACTCTGAATTCATCCAACAATTGCACATATCTGCAGGAATCATTTTTAACGAGTTTTTTTTTTACATCATACGGCGTCCCACCCACGTTTACATCTTTTCCTGTCACTCCAATCATCTTCTGCCATTTGCTTATCTTCTATAGCTTATCTCGCACAATCACTCCACAACAGTCGTGATCTTCCCCTCTTCTATCTTCCCCTCTTCTTACGCCGAGGAGGCTGCCAATTATATACCTAGTTTTAAAGCCATCTCTCAGATGATATTCTTTTAAGGTGTCCATACTATCTTAACAGTCTTCCTTCTATAGCATCGATAATATTTACGGTTGCCACTTGCACCTGCTTTCGTGTAGTTTCATTGTTTGTTTTTGAAGCCTAGAGACACAACAATTTCTTCTCCAATAGTCCATTTTCATAGATTTTAATGTATTTATGATACTATTCCAAATTATGGAATGCAATTGCGTTATGGCAACTTTTCTTTTTTGTAGTCTGTGCCTGATTTCCATCTCACTACTTCCTTTGTCAGATATCGTTGTTCCTAAATATTTATAAGTTTTACAGCACTTGATGGCAGATCTATCTTCCAATACTACGTCACTTCCTACACCTCCAACAATCATATAGTCAATCTCGGATACATTTATTTGTAGGCCTCAATTTCTATATTTTTGCAATTTTCTAAGCATAGGGTTGGGCGAGGAGTCCCCGTGCCCTTGTGAGTACAATGTTATTATGCAGGTTGGTAGTATCAAATGTTTGCTTTGTGGCATGTTACTTCTTATCAATTGTCGGAATTCATGGTTACATGTTTTCGTAGTCAAGTTTTAATTTGTAGCCATGGGAGATGTGAGCGGTCATAGTTATATCATTGAGGAGCGCTTAGTGATAAGTGTGTGGGTGCGCGAACGACAACATACAGAGCAGACAATGAGACAGATTATGGGAGCATTGCACGAAAGATTTAATAAAGCTCCACAGCGAAAAGCAACACTTCTGGATTGGGAAACATGTGCTTTTGTTTTTGGTAGTGTTACAGACAGGTCGCGAGAGGAAGGAAGAAGACACGAGAAGAAACATGTGCCGGAGCCTCTGCTTCAATTGAACAATCTCCTCTAAAGTCGACACGTGCTTCGGTACTCGATATACCGAGGACAACAATGTGAAATCACATGAAAAAAGATCTTAAGCTCAGACTTTTTCGACCGACGTTCGTAAACGAATTATCGGATAGGGACCGGAATGAGCTCTTTTTAGCATGCCGTGCTTTGTTAACTCAATTTCCAAATGTAGTGAACCGTGTCAAGGTTGTGTTTTCAGATGAATGTGCAATTTATTGCAGCTCACGTCTTTTGGGCCAAAGTGAATCCTTATTACACAGTCGAGTTAGAAAGGAATCGGCCCCGCGAAATGATATGGGCAGCGATGACATCACATTTGCTTGGACCGTACTTTTTTGAAGGGACTGTGAATGGCGCAAATTATTTACACATGTTGCAAACATGGTTAATATCTCAGCTTGAGGTATTAACGCATGCGCCAAGAACGCATATGATTGCAGCAAGATGGAGCACCTCCTCACTACGCTCTTGCAGTACGCAAGATCCTAAATGAACACTTTCCAGGGTGGTGGATAGGTGGTGGTTCATCAGCTACACCATCTCCTTTGAAATGGCTACGAAGAAGTCCTGACCTCATCACACCTAACAACTCGTAATGTCATTAAGGTGTATGTATCTGCACATCGTTATGCTATAAACGAAGAACTGCGCAATGCTGTTGAGGATGCATTTCACACTATAACACCGAACATGCTCAAGAATATGTCAAGAAGAACATGGTGGCATATGGAACTGTGTTTACAGCATAATGGTGAACACAGATATATTGGGCACTTAATGCGTAAGTACTTGTGCTAAAATAAATCAATTAGCATTCTATACCGGGGGTACGGGGACTTCTCGCCCACCCTATAGTGTATGTCATGTTTATCTTCAGCGAAAATAATTTGATCATCTGCAAAACTTAATGAATATAATACATCGTCATTTATCTGTGCCCCCATGGGTCGACATTTACCTACTTCTCCGATTTTTAGAGCCTCAGATAGGAAGATTTTAAAAGTGTGGGCGCGAGGCAGCATACTTGACGGAGGTCTTTATCAAAGGTGAAACTATTCGAGACTTGTTTCCAATCTTGCTTGATTCGTCTCGTATTTCCTGAGTACAAATTTCTGACGGCATTTATATAAACCTTTTTTGACACCATGTATTTTCATGGCCTCCCACATTTTTACCAGTGAAATCGTAAGTTAATCATGTACAAAAACACTCCAGTTAGTGTTCATCTTTCTCGATTTAAGTCTTGAAGCTTATAATTTTTAGCTAAAGTAGTGTTTACAGCCATACAATTTAACACATAACTATATGCAACGGTAAACAATAGCAACTGAATTGTAAATACAAATTGTATTGATGAAATAAGGTTTACAAATTGTTGTTCGTCGTAACCAAGTTGGCCAGACACTTCTACGAGCTATTGTGCAGGCAGTAATCTCAGGTTTGCATTCCGAAGTATTGAAATTCAATATGTACTCTTAGCATTGCAAGAGCAAATCAAAGCTAATGAAAACCCATTTACAAACTTCTAGGATTAAGGTGAGCCTAAACGCCCCCCCTCATTATGCAGGGTTTTACAGTAAACAATAACCGCCGTAGCTCCACATAACATCCCGGCGCTCAGCTTCGAGTTTTATCTATAATATTTCTTTAGCCTTGTAGAGCAATGAAATTGAAATTAGCATACTTCTTTAATCAGTTTGGTCCATTTGTTGCCTCAAAGACCCATAGTAGTAACCTTTGAGGAACTCATGATGTATAATTTTAAAGTTCTTAAACTTAAAAGTTGTGACGATAGTAAATAACAAAGAAGTTTCTATTATATACTAATTATTTTATAATACATTCAATATTTAAATAATAATAATAATAATAATAAAATAAAAATATCGATTTGCTTTGTTAGTGTAAATTTGCAACATATAATTGACCAGTTTCAATAAGTCAAACATTTGCTTACTGTTTAAGCTTAAATCGAGGGATCATGGATTTTTCTAATGTCCTTTTATCAGAACAGTTCATATTGAAGGATAAATGAATAAAGTAAATGGAATAATGCTGAAATAGTTCGGATGGCCATAGAGCTTAGTGTTACTCAAAATCTGTCTTTTGAAGATGGCTGAAATTTCTACTTTTTAAACCTTTAATTCAAAATTTATGTAAATTTGGCTATATGCTCCAAACTACGCAATTAACCATTTTGCCAATTTTAAACCTTCTACCTAAGAGTGTTGAACCAGTTCCAAATTATTTCATTAATTTAATCCTCCACAAAGTTATTTGGACAAAATGCTTAAGAACTTGCAAATGGCTTTTGAATTCCAATTGCTTGTTTTTGGAAACAATTACATAAATTCTGTAATATTTTTGGTGGTGTAATGTAGTTCAAATCTTCAATGGATAGTTGTGAAATATAAGCAAATAGAAGAGTTGAGAAAAGGTACACGTCACTTTTTCATTACACTTTCAAAACAATACGAAACAAATTTCAAGTAAAATGCTCCACAACCTTTGTCATAACAGACTTTAGGAGAATAAAATGCGCTGATATTTTGAAGTTCAGGAAAATAAGAACTGAAATAAACCTTCCTATTAGAGGACTTGCGTATCACAACATTTCTAAGCAGAGCATATGTACCTTTAAACTGTATTAGGATGATTCTGAGATATATTTTGATAGCTAAGTTTTAAATATACTTTTTGAAATATAAATCAATCATATTTGTCATAAATTGTTCAGTTTTGCAGTAGTTCCTCACCTTAAAGTAATACCACGAATCAGGATTATTAATAATTCTTTTTGTCATTAATATTTTAATTTTTCTTTAGTTTCAGCTTTTCAATGCATAATTATGTCCCTTTTTTGGCCAAAAATTACATTAAAGAAAAGTGACTGGTTATCTAACACACTTAGGATCATGCAAAGCTTTTTATGTTAAGATTGAACCAGAAATGACGAGCAAGGATAAACGTATGTCTTAAAAATTCTTTTGGTTAAGAAAAGACGAGAGAAAGCTTTAAAGGCCTATAATATCACGTTTTGAGACCATCCCCATTTTAAAAAATCTGATGTGATAGACTCAAATGACTTTCTCTAGCCTCTATCATTTATTAGTTGGTATAAAAACTAAACCTATTAAGGTTTATTTTTCTATGTACTTCATTTTAATCCAATTAAGCCTTTGCAGAAATAGCTACATTACACATTTCGTTACAGATACAAAGAGAACAGCGATAGTCAGATGTTTAAAAACTGGACGCTATACGCTGCCTTAAAATTCCATATTGTTTTCATGCTATTGCGAGAAACAATTGAATGTTGACAGGAAAGAATGACCAAGTAATGAACAATTCGAGCCATTACTGAAGGAAATTTCAGAAATGGCTTATGTCACAAAAATGCTATTTGACATAAATTGTGTGAGAAATCTACATGTTTTGTGTGGTACGTTTTCGTCTATCGCATAACGTATACCAGCTATACAAGATCAAACAAAATTCCATCCGAATGCAGAAGAATTTACAGGCTATTCTTAGAAAATTCAAGATATACATTTTATTTTTCATGTAAATATCTTTAATATATCGTAATTGTAATCAAAATCGTTTGGGCCAGTTTTTCGTAATCAACATTTTTTGAAAATGTTCCATGTATAGGGTAGTTTGGAGTGGAGGATTTTCTTGAAAATCTTCGTGTCGCATCTTTGAAAGATACTGAACTTAAATACCAAATTTGGTGTTTATTTGCCTTTTCTTTTCGTTTTGAGTTATGCTGTTCACACACACACACACACACACACAGATCTTTTTCTAAAAATTGCCCTTATTGGATTCAGGGGCCTCAAATATATATTTCGGATGAAATCTCGGTATCGAATTTTTGCGTGGAATGCATTAACTTCCCCACCTACTAGGTACGTGGTAGAGAAAGTTAAAATACGGAAATCTCTGTGCTTATGACAAAGCACAGTTTACTGCAGAATCGTGAAGCACAAATGTCACGCTTCTTATTTAAACTACCGAGAAAGAGAAGGTGCAAATTAATGTATCATTATTTTGGGATAATTACATATTAGGTATAATCCATATTTCTGTAAAAACCAAAAACCTACAATACAGATATTTCGTGTGGAAGGATAAGACATCAACTTCATTAATACAAATATTTTTCCATGAATTCTTGTAATAACTATAACATATTTGCAGCTATGTGTTTAAAATTCCCCGCAGCAAAGTATATGGCGAAATATCAAGTGTCCATGCTGTTTCTAATTGTGTATACTTCTTTTATACCATCTTGAATCTTGTTTCAGTGGTATGCAGGTGTTTATTGTGATAAACGTAAAGAGACAGAAAAACAAGTTTTTGTTAGTTATTCCAGACTACTGATGGGGGGGGGTTATTATTTTTCCGCTTTCTTAATTGAATAATCGGTCTTTTCTTGCAAGCGTGTAATTTCTAGCAAATATAAAGCTTATTTAATATAAACCAACTCATTTTGACGTTCTCCACCATATATATAGTAGGTAGAGAATGTAAATTTGCATTCCACCCAAAAATTCGATATCGAGATTTTACCGGAAATACTTATTTTGAAGTCCTGTGAATAAAAAAATATAATTTTTAGAAAAAGGTTCGTGTATGCGGCTGTGTCTCTGTACAGCATAACTCAAAAACCTAGAGTTGGACAAATACCAAACTTGGTATTTAGGTTCAGCACGTATCAAAGATGGGATACATATTTTCAAGAAAATCCCCCACCACAAACTACGCTTTACGTGGAACATTTTTTGAAATTTCCTATTTTCTAAAATGTCTCTAACTATTTTGACTAAAATAACACAAATTAAAGATATTTACATGAAAAATAAAATGTATATCTCGAATTTTCTGAGAATAGTCTGCAAGGTCCGCTTCATTCAGAAGGAATTTTGTATAATCTTGTATAACTGGTAAACGTTAAGTGATAGACGGAAACGTACTATACTAAAAGTGTAAATCTCTCTAAAATACACAATTTATTTGAAATAACTTTTTTCTGTGGCATCAGCCATTTCCGAGATATACGTTACGAATAATTATATTTGTTCAATATTTTGTCATTCTTTTCAAGTCCCTTCGATTTTCAGTTGTTTCGCTTGATTTCATCGAAAGAGTAAGGAATTTTTAAGGCCAGTATATAGCGTCCAGTTCTTAAACATTTGACTATCGCTGTTCCCTTTGTGCTGTAAAGAAATATGCAACGCAGCTATTTCTGCAGAGGTTTGTCTCGATTAAAACGAAGTAACTTTCGTAAGAATAATTTATATGCCCACTGATAAACGATTGTGGTAGAGAGAGTTATCTAAATCATGATCAGATGATCACATAATTAAAGATGATCACATTACCACATTAGATTTTTACTATTAAAATATCCAATTTCTGTAACATCAAACATTAATGTTAAGAACGGGAGAAGAATTTGGCATAGTAGGAAATACGTTCTGATTTACAATAACATTTCTTCTATTTTTGTAAACAAAGGTGTAGCTGTTTACAAACGAAGCTGGCTGTTCGCTTATTTATAACCACTCCTGGCCTTCTCTATCAATACGCTGGCATGCCTTACATCTCTATTTATACGAAATTAATTGTTTATCTATCCACTTTACGTTGGCATCATAAATGTTGCCTTAGAAATTCTCCCAAATTATGTGGTACTGACGTGGCTATTCATAGGAAAATGAAACATAACCATTTATATCTTAAGCAAGTTTTTGTTATTACAAAAAAGTAAAAATATAAAACGAAAAACTGCATATTTTCATACATATTTTATTCTTCACAGATCGTTCTGGGAAATGCTAAATGTAACAATAAATGCATCGAAACTGATTAATGCTGTTAAAGCTATTTGGTAGAAATTTAATATTTTAACGATGTCATTTCTTTCCACGTAGATTTTCCTCTTATGTTTCCCACTATAGACAATCCAATGGGAATAAAAAATGCTTCCCAGAGTATTCAAAAAAATACGAGATACTAGTTGTTATGTAAACATTTCAAAATACGATGTTTTAATGAAAAGCTTTAGAATCGTTTTTGAAAAAGTAAAAATAACTTAAAATGTTTTACGCAAATAATTGTTGGGGTTGGAGAACCTTCTTCAAAATCTTCGCATTGTATACAACTGTTTCTGACTGAAGTAAAGAATGTAATTTTATCCTGTATTTGTTTTTGAGCTATGCTATTTTCACATGCATGACTTTTTTCTAAATATATCTATTGATTTTGAGTTCATGAACCCTCAAAATTATAATTTTTGGGTGGAACACAATGCGAGATTGAAACGACAGAGAAAGTAATATTTGAATACTTATTTGGCGTTATAGTGATACTACCTTTCCTTTTTTTTTGTTCTATATTGTCTCGTGTGGATCAAATGATCATTTTCGTGGTGGCCATAGAGTTTTGCCTTAAACAATGAAGCAAAACTCTGAATAAACATTATAAGCTTGTAAAATATGTAGGTATTTCAATCAGTCATAATGTTGTGTCCAAAGCAGGTCCTACACTGCAAACCCAGCCTCATCCTATTCTACACTCTTAGTTCCAGCATATGAACTATTTGTCTTAATATTGTCTACCATTGATGTATTTTTCTATCCATGTACCATTTCTTCCGTATACAGTTGGATTTATTATTTTGTTTTCTAAACGTATCCGTTATTACTTAACTTCGCTTCTGGATTTACGGTTAGCGAGTTCGGTCCTTGGCCGCAGGACCTGCCTATAAGAAACATTCCAGAGAAAACGGGATGCACTGGGATGTCCCATGTTTCCCTCCGTTCCCAGGAGTGAAATATTGCCGGAAAATTCCTGTCCGTTTGCTATGCGTAATGCATCTGTTCTCTCTTTCCCTCGTGCTGAATTTGGCGTGTTGTTCCGCACCCGGGGTCCACGCTTCTTTTCCCGGGCACGTCGTATGTTACTTAACGCGCCAGGAATGTCCATGCTTCTCATTGTGCTGCTGAACACGTTCGTCGACTGCTTTGACTGCCGAAGGCACTCTTGAATTCCTAAGGTGTTCCCGCTCCCTTCAGCAGCTCGCTCAGAAGCGTGGCTCAATCGGTAATGACGTATACATAGTCTCGAAATGTGTGCCTTTATTATGGAAGAACACAATTATGTAACTACCCATTACATTATTCAGAATAAAAACATCCTAGTGCCATTGTAAACATTCTGTAGCCATTCGGGATGTTTAATAGCATGGAATTTCTTTATGGGACAAAGCAACTCTTAATATTTCTAGACGTTTGTCATGACGTTTTTCTTGGGAAACAGTGTATGATGATTCTTATATTCAGAACGGGATCCGATATTAATAAAACATCCTCCTTCAATTTATACAACTTATACACATGTAACTTGAAAATCAATTATGAGCGAGGATTCTAAGTTGTAAAACCCAGCATCTTCTTCGTCAGCTCATTTTTTGAAATTTTAAACTTTTATGTCATTGTGCGGAAGGGGGGGTTCAGAGCCACTATTAGTAGTCATTTTTCTTTCGCTACGGTTTACAGTGTTTAAGTTGGAAAACGCACAAATGTTTATGAATTACTAAAATGAATTATTCGGAATTCATTGTCACGAACATGAAAAGCTTCTTTTTTTCCTTTGTACTTCCTCTACTATGTAGAATAAGTAGGAGAAGTATTGCATTCGATGTTGAGATTTCAGCGGAAACACATGTTTTGAGGTGCCAAATAAAGCATTTTTTGGAAACATGTCCGTGTGTGCGTCTGGCTGTCTGTGTCAGATCCTCCATCCCAGAGAACCCTTCACATGGAACATTTTTCGAGAATTCTGATTTTCTCAAAAATGGCTCTAACGATTTTTATTAAAATATCATATGTTTAAGATATTTTCATGGCAAATGAATAGTATATCTTGAATTTTCTGAAAATGTCCCCAAAATTCCTCTTCACTGCATGACTTTTGCATAACTGGTAAACCGTAAGAGCTAGACAATATTTTACTACACAAAAAATGTAGGTCTCGTTAAAACACACAATTTATGTCATATACATTTTTGTGGAGTGAACCGTTGCCGAGATATTCCTTGTTAATTGTTTGAATGTTCCAATACTTATACTTTTTCTCAAATGGGAATTCGATTTTTGTTTTGTTTTATGTCCTGGACATGCAAAGAGAATGGAATGCGCCACATAGCAACCAGCGTTAAAATATTTGACTATCGCTTAAAAGCTACCATATTCCCTTGCATCTACAAGAACATTAGCAATAAGATTTAACATCTCGATATCTCTACTAACATGAAGTAGATGGAGAATAAGCGTTTGTAAAAATGGTTTGTACAAGAGTAGACAAAGTCATGTGAGTGCAACACATCAGACTTTTTTATTAATTTAAACGAACATTTTTCGTAGCCATATAGGTATGTTTTATGGTGATAGAAGAAACCTCTGAAGTGTTAAAAAATGTTGAAAATGAATGCATTTAATTAATATTTCTGAACCTGATGCAAATATATTCGCAGATTATGAAACATTACTGTGGAACTGTGTGTATACCTAGTATAAGGTGGGGAGAAAAGATATACATGATGCAACATATCAAACATGATAAACATCTTGCTGTTGTAATGTAGAAAATACTGAGAAAAACACAAGTATTAGTTACAGTTACTAGTAGCTGAAGTAGTAATCACAGAAAGAGAAAGAACTTTTCACAAAATTCTGCTTCCTTCAGCTGAAGACTGCTGTATACAAAGCTTACCAGGATGCAAAACATTAAAATAGCAAATACAGAAATAAATAAATTCTTTTTACACATTCAAATATATATATAGCGAATATGCGATATGCAATTTTTGCATAATTTCTGACACATAATTTAATTCATAAATAACAAATAGAAATTAGAAGGAAAATTAGAAATTAGAAAATTAATTCCTAAAAACAGACAACATTTTTAAAATGTTGAGATACTAAATATCGTACAAATGATTTTTAATTTCTCTGCTAATAGTATGTAGGGAAATTGCATTCCAATCGAAAATTCGATACCAAAATTTCACCGGAAATACAGTTTTGAGGCTCCCTGAATCCAAATAAAGCTTTTTTTGAAAATATGTCCGTATGTCTGTGAACACGATAACTCAAACACGAAAAGTCGAATAAATACCAAACTTGGCATTTAGGTTCAATATCTATCAAAGATGAGACACAAAGATGTTCAAGAAAATCCCCCACCCAAAGCTATCTTTTACAAGGGACATTTTTTCTAAAATTTTGATTTTCTCAAAAATAACTCTTAAGGATTTTAATTAAAATACCATATGTTTAAAATGTTTTATGGCACATGAAATGTATATATTGAATTTTCTGGGAATGTCCCCAAAAGTCCTCTTTATTCTGAATGACTTTTGTATAACTGGTAAGCCGTAAGAGATAGACAAAATGCTACTACACAAAAAAATGTAGATCTCCTTACAATTTATGTCGTATACTTTTTTTTTGTCAAGGGAACCATTTCCGAGATATTCCTTGTTATTTGTTTGATAATGTTCTGTACATGCAAAGAATGGAATGCTCCAGCTCTTGAGATATTTGACTAGCAGTTAAAGTCTACTGTATTTCCGTATTCCCCTTGCACCTATAAGAAAATTAGCAATAAGATAATTTCTGAAAATGTTTATCTCGATTAACATGCAGTACAGTAGATGGAGAATAAGCGTTTGTAAAAATAGTTATACAAGAGTAGAAAAAGTCATGCGAGTGCAACACATCGGATTTTTTAATATGAAAGCGACCGTAAGAGCCACTTTTTATAAATGCATTTTTAACTGAAATTTTTTGCAAAATTTCAAAACCTGAATTGTTCACAGTATTGTGAGAGTTACGTCTTTAATTTATGTCCCTCCATAGAAATCAGCAAACGCTTGTGAGTGTTCTTCAGCGCCTTACTCGACGATGGTTTTTTTCGGGCATAAAATCCTTAGCATGGCTTCCTTCGGAAGGGAAGTAAAGCCGGTGGTCCCGTGTCGTAGATTTACGGCACGTAAAAGAACCTCAAGCCTGATAAAGAGGCCTCTGAGCAAAATTACTGGTCTTTCATGCCCAATATAGAATGGGACGGTAAGGACCATAGCAGTTAGAGAGCGTCCATAAATAAAACTCAATTTAATTTTCAGCGCCTTACTGATAAACAACTCCCAGTGCGGGGACGTTGAGAAAAAAAGCTATAGATATGTTGAAGCTTAGATCCTCTTATATCCCTCTAGCGTCTGTTTACGAATTTTAGATCATTCTATAGAATGGAGTCATCAACATTTGGTCCATGGTGACAACTGTCCTCCCAGAACGATATTAGGGCAATAAGTTTGAATAATCATTAAAATTAGAATTCACGGTAGATATACTACAATATAATGAATTCGTAAAAAGCAAATTAGTATTTCATTACATTCCGGTAGACCTATGTTTTAAGTAATCGCATATCCTATTATCCTTTCCTCAGTTTCCCTTTCTGTGCTTTCGAACATCAGATAAAGCTATAAAACCAAAAAGTGAATTTATCACAGACTTGATCCATAAATTGGTATTGCTATGTTCACCCTTCCACGATGAGCATTCTCTATGAAAAGCGTTGTAATGGGTTTGAGCGAATTAAACATGCAACCGAGAGATCTGCGAAAGGAGAGAGATCAGTGCTCCGATCTATGAAGAGTTTAAGGAACAATCCATAAGTCCTATATTCAACTGTCGAAATTCTCTAAATCCTGGCGAAACTCCATTAACTATTCTTCGCAGTGAAGATAATGCTTAACATCCTCCAAACAATCAGCTGAACCCTCTCGGTGTTCAAGCTGGTAAGTCTAAATGAAGATCATAGAAATAAAGATGGTCAGCAACAAAAGTATTGTATTCGAAACATAAATTATATTAGAATTTATGAAATAGCTGATAGTGGCGATAGTATTATGATGATTTTCAGCGATAAGGGATTTCAGATGGGCCATCTGCTTATTAGCTAACACATACGCATTTCACCCAGAATTAAGGTAAAATGAATCGCTCCAAACAGAAAGGTCTTCATCAAGAAATAATCAATGGAGGCTTTGATGAATGTCGTATTTTTATTGAGACTTGTATCGTTCTTTGCAGCAGAGTATGCCACCCAGTACTTGGAATACATAAAGAGTGAACCTGGTACTTTGATTGCAGACTATAACGCATTAGGGGTCGCGAATTGAAGATTTTCCTGCATAGAGTGAATCAAGGGTCTTCACTGACGTACCCGAAATATCCTAAATGTTTTCTTGATTTTCAAATGACATTGTTTGTTACTAATACCTAACTAACCAAATATTTATCTTATTATGACTCTGGGGTCTGTTACACAATACGGGATGGAAAGCAGTAATTCTTAAGTGGAGATCGATTATGGTACAGATAGTAAATGAGGCTAAGGCAAGATTATCTCCGATTAAAGCTTTACCCGAAATAACCTCATTTAAATGAATTATTAATCAAAGTGCACATCTAAATTACAATACAGCGGTGAGCGTTATGAAGAAGTAATAAAGATATGTTTAATCTTTACTGATCTCAACTGTTCTGTTAGAAAAAACTTGAAAATACACAATGACTTATTCATAAATAGGATTCAAACAGCAAATGCATTTGTTTCTCTTTTTATCTGATCTAAACACACAATTTGAGATGAAGTTGTATATGCATATTTGTTTTTACTTATTTTCTTAAACAGTCTTCTCTTAAAACTAATTCACTAACATTGTATATTTTTACATTTAGTAATTAAAAAATCACCACGAAAGATAAGAATTTACAGTAGATCACAAAAACAAAACTAACAAAGAGGTTGTAATGATTCCGATGTAAATATAAGCACCTCGTGTTGCTTTGTCAGGGACTTTACTGACATAACGTTAAAGCCCCCCACCACTACAGGTGGGCATAAAAATTAGTAATGTCCAATGATCGCATTGGATAATCTAGGCAGATTCTTTGCATCCTCATCGATATGCAGAAAAATTAAACCAAGTTTACTAGACACTTCCTGATTATCTATCTAGTTCAGATCCACTCCGCTTGAGTATCTGCGTCTGGATCAATGAAATAAAGATAAGTTGATCAGCATTTTAAGAACGCCATGCTACCATAGCTAGTGCGGTAATGATTGTGGTCTATTCGTCTACTTTTTAGGGGAATGGATAACTGGCCCAAATGCAGGAAGCTGTTCAGGAAATAAACGTATTTACTTTGTAGGGGTGCTTTGATTTGATTAATTACAATATCAAAAATAGTCTGCGACGGTATTTATGTTGTATTTATTTATTTGTTGAGCCCCACGTTTGGGAGCCAATTTGCGACGGTATTACTTATAATGTTGATGCTTGTGATGTTTATGTATGTGTCTTTACTTCACGCGTTGCCATCTTGTGACGTCATTCATTTGTTTGGTTTGTAGCTCCATCTGGCGTTAGCAATTTGCGGTTCCTAGTATCAGTTTTTGAAATAATTCATTTCAAATGTCCTCCGGCTAGCTATTATCCTGTTGGCTTGGGCACGTATCTCTATACAGGTTGTGAAACGAAAAGGAATCTTTTATCCAAAAATTACACTGATGAAGAAATTTGTTTTACACATTTATTGTCGAACACGTTAATTATCACATTTATACATTGATCTTAACACTCGCCAAACTGAAACTGTTATAACAACTTCTTACTGATAATTCTTTTAATCCACGTACTTCAATCTTTTGTATAATTAATTTTACCATACTTTAGATCTTTCATAATTCTGCTGCGCGTAACTTGTGAATTTATATCCGATGTATGACGAACTAATACTTTCGACGAACTGACTGACTGAAGACGACGTGTAGTGTATGAATGCTTTCGGCGAACTGAAGGACTGACTGACTGAAGACGACGTGTAGTGTACACAGATTTTCGATGAACTGAGCAACTGAATACGACGTGTAATGTATGAATGCTTTCGGCGAACTGAAGGACTGACTGACTTTACCTCAAACCTACCCTATTTATACGCCTGCAATCAGATACGCCTAAAGATTATAACTGAACTGCAATTGGCTAATAAAACGCGCCAACATTAGCGTCTATTTTAATATCCAATGAAAACCACGAATACATATTGCTTTTAGGGAGAAAATATTCCAGAAGTTTCTACCGAAAACGCGTCAACATTACGTAACTTCCTTGTTTCCAATAATGATAAACAGCTCACCCCCCTCGCTGCATTATTGCGCTATTATTGACAGTTTCAGTAAGGCCCTATAAACTTATTTCCCAATAATAATTACAATTAATAAACATCTGAAATCAATGTCACATAAAAATGCATATTCATATTACAATCATTATTTACATTTAAGTAATTTGTGATACAAATTACTGCATCAAGTCTCATTTACGTTTACCCTTCAGATATCGAAGTCTTTACTTCTATTTTAAACTCCTCTCCGTATGTTCAAGATCACAATGTTGAAATTAGTTTTGGCTCCTATTGTTGAGGCTTATTGTGTTGATTTTGCACGTATAGGATCTGAGTTGCTGAGTGCAAGGGCTTCTTTCGAAATGTCACTGATACCAAAGAAAATGAAGGTTATGGTAAAGCTTTACGTAAAGTATGCACAAAATTCCTTTATGTTCATGTTACTAAATATTTAAAATAATAGCTGGTGAGATCAACTAATCACTGGAACAATCAATGGCATGCGATTTTGGAACTTTTAGGAATTCTAGGCCGAAATTTATTTGTAACAGTACCAATGCATTTCCTCAATAAATGCAAGAATTCTCCATTGATGTGTTCAAAACAAATGGTTTCGAAATGGTTACTGGTACTTCTGAAACTGCCATAGCAAAGTCCCATTTTAACATGTTACGATAATGCGCCAGGCAAGAAGTCAAGCAGAAAATAATACACAACGCTAATATACAGCTGAGAAACTTGAAGCTGCTCGCAGAGATATTAGATTACATCACGTAATGTTACGAAGGACTACGAGCCTGGAGCAAGTGCGAGGTTATTTATGTAGTAATGATGATTAATAACATTGTGTGTTAGTTGAATTTGGCCATTGTTTTCAATAACTAGTACCACATGGAACATGCAAAAATATACAGCAAGGGGTTAAAATTGGGGGGGGGGGGATAATTAGGCCTTTGTCCTAGACTAGAAAATATTTCCGAAACATTGTTTTATTTATCTCTCTCTTTTTCTTTCTCTCTCTGATTTACTCAGTACATACTTATATCGTCAGTTGCTGATCCCAATGGTGGTCAAATAATTTTAACACATCTTAAGGATAAATCACAAATTGTAATTGATAGCATTCTATTAAAAAATCGAACTTTTCGGCAGTCTCCAGGGTTTCGGTTTATGGTAACAGAACATTTGCTCTCATAATTTATATAATTGGAACTTATTTCGGTATAAAATAATTTACTATCGAGAAAAAGAGAGATGAGTTTTATTATGAACAATGTGTACACATTATACAGAAATGAATGCAGATGTTTCATACGATGCTAGTAGACGTTATACGAGTATTTTTAAGTAGTAAACCATGAACCGATGCGCTGTTACAGTAGCAAGCAATGAAGATACAATGCAGATTGTGAAATGGAAATTCTGTTTACATTAATTAAAACAAATAAAATTTATTACAGTTTCTTTTACCGCAGTTGTTGTAACTCTGTCTTCTTACCATAAACTGATGACATGAAATTAGCATATCTACTGCTCCTGGTTTCTGCGCCCGCTTCCGAGACCCTGCTGCCAACGGCGCTTCTGTATTGACCAGTCTCGTAGATAACTAATTTCATATTAACCTAATAAGGGAAATTCATTGGGACGAGATCTGAGTATTTGACCTAATTGTAGGTGTAACCCATCCACAGTTTTCAGTGATTAGGCTTGTAATGATGCATTTCCAACAGGATTCATACTTATCAAAATATTCGTGCGAGCTGTCTAGCATCACACAAATAGATATCATTGGTATGATTATTGTTTCCTATAAAGTAGTGAGGGGAACGGATGGCATTGAAATAAGAAAATAAGCATATCGACAGAAAAAAGAAGCAGTGAGAGTATGGTAAAAGTTAATACAGTATTATGCAGAAAAGGTATGTAAGAGAAATGTGAAAAACAGTTAATATGTACAATACAAGGTAAAAAGAGGAAGATCTGGGAAGGAGTATGTAAAATTAAACATATTTTCATGGAAAGTTGCAACCTCGACTCTGGGTGTAAAATATAAAAAAGCAAATAGAGCAATAATTTGTCATTCTTCGGGCAAAAGCCCTTCTTCAGAAACACAGAGAGAGAGAGAGAGAGAGAGAGAGAGAAAGACAGACAGACAGAATATATATATATAATCTTCCATGCATCATATATTCATAATATATAATATACAATATACACATAATTCCACCATAGATACAATATATATGATGGAATTTCCTCTGCAAGTGCTGGATAACTCTTTGTTGCTGGAAGTCAAGACGGGTGATTTGATGGCAAAAACCTGTTCCTCGTAAATTAGGTTTTATGAAGGGAGTATTTAAGAAAGTAGGCTTGGCTTCCTCCCATGCTGAGTCTGGTTCAGTAATTTTGCCGTATGTCGTTATGTTTATTAATCAGTGTCGACAAAGAAAGGGAAAAAGCACGTGCAACTGGACAACTTGACGTCATGCGTTAATTTTAGCAGCCGGCAGGTAGAACCCTTTCTCTGTTAACGATGGATACATCCATCGGGAGCGCTGTCTCCTTTCGTGTTCATCGTCTGCAGTATGATGTCCTTCTGGTGACAATTGTATGTCCTGGGATGCACGAGGACGACACTGAACATTTTTAGAAAATCACACAAGGATTACTTATAAAAAGTGTAATGATTTTATTTTTTTCAAAATATTCCCCATAACATCAATACATTTTGCATTCGATGAAACCAGACCTTAAAGGAATGATGCCACTCTTCCTGAGGCACTTCAGAAACCAGGTTTTTATAATGCTCCACTGCTTCATCTGATGACGTAAAGGGATTCCACGCATTTTATCTTTAATTTTTGGAAACAGAAAGAAATCACAAAGTGCTAGCTCAGTGCTGTATGGTGGAGAATCCATGGTGATGACCTTTAAATTAAATTGAGTTTTATTTATGGACGCTCTTTAACTACTATGGTTCTTAGCGTCCCATTCTATATTGGGCGTGAAAGGTCGGTAATTTTGCTCAGAGGCCTCTTTATCAGGCTTGAGGTTCTTTTACGTGCCGTAAATCTACGACAAGGGACCAACGGCTTTACTTCCCTTCCGAAGGAAGCCATGCTAAGGATTTTTACGCCCGAAAAAATCCATCACCCTCCGCCGGGTTTGAACTCGCGACCTTAGGAACTAGAGGCTAGCACGGTACCACTAGTCCACGGAGGACGACAAAATGACCTTTAGGGCATCCAGATACTCCGTTGTTAGTTTTGCTGTATGTGACGATGTGTTGTCATCACTCATGATGTAAGCTTATTTTTCCTTTTAGACGTTTTTCACAAACTTTTCAAAAAATTGATGTAAACAGATATTTGCATACCAATCGGCAGTAACGGTACTCTATCTTTTAATGCTACAGTAGCAATATGGACCTTTTAGAAAAAAAGACTAGCAATAATCTTACCAGAACTGCGAATTCTCGGACTTTTGTAGGCTTACGTTCTGTTCGAAAGACCCATTCAGCCGATTGACTTTTCTTTTCAGGATCATGACAATAAATCCAAGATTCATCACCAGTAACGATATTCCAAATCAAATTTGAAGTACCACCTTAGAATTTTACCAGAGTTTTTCTGCATCAATCAATGGGTTGTTTTTGATCGGGATTCAGACCGTCAACAACAAGTTTTCTCACGTCTAATTGTTGATGTAAAATGTTTTGGACTTGACTCATACCAATGCCCAATGTCGCCCGAATAAATTCATAAGATGTCCGTGGATCTTCTTCAAGCATTACTTGAACAGCGGCAATATTTTCATCAGTAACAGCAGTTCTTGGGCGCCGTTCATGAAATGCATCACTAAGAAAAAACCGATCTCTTTTGAATCCGCTGTACGAATTACACATTGTTGCTTTAGATGGGGCTTCTTCGTCAAATGTATTTCTAAGGCAATCTTCACATTGTTTAGGCGTTAATGACAATTTAAAGTCGTAAAAAAAGCATAACCCGGAAATGTTCTCTAGTCAAATTTATTTTTGGCTGAACACAAAATCTTTAAATGATGTAATTAACAAACTATTAGAACAAATAAAACAAACTACACGGGAATCAACTTGAAAAATATTAGAAAGTAGCTGTCAAATATAAACAAATTTCACTTATTTTTAGAAACATGGCATTCTAAAAATGTTCAGTATCGCTCTCGTACTGCCTGCAGTCTGAGTTGTCTGTTCATGGCTTTATCCCCATTTATGGCTACTGTTTTTTATTATAGAATTCAATTTTGGATTTTTTTTACGTATTTATGTATTTGATAGAGGTGTTGCTGTAAATTTGTTCATAATCGCGGTAGTTTTATTTACATAATTATTGTTCATTTTGTGTGCAACGCGTATTCACAGGAAGTCGCAGAAGCCATCTCACTAACCAGCAGTGTAACAATGCTCGTCAACAAACAAATGAAACAAAGAAGATACAGACGTGCGGTCCCAAATCACGCGCAGAAACCTGAAAGAAACCTCAGGATGTGCTGGCGGTATTTGAACCACAGACAATCCGTTTATGAGTCCGTGCCATAGCGAAACCTCGGCTACCCATGTTGGTATATAGGACGAAGAAGGTCGTCGCAGAAGTAAGCACCACGCGGTCTCTGGTTGTACGAAGCATGTAGCAGAAAAAGGTTAATTTCTGTAGCTGAACCTTCCCGCTCTACAAAATTAAAGTGTCGTAGCAGCCTCCTCCCACCCTGCAGGCCACGAGTTGCATAATTACATGATGACGTCACGCAACGGCGTGTGTATGCATATTTTTCATTATGTCTGCCTCCCTGTGGAGTAGCTTGCTGCTCTGGGAGAAGCGATCTTCAGGTGCTTGGGTGCATGTCAATGTACAGTAGTTTGGCTCACGCAGCCCGGAGGTGAGCCTCGTAAATGAGTGCCGTAAACACGCACAAGTGCACATACGTGTAGTATAAATACTCAGAAATGGTACAGTATGAATGAAGTAATATATTCTTTGCCGTCTTGCACTTTTCCACAAACCCTCACCCTCAGCTGGAAAGAGAAAGAGAATCAAACAGCTTTCTTGCAACTTTGCATTCTAACCTCTTTTCCAATCTTTTCATTTGAGTTACACAATGGAAACCATAGCCTGTTAAATTATGCCTTTGGTGAACAATTTAGTGTTACATTGTTGTTGTTTGTTGGTTCGGGGACGAAAATACCTAAATCGCTTCTACCTGTAACCATATCTTAAGGCAAATATTATTCTCTAAATTTTATTTCATAAAACGTTGCACTGTTTGAGTAAATGTTAATGGAGAAACTGTGAACAGTGTTTATAATGAGAGGACCTGTAATTGTACAAAGACAATTTACACTGGTGGTCTGCCCAGAGCGGAATGAGGATAAACCGACCCACCGGAGGTGCCTCAGAGAAAGCTGCCATCTGGGAGGGCCGAGAAGAGCTCGTGACCTGTTGCAATGGGTGTGCAGTTTGTTACTTGCTCTCTTTCTGATACACACGCACGAACGCACACACACATACACATACTCAATGCAAAAAAGAAAAGTTGACAAAAAATTTTCTGCACAAAAACTATAGAACTTGTTAAAACACACAATTTATACCATATACATTTTTTTTGTCGAGTGAACCGTTTCCGAGATATTCCTTGTTATTTGTTTGAATTTTCCAATACTTAATACTTTTTCTCAAATGGAGCTTTCCAACGACAACTTCTGCGCCATCTGTCCGACATCGACCAATACTGCACAGTCCCTAAGCTTACCAGAAACATGAAACGGGAAGTGAAGTGATATAAATGAGTTAAAGAGAATTCATATTAGAAGAAAAACCATCGAGCATTCGTCTTGCTAACCAGCAAAAACCTCGAAAAACCTATAGTCAGAGTGGCTGACCCCAGGAATCAAACCCAGGATCTCCCGAATGTGATCCTCGCAGTTACAGTGGATCCACCTCGTTCGGTTGTTTTTATTTTAAATAAACTTTACAATTTTCCTAAAGGAAGTTTTATCTATCTCTTGTGATTTCACAGCTACACTACTTGATCAAAAGTATCCGGACACGTGGCTGAAAATGTGTACAAGTTCGTGGCGCCCTCCATCGGTAATGCTGGAAGTCAATATGGTGTTGGCCCACCCTTAGCGTTCACTCTCGCAGGCATACTTTCAATCAGACGCTGGAGAGTTTCTTGGGGACTGGCAGCCCATTCTTTATGAAGTGCCGAACTGAGGAGAGGTATCGATGTAGGTCGGTGAGGCCTGGCACGAAGTCGACGTTCCAAAACATCCCAAAAGTGTTCTATAGGATTCAAGTCAGAACTCTGTGCAGGCCAGTCCATTACAGGGATGTTATTGTCGTGTAACCACTCCGCCACAGCCCGTGCAGTATGAACAGGTGCTCGATCGTGTTGAAAGATGCAATCCCCTTCCCCGAATTGCTCTTCAACAGTGGGAAGCAAGAAGGTGCTTAAAATATCAATGTAGATCTGCGCTGTGATCGTGCCACGCAAAACAACAATGGGTCAAGCCCCGTCCAAGGAAAAACACGACCACACCATAACACCACCACCTCCGAATTTCACTGTTGGCACTACACACGCTGGCAGATGACGTTCACCGGGCATTCGCCGTACCCACACCCTGTCATCGGATAGTCACATTGTGTACCGTGATTCGTCACTCCACACAACGTTTTATCACTGTTCAATCGTGTAATGTTGACGCTCCTTACACCAAGGGGGGCGTCGTTTGGCATTTTCCTGCGTGATGCGTGGCTTATGAACAGCCGCTTGACCATGGAATCCAAGGTTTCTCACCTCAAGCCTAACTGTCATAGTACTTGGAGTGGATCCTGATGCAGTTTGGAATTCCTGTGTGATGGTCTGGATAGATGTCTGCCTATTACTCTTTACGACCTTCTTCAAATGTCGGAGGTCACTATCAGCAACAGACGAGGTCGGTCTGTACGCTTTTGTGCTGTACATGTCCCTTCACGTTTCCACTTCACTATCACATCAGAAACAGTGGACCTAGGGATGTTTAGGAGTGTGGGAATCTCGCGTACAGACTTCTGACACAAGTGACAACCAATCACCTGACCACGTTCGAAGTCCGTGAGTTCCACGGAGCATCCCATTCTGCTGCTTCACGATGTCTAATGACTACTGAGGTCGCGGATAATGAGTACCAGGCAGTAGGTGGCAGCACAATGCACGTGCTGCAGATGAAAAACGTATGTTTGTGGGTGTGTCCGGATACTTTTGATCACATAGTGTAGCTCCGTTCTCTCCGAGCTTCACATTTCTACCTCCCCTCTCACATAATTCGTAAAGTTGACGACAGCTTGTTGATGTTTTCTCAAAAGATGGCACTGCTAATGAGCTGGATCTGTTGATAACCGTTAATTGGTTAAAAATAGGCATACTAATATAAATAAATTTGATGATAACCGTCAATTTGTTTAAAATATTTTTTACTCTAATGTCTTGCATGATGATGATGATGATGATGATAGATACCAGGCTATAAACAGGATATTGGTACAGAGGAAGACCGTTATCCATATGGCAGGATAGCTTTAAAATCTTGAAATCGGAACAAGCCAGACGGCTCAATCCTTTATATTATTATTATTATTATTATTATTATTATTATTATTATTATTATTATTATTATTATTATTATTATTATTATTATTATTATTATTATTATTATTATTATTATTATAATAACGAATTAATTATATCTTTAACAAGATCACTTTTTCATGTAATAACTTTTAGTATGTGTCTGAATGCTCCTCACTTATACAAAAATCTGATGTGTTACACTCACATGACTTTCTCTACTCTTGTACAAGCTATTTTTACAAACGCTTATTCTCCGTCTACTTCATATTAATCGAGATATCCAGATGTTAAACTTACTGCTAATTGTCTTGTAGGTGCAAGGGGAATATATTAGGCTTTACGCGATAGTCAAATCTTTTAAGCGCTGGTTACTATGTGGAGCATTCCATTCTCTTTGCATGTCCAGGACATAAAAATATGGGTGTCCAATATTAAGTATTGGAAAATTCAAACAAATAACAAGGAATATCTCGGAAACGGTTCACTCGACAAAAAAAAATGTATATGGTATATATTGTGTGTTTTAACAAGATCTATATTTTTGTGCAGAATTTTTTTTGTCTTTCTCTTATGGTTTACCAGTTATGGAAAAACCATTCAGAAAGAAGAGAACTTTTTGGGAAATTCCCAATAAAAATCAAGATGTGCATTTTATTTGTCATAAAAGTATCTTAAATATATGATATTTTAATCAAAATGTTTACAGCCATTTTTGAGAAAAACAAATTTTTTAAAAATGTTCCATATAAAGGGTAATCTGGGGTGAGGGATTTTCTTGAAAATCTTCTTGTCGCATCTTTGAGAGACACTGAATCTAAATACCAAGTATGGTATTTATCTGATTTTTCGTTTTTGAGTTATGCTGTTCACAGACACACACATACACATACACATACACAGAGAGACCTTTTTCTAAAAATGCTTTTTAGATTCAGGAGGCCTCAAAACATGTATTTCCGGTGAAATCTCGGTATCGAATTTTTGGGTGGAATGCAATACTTCCCCTACTTACTATACGTAGTAGAGAAAGTAAAAAAGGTTACAAAATGCTTTCGGAATGAAGAGAACTTCGTAGGTTATTCGCTAAAAATCAAGAATAGAGTTTATTTTCGTGTAAAAATCTTTAACGCGTGATATTTTAATTAAACCGTTAATACATGACAATAATAAAATCAAAATTATTTAAAAAATGTTCAATGTAAAGGCAGTTTGGGTTGTGGGAATTTTCTTCGAAATTTTCTTGCCACATACTTCAAATATATTTAAATACCACAGTGAGGCTTTTTCTCAAAATTCTTTTGATTAGATTCGAGAAACCTGAAAACACGTACTTTTGGTGAAATTCTAATGCCTTTATAATTTTTGAGACCACATTATTTTATTGACATCTTATTGTTCATTTACTATTAAGTATTTTAATGCTATAATCTCTCTTATAACACCAGCCGGTTGTCATTGGAGCTAACATATTCTGCACAGAGGGAAATTCTTTCAGGTAGCTAGTACGCCACCGAGATTCTGGGAGTGGTAATTTTGTAGCATATTGCGCGGGAAATAAACGAGATAAAGACAAATTGAGCATTTATGGGTCGCAGTACACGTAACAGAGAAAAGTTACCAAATGTCCCGTGAATGATGCAGGTGGCTGTTACGTAGTAGACGCAAAGATTCATCCATTAGGCGCAGGCAAATGAGCCGAGAGGTAGAAGAAAAACTGCGGACATAAAGAACAGAACTTAAGGACGGAAAAAAAGAAATAGGGAAAGAAAAGAATTATGGAAAGGATTTATAAGAATGTGAGGTATAGCGGAGAAATGTGCACAAAGACGAATAATGTACAAATCTGAAGCATGGAATATAAAAAGAAAGCAAAAACAAACTTCATGAAAACTAAAGGTGAAAAATAAAATTAATTAGGCTACTGTGAATTATGATTTAACTTCATTTTCTTTATTAGTTTTGCAGTAGTTAGTCCTGTAGTTGTACCAATACTAACTAATAATGGTACAATGAGTTGTTCATTTTCAAAATTAGCTAATTTCTCTTTACTTTACAGTAACTTATAAAAGCAATTTTTTGCTACATTTAGTGATTATACGAAGTTTCCAATGTTTGTGTAGATACACGAAGAACCTTCAAAAAATTGGCTGTAGATTTGTTTCAACCTCCGTTTGCAGCAGCACTAATTCGCAAAATATAAATGACTCAGATACTTTTGAAAATGGACGAGACAAGTATTTCTTTTAAACGAGACGGCTCTGATATTTAAAAGCATCCTTTGCTTATTATTAGCATATAGTTATTTTCTACCGTTAATATGATCCGTGATATATTGTGTGCATTAGTGCACAGTGAGTTGTGTTAAATAAGAGCGGTTTTCTTTTGGAATGTGTAAATATATCACGTGATTCATGCGATGCATTACAGACTCTTGAATTCATGTTACTCTTTAGACTTCCTTTTAGTGTTGCCGGAAGAAACTTACTTTGATGTTACCCTGCAGGAGCTTCTAGTCTTTCAATCTTGAGCCGAGTAATTCTGCCTTGTTTTTACTTAAACCAAGATTCCCAATCAAATCATTTTAATCTTCCTGCGTTAGAAAGTGAGATTCATTTATATATCTTCCACAAAATCTGGATAATTCTGAAATTCTTTCTGAACATCAGGAACACTTTGAATTACTTCAAATAATCTTAAGTGTTAGCATGGGAAATCCTGACTCAGAAGCACCAGTCGAATTTGTGAATCTAAAGATAGATATTTAACAGTGTGCCTGAACTTCGAATGAACTGATATATTTGTCAAGAAGAAGTAGTAGTCTGTCAAATGATCCTTATATTTGCGCCATATCATAGGGACTGCAAAAGGCTGATGGGATCCTTTTAACCAGCCAGTTATTAGTGTTACACATTTGGCAAATAGATTTCCGAGGCCACGTCTATGTTGATTATTGGCACAATCACCAAATGTTATATCATTGTTGGCTCAATAGAATGAAATTAATATAAAAAGCGCCTTCTAATCAACATTTTATATACCGCAAACGCTGATAAACAGGAAACGATTATTTTCAAAATTATAAAAAAAGAAATAAATAAAATTGTGTGTGATGGAAAATTTCTGACTTCATGTTTGAAATCAACATATGGAAGTATATCCGAAATAGAATTAATTGTTATTCCACACAAGCCGTATGTTAGGGTTGGAAAAGCAGAATCAGACGACTGAAAAATTCAATGCCATAGCCGGGATTTGAACCACGGATCTCCCAGTCTCCGTCCGGTTGCTCTAACCACTGAGCTACCATGGCAACTTGGCAGTACTACATTAAATTCCCCAACTGATTCGTATTTTCCCGGCAAACCTTTCCAACCGTGTCCAACACACAGCTTGTGTGGAAAAACAATTAATTCCATTAATTGACCAAATAGTGGTTGAAACTATGAAGAGGACTTAAAATACTTGCAAACATTGTAAGTCGCATTGGGGTATGTCATCTCAATACAATTTGAGATCTCCTTGTGGTTTACCGGGAAAAATACGAATCAGTTGGGGAATTTAATGTCGTTCCGGCAAGTTGCCATAGTAGCTCAGTGGTTAGAGCAACCGGACGGATATCCGGAGATCCGTGGTTCAAATCCCGGCTATGGCATTGAATTTTTCAGTCGTCTGATTCTACCTTTCCATATCAGAAATAGCTGAAAGTGTTTAACAAAATTATTGTTACCAGTGTTATCAATGCATTTCTCACACAGAGCACCTGTGATTAGTTCAGTGTTACCAATTTATTTTAAAACGTAATCTGGTCTGTTAATAATATAGTATTACTCGTTGCTTATATCCCTTCCGTGGAGCTGTGAGGTCGCCGTCGTGGCGCGGATAATGATACAAGAATAATGAGGTACGCGGAAGGGAGTGGTGAACTGTGGTAAATGTCTACACACGCATTACTTCTGAGAGCTGAGATAAACTAGTTTATAATTACACTTACAATTTTAGCTTCTATTTTAATCCTTAATTGGTGTAAGTATGTGCATCATGTTAAGAGCAAGTAACCCTTAAGATGTGACAACGTAATGCACGTTATTTTAGGTTGATTATATCACAAGGCGGCTGTTCCTATCGAAGTAGTAGCATTATACCCTCACATAGTGCCAAACTCCGGCCTCGGTAAAGCAATCCGCTACGCGAATAAAATTATTGAAGGAAATTATTGACGTGCATTTCAACAAAGAAGCTAGCTGCACCAAGTGAGTTATAGGTAGCATGGTGAAATTTAGGCTTGCATTCGGAATGATACTTATTCCTACCAACGTGACTAGGGCTTCTAAGTCTTCCTCTTGGTATACAACTATAAGAGCATCTGTCTAGCATAATAAGTGAACTACTTCATGCAAATAAATTCAAACTAACTCTAAGATATCGCGATATGAGTATGTGATAATAAACAAATGCAAAAAGACAGATTACTCATCTTAGTTCATATAAGAGCATGCCATTAAAACTCATAAATCAACACAACACACCTTCTACATTCCTGATATTTATCCTTCGGTTAATTTTTATTTCCTGAGACTTAAACTGGCCAGTCGGAGAAAGAGGCATGAAGAAATGATATGGTGTTATAAAAAAAACGTTTATGCTGAAAATTTGAGAGATTCGCAACGCTTGTTTTGTACACGTTGGTGTGAACCCACCGCAACAAACTCAAGGACGGTCGAGAGTGTTATTAAGCAGGAGGGTTCTTCGAAGCACCTACGTGAACAAAATGTGTCACACGTTTGTGTGTCACTGTGCCTGACTTTGTTCTTGGCTAGCCCACAATCACTGCTGGCCATGCTTCCTAATGCATGTGGGAAAGTCCATTCACGTTAACAGTGATTCGCAGAGTCGGAAGTCGACTTAAAGCATTGCTTAAGAGATGGGGTAAAAAACATACACTTCTAGAAATATCATAAAGATAAACCTAAGATATATTTTAATAAAGTTTCAAAGAGGGCATCCCTCAAGAAACATTAGAAAAAAGCACTCTACATTGACTTCTAAGAGAATTGCTAGAAAATTACAACAAGCCAAACACTGTAAGCCACAGAAAGTTAACGCGAAATAATTTACAGTTATATAAATGGTAAAACGTGCCTAAAGTATCCTATCTTCTCAACAGAAATGGAGTATGGTACAGAATTAATAGCACCCATCAAAAGCTGCAAGAGAACTAATTGTATATGTTTTAAGCCCCACGTTGATGCGGCAATTTGCGATGAGATTCTTACAAATGTTTGTTTACATCACGTGTGTTGAAGCCATCTTGTGACGTCATTCGTTGGTTTGGTTTGTAGCTCCATCTGGCGTAGCAATTTGCATCAGTTTTGAAATAATTGATTTTAAATGTCCTCCGGCTAGCTATCATCTTATCTTGGTAGAACATTTATCTCTGTGCAGGTTGTGAATCGGAAAGGAATCTTTTATCCAGAAATTACACTTAATGACGAAATTTGTTTTATAATCTTTTATTGTTGAACACGTGCACTAACACTTTTACATATTGATGTAAATACTCGCCAAACTGAAACTGTTTGTAATAACTTCTCACTTTTAACTCACGTACTTCAACTTTGTGTATATTTAACTGTATAATACTTTAGATTCTCGTAATTCTGCTGCTCGTAACTTATGACGAACTGAAGACAGCGTGCTAGAAATTTTGATGAACTGGGCGACCGACGTGCAAGGTATTGAGAATTTTGTTGAACTGCGGGGCGATCTACCTCGGACCTGGATTTATATACTCCCACTCCTCGACATGCCTAAAGATTATAAATGAACTGCTATTGGCTAATAAAACGCGCCAACATTAGCGTCTATTTTAATATCCAATGAAAACCACGAATACATATGCTTTAGGAAATATTCTAGAAATTTCTACCGAAAGCGCGCGAACATTACGTAACTTCCTTGTTCCCGGTAATGATAAACAACTCACCCCATCGCTGCATTATTGCGTTATTATTGACAGTTTCAGTAAAGCCGTATATTATTATTTACCAATAATAATTACAATTAATAAACATCTGAAATCAATGTCACATAAAAATACATATTCATATTACAATCATTATTTACATTTAAGTAATTTGTGATACAAATTACCGTATCATATGCCCCACTAGAAACATAATTATAAATATTTATAACTTGTTTGGAAATTTTATAATTGTGTTTTTAGTCTCCTAAATCTTGGAACACACGCTATCACTTTCACTTGACACTTCACACGCATTTAACACACGACATATTTTATCTCGCCACTACTTACTGGCTCTGGTTTAATTAATTTAGATATTCATCTGACATCAGAAATTTTTTATAGCAAATACTTTACCCTAAATTATTTAATCACTGCTACCAAATTGTTTACTTTAAGTTGTTGACAAAAATTTATACATTTAAGATTTTTTTGTAATTATTATACATATTTACCAAAATATTTACCCTCTACACAAATATTTACATCTCTTAAATCTAGACAATGTTTCACATTTTCTGTTTGCTACATAAATATTTGTTTTTAATTACTTTTACCAATTTTTGTTATTTTGTGCTTTATCTTAACAATGTTATTGGAATTGTATTTACGTACTTTTAATTTAATATCATATTAAGTTTCAATCTTAGCATTCTTAATTTTCAAATGTTGTTACAGTTACTGAAAATTTAATTTTTTTTTAAACATTTCTCTTTTTTTTATAATTTATTTCTCTTTTCAAATGAAATAAATAATTAACCCTCTTACGTTCCAATACATTTCTCTGCAAGTCATCTTTAACTATCCAGCATTTACCTTACATCTCATTGTTATTTACCCTCCTGGATCAAATTGTGTGTGGCTAAACATTACTCGTAGCCGTAACCTAACCTTCAAATTTTTGTTCATGAATAACCTCTTGTATTCATATGACATTTCGTTTCCTGATAACATTTGAGAACAATCTACAGTTTCTTGAACAACACATCTTTTGACAACTTTCATTTTCAATTCATCTGCTATCTTTTTACTTTGAAAGTACTCTGACAAATCTGTACTAAACTGTACTGGACTGGAGTTTTCATTTTGAACATCTTGGTACTGTTTATTTCTTTGCATTACTGACTCATTCTGTATTTCTGATATTTCCCCTCTGAAATTAACTTGCACCTGTATTAAATCTGCATTTCTAGCCTCCATCATTTCTCTTAACTCACTTGAAATGCTACTCATTCGACTACCTAGCTCTGTACATTTTATATTAACATGCTCCATTTTATTATTAACCTCACTTTTTTGGTTAGATATTTCCCTGCTCATGTCTAACATTTTCTTTGAAACTTCACCTATTTCATGTGCTATCATTTCTTGATTTTCATTTTTCATTCTAATCATACTACTATCTAGCTCCATGAATTTCTTTTCAATTTCTTCCCTGTTTTGTTCTAAGCTTTTACCAATATCTTCCCTCAATTCTCTCTTATTCTGATCTAGTTTTTGTTCTAAACTCCTATCAATATCTTCTCTTAATTCCCTATTATTCTTTTGCATATCTTCCCTTAATTGATCTGTAATACTCTTACTAATATCTTCCCTATTTTGATCTATTTTCTTTTCTAATTTCTCATTATTCTTTTGCATATCTTCCTTGTTTTGATCTATTTTCTTACTAAGATCTTCCCTGTTTTGATCTATTTTCTTACTAAGATCTTCCCTGTTTTGTTCTAAACCCTTATTTAGTATTTCACCAAAATTTCTTATCATTTCCATCATCATACTAGCATCAAAATTAACATTTCCTGCTATTCTATTCTCACTTTCTGCACTAACATTTTCATCTTCAAATCCTAAAAAATCTGGGCTATTTTCTGCAACCGGTATTGAATTACAGCTAACTGTTACATTATCTTCCTCCATAATTATTTCTTCTGTATTACTAGCAGCCATTGTTTTTATTATCCTACCACTCCTCAGTAACATTTAAATTTGTTTACACCTTTTTTTTTTTAAAATTAAGTTACTCTAACCTTTGTTATGCTGTCTGTTGCTGTTACTTTGATGTCCAGTTTTTCTGCCCCTCTCTCCTAGGTTTGTATGTCGCTTCTGCGTTGTATTATGATGAATCTACGTTGTCTCGATGTTTTTGTAGTTGAATTACTCTGTTGCCTTGTAATCTCGGAATTACGATGTCCAATCTGCGTCTTGTAGATCATTTCACTGCTCCATTCATTCCACATGCTGGTTAATTCTGCTACTTTCCTGGTTAATTCTGCTACTTCCTGGTTATTGTGATCCTTTCCTGGTCATCTTGCCCCACGTTCTGGGTGCCAATATGCAAGAGAACTAATTGTATATGTTTTAAGCCCCACGTTGATGCGGCAATTTGCGATGAGATTCTTACAAATGTTTGTTTACATCACGTGTGTTGAAGCCATCTTGTGACGTCATTCGTTGGTTTGGTTTGTAGCTCCATCTGGCGTAGCAATTTGCATCAGTTTTGAAATAATTGATTTTAAATGTCCTCCGGCTAGCTATCATCTTATCTTGGTAGAACATTTATCTCTGTGCAGGTTGTGAATCGGAAAGGAATCTTTTATCCAGAAATTACACTTAATGACGAAATTTGTTTTATAATCTTTTATTGTCGAACACGTGCACTAACACTTTTACATATTGATGTAAATACTCGCCAAACTGAAACTGTTTGTAATAACTTCTCACTTTTAACTCACGTACTTCAACTTTGTGTATATTTAACTGTATAATACTTTAGATTCTCGTAATTCTGCTGCTCGTAACTTATGACGAACTGAAGACAGCGTGCTAGAAATTTTGATGAACTGGGCGACCGACGTGCAAGGTATTGAGAATTTTGTTGAACTGCGGGGCGATCTACCTCGGACCTGGATTTATATAGTCCCACTCCTCGACATGCCTAAAGATTATAAATGAACTGCTATTGGCTAATAAAACGCGCCAACATTAGCGTCTATTTTAATATCCAATGAAAACCACGAATACATATGCTTTAGGAAATATTCTAGAAATTTCTACCGAAAGCGCGCGAACATTACGTAACTTCCTTGTTCCCGGTAATGATAAACAACGCACCCCATCGCTGCATTATTGCGTTATTATTGACAGTTTCAGTAAAGCCGTATATTATTATTTACCAATAATAATTACAATTAATAAACCTCTGAAATCAATGTCACATAAAAATACATATTCATATTACAATCATTATTTACATTTAAGTAATTTGTGATACAAATTACCGTATCAAAGCAAAAAGTTAATCTTAAGGCGACCGATTGGTAAATATTAAAAACAAAATGTACATATTCGTGTCACGTATCTACCTAGAATTAAGTACGTTAATAGGGGTAGCGTGTGTAAAAGTTTGTGTTTTGTAAGTTTCTTACTATAAAATTATTAATTATTAATTCTTTACCATGTAATTTAGTATTAGTGTTCATTAAATTACTAAAGAAATGTACTATAAATTACGACACACAGAGAACTGTGTTCTTTATATTTTGCTTTCTTTTGTATATTCTTCACTTTTTTTAAAATCGTTTGCATAAATATGATATAACGGATATCAAATGTATTTATTGGGAAGGCGGTCTGCAAAGTTTCACAGTAATAAGGAGCATTATAAGGTTTGGCAGTTGTATAAAAACGGAGAAAAATCACCTCAAAGTATGAGAACGTAACAGTGACACATGGTGCGAGATATTTTGTTATCTAATGGGCTCAATTTCGTGTATATGAAAATAGTAGTTACATCGATATGTTCCCCAAAAATCATGTTAAAAAGGAGAAAAGCCCCAAAAAATTTTAACCGATTTTCATTTTTCACCGATCCGTTGTCTTAAAGAAAAACAGATAGCACCAGAAACAAGAGACATCAATAAGAGACATCATAACCAGATTGCTAACAGATCTACAAGATAGATTTCGAATAGGAACAAGTTTTCTATTTCTTCATTTATTGTGAAATCCATACAGTAGCGATTTCTTCCCAAAATAAGAAAATAAGATGGTTTTAGGCTTCAATTTATCTTGTGCAAAAAATATCAACAAAGAAAAATACGTTATTTTATTATTACGTTTAAACCAGTTCTTCAATGAAATATTTGAGGAAAACAAATTCGAAGTAATTTTAACATTAAATAACAAAGAATTAAACAAGTTAACAAAAGAAAATTTCTTTCTGTCTTTTTTGTTTTTGTTTTGTTATTAGCATTATTACTATTTTATTCAATTTTTAAAGCTTAGTGCAGTTTGTAAGTCTAAGTTGTAAGTTCGCCAGTCCCCCAAAGTTTGCTACCGGGCATGCTCTTTAAACTACAATAGTTAGCCAAAATATGGCAGCAGCTATTTGACGCATCGTGTCTTCGCACTTGAATGACTGTTGAAGATCTATAACCAGCTCCGTTTGCTGTCAATTATTCACCATTTGTATCAGCAGTGTGTAGCGATATAACTTGAATTTCATAAGTATCCGTTTCATCTTATGGAACAACTGACACGATTATATGTATATTTATTTATTTGTGTTTATATGTATATTTTTGAAACATTATTTCTGTAATTTATAGTTATTGTATTAGAGTTACGTTTTCTATACTGATCTAATAGTGCCTGACGGTTTTATGTGCATTAATGGGTGCGATAAACGTGTATTCCTGTATCCACAGTCCAGAAAAGCGTTATTTAAATCTAGATATTGCCCGGAACTGAAATAAAATGATATCAATCATGTTTTCCGCTTAATTTTTGATTTGGGAGTTCGAGGTTTTCGGTTAGAGAGAGACAATGAACTGATTTCAAATTAAATGTATTATCAATTTGATTTGCATTGTAAATTTGAAATTATCAGTGTGATTAATTATTATTTATAGGATAATTACACAACTTCAATGCACATTACTAGCTAATTTCAATGTGATTGTTGTCCAATCTTAAAATGCAGTAATATTAATGCGCTTATTCTAATTTTTGCAATTCCAAGAAAACATAATATAATCATCTTTTTAAAAGTAAGTTTCCCTAACATAGCGAACTTAGGGAAAGTTGCCTTAGTTTGTGTTAGACTAAAAAAGTTAACAGAACTTATAAAACTGACGTTATAATTTGAGGGAGTATTTTATATCACAACACTGTGAATGTCAGAGTTATTGTAATCTAAATTAACATTATTGCATGACAATGATTTGAGATGTTTGTTAACTATAAGCATTGTTAAGAAATAAGTTTACAGTGAAACTGACAATAGGAGCGGATAACAATGAAACGAGGGTGAGTTGTTTATTAATTAGAAGAGACAAACAAATGACGTCAGAGTAGCGTGCCTTTCTTTAGAAATGGAGGGAATATCTTCCCTAGAGAATATGTGTTCATAATTTTGATTGGATATAAAAATAGACGCTAATGTTGGCGCGCTTTATTAACCAATAGCACTCTGTTATAATGTTTGGATATCGGGGTGAGGGAGTATAAATTCTGAAGCCGGAGACAAGTAACGCGCAGTTTAACAGAATCATTCACAAGACAAACGTCGCGTAGTTCAACAGAATCATTCACGAGTTATACGTCGCTCAGTTCAACAGAAGCATTCACGAGTTACACGTCGCGCAGTTTAACAGAATCATTCACGAGTTATACGTCGCTCAGTTCAACAGAATCATTCACGAGTTACACGTCGCGCAGTTTAACAGAATCATTCACGAGTTACACGTCGCGCAGTTCAACAGAAGCATCCACGAAGTACACGTTGCGCAATTCTACAGAATCTCTCGCGTCGTAAAGTTAGTTACAAAAATGTGAAATACGCGAATTAATAATGCGCGGCAAATAAGTGGCTATAATTACATTTGAAAATATAACAGTTTCAGTCAGGCGTGTATGAAGATTAAATATATGAAATTAATGAAGTGTGACGGCAATAAAAGTGTAAAAACAAATTCTTTTATCAGTGTTATCTGTTAGTAACAACTCCTTTCCGTTTACACACCCTGTTCAAGAGATTTGTTCGACTGAGTAATAATAGCTAGCCGGAGGACAAAGAACCCAAAATTCAAAGCAGTAAAACAATAACAGGCGCTCAGCAAATAAGATAACACGAACGATACCGCGACAAATTAAATAATTCATTCTCAATAACTTTGTTTTTTTAATTATCAACGTTATTTGGCATTATTTCTAACCAAATTGCGTAAAACATTCGAAATCACAATATTGATTAATGTTTTATGAACAATGTGAACTGATAACCCCCACCACACTCCATAATTCCTGCAGATGCCTGTGCTTCCATATTGATGCTTATTGTTACTTACACCAACTTCATTCTCATAGGAATGTCGTTTAAAATTTATTGATTAGGTCTTAGTTTAGTACTATAGAATGTAATTTTTAAAGCAGTAATATTAAAGTATTTGTGAAAGTTAAAAGCCTGAAATTGATATTCTTCTCCTGTGTGACAGTCACACTTCCTTTTCTGCCTATTTCCATTCCTCAGTTTCCGTAGTATTCCGTACCTCTCCTATAAAAAGTTATTCTTCCATATATTAATCACGATAAACGTTTACCTATAAATTATTTAAAATTATTCGGACATCATTACGTACAGCATGCACAGACAACGCTCAGGTATTTATGTTATAGGTCAATTTTCGTCAGCATTGAGCTCAAGCGAAAAAGCTTGAAGCATAGGTGTTCATTTACACAAAATGTATATTCTAATGAGCATTATATATTTTGTTCTTGCAGTATTTGACCATCTCCTGTGGTTTCCCTGTTAGAAAAATTTACATTACGAATGAAAATAACTTCACGGACTATTTATAGAAATAACATATGCATTCCATTCGTAGGACGAATTGTAATAAAAAATTATCAGGAACATTTTCAGCAAATAAAATATATTTCGTTTCAAAGGGTTGCCTTCTAAATACGAATTTTTCATTTTTCATTTGTGTTGTTCACACATATCCTCTCTCTCTCGCTCTCTCTCTCTCGCTATCTCTGTCTCACCCATATTTTTTCTGAAGATCATTAATATTCCGGAGACCACAAAATGTGTAATCTAATTTCTAATGGAACTTCTAATGAATACACGTCCTTTAACTGCCGTAAGCAAGCGGTAGAGAAAGTTTTGAAAAAAAACCATAGGAAGCAGAACATTTCGAACATTAATGTTTAAAGCAAACAACAATCGCGTCCTGGCCGTGGCAATGAATTCTTCAAATATGATACAACTTTCCAGTCATGGACTACATATGGCCAAATTTTCAACAAATTAGAAACAATTGTGTTTATAGTTTATTGATCAGAGTATAAGTATGGGATGTTACTCAGGAAAAGCAGAACAGAATATTTTGGCAAGGACTGCTGCAAACTTCAGAATAGAATTGGTAAATAATGAGTGTGTGAAAGAAATGTATTTCACTGAGGGGCGTCTGAACGAAGCATGTTAATAAACTGATAAAATAATAAGATTGTCAAGCCATGAAATAAGAGGATAAGAATTTCATAATAGAAAATGTTTAAACCAATAATCCGTTCTTAAGTCTCCCAAAATAGTCTGTTTAATTAGACAAAAGAAAGTTTATAGCAAAGCTGCTGTAACGTGTTTAAAATGCGCGGCTTAATTGTTCTATGTAAACTCCGATATTTCCTCTTGCTTAATATAGACTAAAGGTAAGTTTTCGCAGAACGGCTACTACATCTTCATGAATAATTACGGAGATTACTGCGGTTTCCAGCAAAGCAGCTTAACTGATAGTATCCTAATATTTTCCTTCCAGTAATGTTTTAAACAAACCGGTCGTGTACCGGAGTGACAATACACGCCTCCCGACAGTTGAAGCTCTGGCCGGTTGATGTAACTTATCTGAGGGAAAACAAGATGACCGGAAGTCTAAGAGAGGATGAGGATACCCTTCCTGCAGATTGCAGTCTCGTAAACAGTAGTTAACTTTCCCAGTCACGTCAGAAAACAGCTTCAAATGTAAAACTTTGAGTCATGGATTTTTTAACTCTGGTTTCTGTAACCATTACTGCATTAAACAAAACAGTGATCTCATGTTGAGGTGTGTGTTTGTTGCTAAGAGGGGGAGGACCGAGCAAGATGATTCCACAGTAACGTGTGGGTTCGATTCCCGTCAGGCCAGCCACTCTGATCTTGGATTTTTTTTCATGTTTTCCAGAGGTCAGTGGGCGAATTTCATGACTGTCCTGTCCCACCATTTCCTTTTAGCTGCTTCGTCTTCATATGTTTCAGGGTTGTAGGACCAGGCGACGGTGATCGGTGCGTTGCGGCAGGACGGTGGATTTTGCGCTGTGGAAAGATTTCTCCTGGCGCTTGACTGGCCGATTGTGTCATTTTTCTGGGAGCAGCTCGTTTCATTTTGGGACTCTCAGGTTCAAGATCGCTAAGATGGGTCAGAGTTGGTGCCATTCTAGAATCGTTAAGGACCCGTCCTAGCATTGTTGTCCGCACCCTGGTCGCCCTTTGGGTCTCCCGTTCATCCCTTCCTCCCAGGGATCACGTTGATGCATAAAGGGCTTACTATGGCCTATGTGCTGTGCTCTGCCCCAGTGACTGGAGGTCCTTCCCTCTAACTAACCCTAATAATGAGGATCTCCCTCTAAGCGTGGGATGGGAGATAGGTATATAGCTGACACATGAAGATTTTTGTAAATATAAATTTTAACATTTAAGTCGGGGATCTTCCTAGGATGCAAGACAAATGTTTTCACGGATATTTCTTCCACTAGCATTTTACTTGGAGAGTTGGAGAGTATGTTTAGTTTGTAGGAAATTTAATAATTATTAATTTGATTAAAATTCCACACCTTCCATAACAGAGCATAAAAATAAAAATCTGGTGTGTAACAGTCGCCTACTTTTCCCCATTATCAATTTGCGAGTAACCATTATAATTGTTATTCACAATACGGAATCACTCTAAACGTTTACCTAAAAATGATTTTAAGTTAGGGGAATATAAACACAATTGTTTATAGAAGTCATTGTTTAGTAGTTATGAGATCATGAAATAAAACAGCGGCACTATTTTTGTACAATTCCAAAAAGGGTACAAATATTGCATATCAAAGTAAACTTTAACCCAGGAAAACTTAAATATGCTACAACAAATATTTTGAAAACGGCTAAGATTACGAAAACTGTATGTGGCAGAATGTTATGCTCTTTATTCTTCCAATGCCATAGATGTCTAACCCTTAAGGTTTCCTAGTTGTAGCAAAATTAGTGTGAATGAACAGAAGGCAGGCAATATACAGAAAATTCAAGGTATGCAGTTTATTCGTAATGCAAATATCTCACTCGCATGATATTTTAATCAACGTCGTTAATGCAGTTTTTGAAAAAATAAGAAAAGTAATGAAAATGTTTCCCTGAAGGACTGTTAGGAGTGGGAAAATATATGAAGTTTCGTATTCAACCGACTTTGCGTTTTTGTGTTAAGTTGTATACACACGCGCATGTTAAATGGGAATCCTTTAAAATAAAACAAAATCTAATTGTTGGACTGTCCTAAGTAAGCTGTAGATAGTAAAAGTAACTTGAAATTTGTGTAAAAGGGTTGGAATTTTGCTGCAAGAAAAACATACACTTTCTACCAAAAAAGAAACACAAAGTGGCATTAATAATGTCCGAAGTATTTACTGCTGCAGGTCTAAATGTTAAAAAATGACGGAAACATATCTTGAAATACTAAAGAAATGCCTGTAACAAAAATAATTTTCGGGCCACAATGTTTTGATCTCGACAACCTCCTCTTTCGATGACCAACTTCATTCTGAGGTTTGCGCAATCTTTCTCGCTATGTATGGACGCAGTACGCTCTTCCGCCTTGTGCAAGCTCTACCATACAAGTAAGTCCCTGCCATGTGGCCAAAGTTCATTTTTTGTTAGTCCTGTGCTGAAGCGTAGCCTAGCAAATTAAATTAAATTGAGTTTTATGAGACGCTCTTTAACTACTATGGTTCTTAGCGTCCTATTCTATGTTGGGCGTGAAAGACCGGAAATTTTGCTCAGAAGCCTCTTTATCAGGCTTGAGTTTCTCTTACGTGCTCTAAATCTACGATGCGGGACCACCGGCTTTACTACCTTTCCGAAGGAAGCCATGCTAAGGACTTTTACGCCCGAAAAAAATCCATCGCTCTCCGCCGGGTTTGAACTCGCGACCTCGGGAACCAGAGGCTAGCCTAGCAAATGAAACCACTTCCATTCGGATAACATTAAGTATCGTTATTGGTAAATGAGGGTTTAATGCTTATAGTCTATTCTATGAAATCCCTATGAAGTGTTAACGAGTGGATAAATTCGTTTGATTACTATGCTCGGATTTTTCTGTTCATTCAGTTGGAAAGGAACCAAACGCCGTTACCCTAACAAAACAAAACTATGATTTAAACCGAGGTTGACTATGCAATGGGGAAACTTGAGAAAGTACAACCGTTAACAATTCAGAGCGATGGTAATTAACTGAGTATTTGCTTCTGGCAATATTCAGCTGAAATGAACTCCCAACTTAATCTCCTCGACATTAGACTCTGTGCGCTCCGGGAGGTTTGACCACAAAGTGTCGCTTTGCTATTGCACCTCCCCTCCCCCACAGTAAACTCCTCTGAGAAAACACAGCTGGACTTGCGCTCTTGGAACTCACTGGGAAATTTCCTAGCAAATAACTTTATCATGCATTGGATGTGAAAGTCAACTTATCGTTTTATCTACCGCCAGCAGCTCTCAATTTTGCGATGCCAAACTTTGAAAACGAATGCTCACCTAACCATCAAAGACTTCGTTTCAGTCTCTCTACTTGGATAAAACGGACACCAGGAACGTCTTAGCTTAAAGATACATATCTATGAAAAAAGACCACAAGTTGGCAAAATTTATAAATATGGATTTTAGTGTTATCAAACACTGCAAAGCTTATACCTCAGTTCTTTGTAACTGTGTACAAGCTTTTAAAGCCTGTCATACAGTGATTTTAATCTCTGCTTGTAAACCCAGCTTCCTAAAAAATTATACTAAAAATTTGATGTAATACATTCACATGACTTTCTCCACCCTCTATCTTTATTAATGGCTATACAAAGTATGGTTACTAAAGCTTATTACTTTCTCTACTACGTATAGTAAGTAGGGGAAGTATTGCATTCCACCCAAAAATTCGATACCGAGATTTTACCGGAAATACATGTTTTGAGACCTCCTGAATCCAAAAAAAGCATTTTTGGAAACATGTCCGTGTGTGTGTCTGTGTGTGTGTCTGTGTGTGTGTCTGTGAACAGCATAACTCAAAAACTAACAGTCGGATAAACACCAAACTTGGTATTTACGTTCAGTATCTTCCAGAGATGCGACACGAAGATTTTCAATAAAATCCCCCCACCCCAGACTACCCTTTACATGGAACATTTTTCGAAAATTTTAATTTTCTCAAAAATGGCTCTAACGATTTTGATGAAATTATCATATGTTTAAGATAATGTCATGAGAAATGAAATGTATATCTCGAATTTTCTGGGAATGTCTCCAAAAGTATTCTTCATTATGAACGACTTTTGCATAACTGGTAAACCATAAGAGATAGACAAACTTTTACTACACAAAAAATGTAGATCGCGTTAAAATACACAACTTATATCATATACATTTTTTTTGTTGAGTGAACCGTTTTCGACATATTGCTTGTTATTTCCTTAAATTCTCCAATACTTATACTTTTTCTCAAATTCGTTATTCATTTTTTTATGATCTGGACATGCAAAGAGAATGGAATGCGCCACATAGCAACCAGCGATAAAATATTTGACTATCGCTTAAAAGCTACCATATTCCCCTTGCATCTACAAGAAAATTACCAATAAGATTGACATCTCGATATCTCGATTAACATGAAGCATATGGAGAATAGGCATTTGTAAAAATAGATTGTACAAGAGTAGAGAAAGTCATGTGAGTGTAACACATCAGATTTTTTTTCTATCTACTACATTTTAATCCAAATAAACCTTTGCAGAAATAGCTACATTACACATTTTGTTATATATACCTATGTATACAAAAGAACACAATAGTCAAACGTTTAAGAACTGGACGCTATACGCTGGCCTTAAATTTCATTCTCTTTCCATGCAATCGCGAGAAACAACTGAATGTTGAAAGAATTCGAGGATAATGACCAAATAATTAAATTCGAGCCTTTAATAACGGATATCTCAGAAATGGCTGATGCCACAAAAATACTTATTTGAAATAAATCGTGTGTTTTAAACAGATCTATATTTTTTGTGTAGTACGTTTTCGTCTATCGCTTTACGTTTACCGTTATACAAGATCATACAAAATTTCTTCCGAATGAAGAGGACTTCACAGGTTATTTCCAGAATATTCAAGATATACATTTTACTTATCATGTAAATATTTTAATATATAGCATTTTAGCCAACTTTTTAGAAAATCAAAGTTCTCAAAAAATGTTCCATGTAAAGGTTAGTCTGGGGGGATTTTCTTAAAAATCTTCGTGCGCATCTTTGAAAGACACTAAACCTAAACACACCTATAGAATTTATCCGACTTTTCGTTTTTGAGTTATACTGTTCATAGATACACACACACACACACACACACACACACACGGACCTTTATCTAAAGTTGCCTTTTTGGATTCAGGGTGCCTCAAAACGTATATTTCCGGTGAATTCTCGATGTCGAATTGTTGGGTGGAATGCAATACCTCCTCTACTTAACTATACGTAGTAGGGAAAGCAAAAATGGTAAGTTTTGCCAACATTAAAGTGAAAAAAGCATTCAAGAGAGGCCTCAAGAATCTTAAATATTAAATTAGCTACAGAGAGCGGAAAAAGGCCGGTTTGTGCACTAAATGGTTTTTAACGAGCATAAAGCAAAAAACCGTGTTATTTTAGTGTTATAATTTAAAAACTCTCTTTTCTTGGGCTTACATTCCCGGTTTCAAATTGTTCCGTACGATGTGCTTTTCTGTATAAGTCAATGTTATTTGGTACACCTCGTTGAAAATGATAGATAAATTGTTGTAACATGCTTAGTCATGACAGTATTAAACAATACTATTCATATTGCGCAAATGTTTAAGCAAAAAATTAAAGTCTCATACTTACTATTAATTTTATTCCAAAGTAGTACGATAATTAAAAATGCATTGCTAAAATTTATTAATATAGTAGTAGGGAGTTTCATTATAAAATATATTACTTTTTCAAAAAATAATTGCATTGTGTGGAGAAAATGTTCAAAGGTAAAAATAGAACAAATCACTATCTCTGGAGCTAATTTAAAAATTTGCATGAAATGTGGTATTCATATTATACATTAAACCCTGATTATTGTATTCATATTTCAAATGAATTAACCTTAATTTGTTACAAACATTATATTTAAATGTTTAAACCTATCCTTTGAAACAACTGGAAGGCGAAAAAGTCCTGTAAGACAGTTTTGTATATTAGTATTTAAATAATATGGAAGTATATTTGTTTTTTTTAAAAAATTACGATTATTGGACTTATGTAGAATGCCCGATTAATTAACATAGCAAAAATAAATATTCTTTTCTCAAGAATATTAATAATATCTGCATGAAATTTAAAATAAACTTATAATTGCGTTAGAGCAGTATGTGACAAAATTTTTAAAGCTGCGATATACAGAAATTATACATATGGGCACCCTAAGAGCTTCCGACGTTTCTTGACATTGTCTGTACAAATATCCAGCAGTACGAAGGAAGAATATTCCCTCTTTACTTCTTAATTCAAAAACAGGACAGTATTACTTTCCGATGCATTACAAATACCACCCTCCGAAACCATAGATCTGTTCCAATTAGATAGATTCAAATCTAGCCAAGTTGCCTTGCCTTCACCTTATTAGGATGAGCCACATCTCTGCATTCAAATGGTCTATAAATGCCATCTTCTTTAGTCACCCATTTCCCGTTCAAAGGGTATGATACTAGTTTCATTTTCTTTCTCTTATGTTTTCATTTGGATTAAAATATCCTATTCATTTCTAAATGTTAAAATGCTTATTTTATGATGTCGTTTGCAATTCTTAGAAACCTTATCTCAGCTGACTGAGTTTGCTTCCGATCTGATTTTCTCAGTACCCAGCTATATAATGCTTACAATAATGCTAACAATGCTGTTGCCTTATAAAATGTTAGCACTATATCACCTCTGGTTTTCTACTAATGTATATAGTGTTTTGGGCTCATGAGCTCCGAGTTACGTATGAGGTGTGGGGAGATGAGAAAATGCAATTTGAGTTACGCAGCGAGTTACTATGCAGCAAATAATAGGGTCTTAGCCAACATTCACCTGCAGTATTCATATAGCCTACTTTGTTCAGTGTATCCAAGTAGTTCGCTAATATAAGAATCGATTACTAATTAGCACGGCCACTAATATAAGGTGAACTGCATGTTATTTTTCAACACCGTGTCTGTGCGCGCCTTTGGTTAATTACCATCATGTCTGTATACTTGTGTGTGTGCGCGCGCGTGCGTGTGCGTGCATATGTGTGTACTCCTTTCTGGATTCACAATCTCGGAACATATCCTTATACCTATTTTTTCACGTGTATTGAAACGTTCGAACTTTTTTTTTTATAAATGTGTTTCTTTCTATATAATGTCACACTCCAGGTAACTAAAATCCATTGCTAGTCCAGCAACTCCAATATGACTCCTCAGTAATTTTTTTCTATTGAAAATTTTCTATTTTTTCCTATTCTATTTTTACCATCCCCGCAAAACGTACAGGTTGTCGTCACCAAGGACCCGACTTCCTATTTGTATTAACGACTGTTGTGTTTCTATACATGGTTTGAAAAATTCTAATAATCCATTGCACCCTTATTTCCCAAACCTACAAAATGTTTTCGTTTCCAAGCCGTAAGTTGCTGGTAGCTTGAATAAAGAGGAACCATTCTGTAACTCTGTACATTGCGGCGTGATGTTATTTGATATTTTCTTTCTATATGGCTGGCACTTTAGTATCGAATATTGTGTTGGTGCCCGCATATTTGCATCTGTCACGAAAGCCGTATGTTGTGCACCAAATATTATTTTCTGCTAGGAAAGATCTATCACTGACTAGGTCTAAAGGCCGAAATTAAAGGTACACACAGGCTTTAAATCTACGTATAATCTAAGGCAAAAAAATTATTCGTAACAGTTACACCACTTTGTACATTCCTATACCTTACCGGTATCTATTTTACAAATTAATACTACTTACTTCCCGTTAATCATGATTTTCACACGATTGTGGATGTAATAATACAGTAAAGCATTTTACAGGCTGAGAGAATAGTGAACTGTTTAAAATGAAAATTACACTATCCACTAGTCATGACATAACCAAAGTGTCTTTAATGTACTACAGGAGCAAACACTTTGATGTTGAGCTAGAAAATTTCACAATTTGAAAAATCCCAATAAAAGGCAAGCGTTAATTAATATTTTGTTTGTTATATTACATCTAATTGTTTTAGCCTCTTATTGCTATAACGGTGTGGTTGAGATTGGCAGTTGTTACCTTCGTTTGGACATCATATTCAACATTCAGACATGTTTGTCTGATTTAATAAAAATATATGGTACAATGAAATTTACAGTACCCCTTCCCTTGATAAAAGCCCGCCAATGCAGTAGGCACATGTGTCACACTGATCCTCTCAATTTTACAAACTCTTTGGATATTATACATAAATGAAAGACCACTGATCATTTCATAGCTACTGCTTAAAATTCAACAAATGAAAAGAATAGTTAGCATGTCATAAATTGTTACTGCTAGAAAGGTGTTATTTGCCGCAAACTGCATATTTCAAAGATAATTAGATTTTTCCTCCAGTAAGCTTTGTCTGATCTCATATGGCTTTGTGGTTTACGCAGGCTATTTGCACAAAATGGGAGTATGTATTTCATTTATTATTTTCCAAACATATATTTGATGCACATTTTAGACCTTATTTTGAGAAAATAAAAAAACTTGCGAGAAGCTTCGCCTTACATTCTCAAATTGCACTTTTTCAGATATTCGCGAAATTTAGTATATGCTTTTTCTAAATCTGCAAATAATATATGTAACTCTTGATTGTTGTCTAAAACCTATTGTCTAAAGATTATTGTCTAACGTCTAGCGTTAAGAGAAAAAAAAAGGATTGTATATAGTGAATCTTCTTGCTCTAAACACTGCCTGTTGTTCTGGTTCTTTTATTTTATACGCTTTCTCTAAAACCTCTTTCAATCTTCTTCTATAGATACGACTAATTGTATTTGCAACAGTCAATAACCAATGATTTTTTTCAATGGTTTTTTTATCGCTTTTGTATTTCTGAAATGCATCCAATATTTGATTATGCTGCTATTTCTTCCCCATTTACATACCTTTTAAACATTTCTCTTAATTTTTCAGAGCTTGTCAATGCTGTTTCATCAATTCTGGTGTGAATCCTCTACAACCACTGTTTACTGTTCTTCAAACTGTTTACTTCCGCTTCACCATTTCATTTCGAAATGATGCCATTTCCATATTCTATATTAGTAATTTCATCTTCCATATATTCATATCCCAATCTATTCTTCAAAATATTTCTTCTACTTTTCCATTGAGATAAAATATAAATATCTATTATTCACATCATTTACTCTCCCAAAATCTGCTTTCCTTTTTCTTACTTTGGCCTGTGTTTGTTTATTATCACATTGTCTTCAACTGTTTTTTTTAATTTAACCATTTAAAATATTTCTGATTATTATAAATTATCTCTCTTTCAATTTCCTCATTACAGTAACGCATGTATTTCCTAGAGTTTCTTTTGTGGACTGATTATTTTTTGCGGAAATTTAAGAATATAATAATTATTGTTGTACAGATTCGTATTCCATCTTTTGTAATGAATCTCATTCTCTTTTTATTTAACTAAGAGGTGCTGTCATAGTCTACACTTTAATTTTATATTCTGTGTCTTGAATTTCCTTGTGCCATAAAAAACTGTACTCAGTTTCCTATAAAACTCCCCTTTATAAACATAATTTTCATCCTGACCGAGTGCGTAAGCTCCTACAATAGTTTACCAAATATATTTATGTTCACTTTTATTATATTTTCATCTTCAGCTTCCCAGTTGGTTATATTTTTATACTTTTTACCATTATCAAAACTCCCCTTTTTATGTTTACTTTTCACACGCCGCTGTGGAAAGTTGGAATGCAGTTAGGGTTTAATTCAGTGCGTTTGCAAAGTCATGTAGGCAGCAGTTGTGTAAATTAGGAAAGTAAAAAGCACGGCTTAGCAATAAGGTATCAGACGCATACGTAAGATTTTAAGATTGGACCACGGGAGAAGGAATGTTGCAAGGGGCATTGATATGTGGGCGGAGCTCAAGTTAAGAAAAGAGCACGCATTCTAAATCAGATATATTCGTGCATATATTTGTCATATTCGTGACTCTGCTATGACTTAATCTCGTATGCAATTTTTAAGTTCGTAGCGCACATAAAAATCGACTTAATTTCCAACACATTTTCCTTTCTATTCCCTTTCTGTAAGCGTTACTATGTCCATTTTATTTCTACAAATTACATATTATTTCACTCATTTTGTTTCTTGGCGCTCTAACATTTAATATTCGATATGCAAAGTCCTTTTCCGTGGCCAGTTTCGTTCCTCCTTATTTTAAATCCAGTTTGTACAACTGTGCAATTAGTTTTCAGGGTTTCCTTATCCTAGATCAGAAGTTTTCTTTACGATAAAAATATTGGAACAGTTGCGTATGCTTCGAAGTATAGACTTATCCGTTCCATGTCCTACAAGAAGAAACTACCGTTAATGGCCGGCGAAATGTTAGTAAAACACTCAACCAGCGCAGAAATTACCGCATTTAACATTTTATAACCAACATACGCAAATGGATGTATAGATGTGGACATTCGAAAACTCGCCCTCCACATATGATTGACAACTGCTAAATGCAATTAAAAATAGCTAGTTATGTTCATTTATGTCATTATTTAAATACCCCCCGCGTATGTCATAGAATTTGTTCCAATCAAAGAGAGAGGATGAGAGAAAAAATAAACATACGTTGTAACAAGATTGGCTGAACACAAAGGGAACAGTGCGCTTAAATAATAAATCTGTTAACGCGTGCAAATATAAGCATACATATGTTAATTATTCGCTGCAGCACACAGTTTAACGAGAGTAGTAATGTATCAATTTTAACAACAGCAGATGTACTATTTAAAAGCAAATTAATATTTCTGACGGAATGAAGTTGGAACTGAGCAGGAGATAAATACAGTAGTAAACAGCTGAATTCGATATCAAGATTTAACCGGAAACAGGGTTTACAGATCCATTGCATTAACAGAAGTATGATATATTCACATGACTTTCTCCACCCAATTTTCTACTATTCTTGCAAAAGTTTATTCTTCTACTTGATTCATGTTAATCGTGATAAACATTTGCAGAATTTCTTTTATTACACATTTGGTTATAGGTGCAAAGGGAATACTATAAGCAATAGCTTATCCTTTAAAAACGAGTCGCTAATGAGATAGCTTTGAAATTCCGTTCTATTTGCATGACCACGAAAAAAAAAACGAATAACGGTTTACTACTTCAAAAAATCTGATGCGTTACATTCATATGACTTTCTCCAACCTCATCGCTTATTAGTAAGTATACAAACCATTCTTACTAAGGCTTATCCTTCTATCTACTTTATTTTAATGCAAATAAAAACATTTACAGAAATAGCTACATTATGCATGTCGTTACAGATACAAAGTGAACAGCGATAGTCAAATGTTTAAGTACTGGAGCTATAGGCTGCTTTAAAATTCCATGCCGAGTCCATGCAATCGCGAGAAACAACTGAATGTTGAAAGGACTTTAAAGAATAACCAAGCAATGAACAGTTCGAACCGTTAACGGACATTTCGGAAATGGATGATGTCACAAGAAAAATTCTTTGAAATAAATTGCGTGATTAAAGTGACCTACATTTCTTGTGTAGTATATTTTCCTCTATCGCTTAATGTTTATTAGTTATACAGGATTATATAAAACTCCTTCCGAATGAAGAGGACTTCAAAGACTATTCCCAGAAAATTCAAGATATCAATTTTATTTGTCATGTAAATATCTTTAATGTAGGTGTTTTAATCAAAATCATTAGAACCATTTTTTAGAAAATAAATAATTTCGAAAAATATTCCATGTAAAGTGTAGTTTGGCGTGGAGGGATTTTCTTGAGAGCCTTCGTGTTGCATCTTCAGAAGTATTGAACCTAAATACCAAGTTTGGTATTTATCTCAATTTTCGTTTTTGAGTTACGCTGTTTACAAACACATACATACATACATACATACATACATACATACATACATACATACATACATACATACATACATACATACATACATACATACATACATACATACATACATACATACATACACATATATATACATACATACCTACGAACCTTTTTTTCAAATGCTTTTTTGGATTCAAGCACCTCAAAACATGTATTTCCGGTGAAATCCTGATATCGAATTTTTAGATGGAATGCAATACCTTTTCTACCTACTTTTATGAAAACTTATTGCTTTCTCTACCACATACCTAGTAGGTAGAGAAGGTATTGCATTCCACCCAAAAATTCGATATCGATGTTTCACGGAAACATGTGTTTTGAGGTCCCCCGAATCCAAAAAAAGCATCTTTAGAAAATATCTGTCTCGTTCTATTCTCCTTATTCCTTCAATTCCTTGCTCATTAGCTTGGTGAAGGGTGTACTTCTACCTAGTATTACTTTTACCTGGAATTAGCTAGGTGGTATATTCTCTTTCAATCAGAATAGGGTATTTCTGTCTGTGGCTGTCATCCCCCTATTCCTTTGCGATTTCTACACATTATTTACACCTTTCTGAGGTGGTGAATCATGACTAATAAATATTACCTTCCAGTCAGTGGTGTTGCCTGAATAAAATCATTTGTTGGGAACAGTTGCCTTGATTAATCCCATAACCCCTGAATTAGATACCGTTTGAATAAACAAAACAAAATCTAGATCATGATCTTAGTATTGCGAAGTTTGGAAATATGTAACTTCAGGAATATGAAATGTCATACTTGTCACACGTACACAGAACGCTGGACGTCACGTAGCGTGAGTGTAGCGAGTCTATAGTGCCAAATGGGTCTGGTCCCGCAACACGGGGCAGTTGACGAAACAGTACAAGGCGGTGTGTGGCAATTACCGAGCTGTTACGGTGCACTGTAGTGGTGTTCTTCATTGCAACATGGCCCATAGACACAATTTGGATGACTTCACACGGGGAAGAATTATCGGAAAACTGGAAGAAGGGCGAATGTAACGAGTGTTGCTCAGGAGTTTGGAATTGCTCACAGCATTGTTTCACGTGCATGGGGAACCTTCCAAACCACAGGCACTGCTGTCCCAAGGAGAGGCGGTGATCGAACACGCTCAACTACAGCAGCAGTTGACCGCTACATTGTGCAACAGGCAAGAAGGAATCCGCGCCAAACAGCGAATGCAATCGCAACCAGATTTAACAGGACAGCTAGGCACGCAATCTTACTATACACAGCGGCACGGCAACTACCACAGGTGGTCTCTTTGTCCGACGACCAGTACGTTGTGTTCCATTGACCTCCGCACATCGGCGGCACCGTTTGCGATGGTCCCAAGGGCATCAAAATTGGACGAACGAGGAATGGGGTCGCGTGCTCTTCTCGGATGAGAACAGATTCAGTCTAAGAAGTGATTCTCGGCGTACCCTCATCTGGCGAGAGGTGGGAACACATAATGAACCCAGGAACATCCTTGAACATGATCGTTTTGCTGGTCCGGGTGTTATGGTTTGGGGAGGCACAATGTTGCATAGGCGCACCGACCTCCAAATCTTTGAACACGGTACGCTCACTGGTCAACGTTATTGTGATACTGTAGTGCTTCCCCATGTGCGTCTTTTCAGGGGTGCTGTCGCTCTGACTTCACTTTTATGGATGACAATGCGCGATCGCATCGAACAGCGCAGGTGGAGGATCTCTTGGAACTAGAGGATATTCGGCGACTTTAGTGTAGCTTATAGTCTATGAATAAAAGTGGCATTTCTGTTCGTCTCATTGCATATTTCGTTTAGTTGCCTACAGTGGCATACCGTGGCAATTCCATCTATGTATGATTCAAGTTTCATCGAGCTATGTTACTTGGCAGTGTCACAGCATGCGAAGATTACTTTCATCCTTAGGTTTTGCACACCAGTGTATTTATACTGTCGGCCATTTCGTCCAGTGTGTAGAAAAGCAGGAAGAGCGGAAGTCTACTAGGTTTTCATACTTCCAGGGCAAGAATGCCTAACCTTACATTACGTACACTGCCGTGCATAAAAAGCAGCCCATTTCCCTGGATCGACATAGCGTGTTTCTCGTAAAGTTTCCACCTTGGGTAACTAACTTTCGACCTCACCCAGACGGAATCAGTCCTCTATATGACCCCTGAAAAACAATACAGTACATACAATCTAACCAATGAAAGAGCTTATAATCTAAGTGGAATTAAGGAATAGCTAGGATACCTACCAGCTCTATGAAAGAGTTTCGCTACAATTGGTACACAAAGAAAGGCTAAACGAATACAACATAATTCGGCCTTCTGGAGGAAGGAATTAAACTGAGTTTTATTTATGGACGCTCTTTAACTACTTAGCGTCCCGTTATTGAATTAGAAAGACCCGAAGTTTTGCTCAGAGGCCTCTTTATCAGGCTTGAGGTTCTTTTACGTGCCGTAAATCTACGATACAGGACCATCAGCTTTGCTTCCCTTCCAGGGGAACCACATTAAGGATTTTTACGCCCGAAAAGAATCCATCCCTCCGCCGGGCTTGAAGCCATAAGCTAGGGAACTAGAGGCTTGCATGGTACCCCTAGACCACGGTGGATGGCTCTGGAGGAAGGGGTGAAGAAATATTTGCATGCGCGGTTAAACCGAACGACAGCTACGACAGTTACATCATTTATGAGAGCTTTCTTCAGCGACATAGAGACGTAGGTTAAGTTGTTGCCACTACTAAACAGTAAAAAGAGAACCGGCTTTAAGAAAACGGTAATGTGCCATGAAAATATAGAGTTTAAGTTTTAGTGTTACCCTTCGGCAGTTCGGCCATACTTTGGGGGAGGTAAAGAGCTTTGCCAATCCAGTGGCTAGAATTATGCTCGAAAACAGAGGTGGTCACGCCGGCATTGGGTCAGGCTAGATTTTTGTTAGTACCAACATAAACAGCTCCGTTCCATCATGCGCCGTATTTTATGCACTTCAGTGTACGTTATATTGTAGCACGGTCATCATAAACCACTAACATTATGGTGGTGTGACCCAAATGTTTTAGTCTATAATAAAAGGCAATTGTAATATCCAATGGTTATTTTACAGTTAAAGGTTCGTGTCATGTGTAACATTACTCCAAAATGAAATTAGATGAAACCTGTTCTTAATTATAGGTTAATTTACAATAAAAACAAAGTATCCAAAATAAAATTGTTGATCCTTTCAGTATCACAGAGCATTTTAATACAACTACAGAGTAGAATTTTTTCCGTTCTTCTTTAGCTGTTGCATATATATCTGTGCTTTTCCAGGTTGCCTTCTTTCTTCTTTCTGTGCTACTTCTATCACACTTGTTCTTTTAGTGGTGTACATAAAGTTATGCATTATGCAGCTAGTGTCCCGGAAGAAAAAAAAAACGTATTTTTATTTTACTCTAGAGTGCTATGCAGAGTTCATTGCCAGACATTCCGTATGATGCCCGTTGCAAACCGGCAGGAAGAGGAGGGGTAATACGAAGGGTTGGCCTACCCCGTTTTAATAGGACATCTGCTATATACGCCCACTTCAAAGGTGAATGTGCATAGTATTTGGAAACCTATGGTAGTTTGGATTAGGCGTTGATCATATAGTACTGCTTGAAATATTGTTACGTTATTTAGGAACTGTTTGGTGCTGAACTTTCATTCGTACTATAACACAATAATTTGTCATCTGCTTTTGAAAGTACTACCTTTCCATCCGTTGAATATTGTACAAATGGGCTGTAGAACGTAACGGCTTTCAGCTAAATGACGTTTATTTCAACAGCAAGTGAAATAAAATCATATATTTATTGCCTGAGTATATATGCATATCTAAGCTAATATATTTCACAAACTTTTGAGAAGACTTTGTTTATCATTTCACACAAACACGATGCCCCTAATCCATAATCAATGATTTACTTATTAAAGTTTAACGCCCGTAATGGTGCAGATTGTATCCTAAAGATCAATAGATGTAAAAAATACCAATGACTTAGTTTACCAGATAATATTCTACTCAGGATAAGGGAAACTACCAGGAAAAAGCTATCCGGTTAACTCCCCCAACCATAATTCGAATTCATGCCCTCCAGATTATTAGGCTATTCCCATACCACTCTGGCTTAGTAATTTATTCAATATATATTAAATATTTGGATGTTAGAATATGTAGTTCTACTAATCATATGATAACAGCTTTATTCAAGTCTTTCAACATAGCTCCAACAATGCAACTTTGTAACCGTAATTTTTTCTCGCTATTGCGATTGGTATATGCAATAGTTCCATATTTTCCGTATTGGTTGACGATGAGGTCATTTGCCTTCCTAAGATACACTGACAGATAAACTGTGTGCACTCGAAGGTACTATTTCGACATTTCCTTCTTTGTTTTATCTTGTTTTGTAATTTTAATTCCGTTTATTCAGAGTAATCTAACAGACAACGAGTGAGAGAATAAACAAAGAAATAAGTGAATTACATTTTAGACATAGAAAGCCTTAAAGCTATCTGATTATCAATTTACTTAGCATTATATCTATAAATGGATAATTTATATTGTATACATTAAATATTTTAATTTACTTTACCAATGTAAAGTCCTTAAAGTTATCGCTTTTCTTGGAATACTGTTGATAAGAGTAAAGTTCTTAACACGGTTTAGTACAATGTTGCGATAAAAACTGTGCATCTGTTTTTGTATCTTCTATAGCCCAAAATTAATATTTTAGGAACATTACTTTAAGACGCTGGCATAAAAAATCAAGTAGTTTATTGTCCCATGAATATGAGGGATATCGCAATACTCACGAGCATCTTTATACTACCGGGTTTATAATGAATGATGCAACTTCTGGCAGCCGGACCTGACTCGTAGCAAGCATTGAGTTGAAACCTCTCAGTACGGTAGCCATCCCACGTGCCTAGCTGCATTTGCAGTGGAATCAAACGCTGTTTGGCATGAAATATAGTGAAAATAATGTTATTCGAAGCTTTCTCTTGATTGAGTTTACTATGTTTAGCTATCACTGTGTAAAACTACTCAGGAACAAAGGGTGTTCTGTAAAGTTTTACTCAAACGGAGTCATATGTGGAGCGTCATTTTGAATTTATAAGGAAATATTTTGTTATCACCATTCCTAGCAGATTCATTATGAAAGATTGCTAGAAAAATGTGAAAAAATACGGTCCATGTTAGACAGTTTAACCGAGGAAAAATTAAACGAGATAGGGGCTGTTTTGGTTTTGAAATACTACATATTACAAGTTCTAACTTTCTCACGTGTGAGTGCGCCATCCAACGAACATGCTTAAAAGCCTGCAATTCTTATTACTTTCTCTACTACGTAATTACGCACCTAAATAGGGAAGGCCTTGTATACCACTCAAACATTTGATACAATATTTTGAATCCAAAAAGTTCGATGTGGTACATTCAAATGACTTTCTCTACCCTTTATCCTTATTGGTGGGTACACAAACTATTCTTACTAAAGCTTGTTTTTCTCTATACTGCATTTTAATCCAGATAAACCTTTGAAGAAATAGCTGCATTACACATTTCGTTATAAAGGAAACAGCGATAGCCAGATGTTTAAAAACTGGACGCTAAATGCTAACCTTAATTTCCATACTGTTTCCATGCAATCGCGAGAAACAACTCGATGTTAGCAGAATTTCAAAAGAATGACCAAGTAATGAAAATTCGAACCATTAATAACGGATATCTCAGAAATGGCTTATGACACCAAAAAGAAGTTATTTGAAATAGATTGTGTGTTTTAAAAAAATGTACTTCTTTTGTGTAGTACGTTTTCATCTATCGCTTAACGTTTACCAGTTACACAGGATTATACAAAATTCCTTCAGAATGAAGAAGACTTCATAGGTTATTCCCACAAAAATCAAGATATACATTTTTTCATGTAAATGCTTTTAATACATATTATTTTAATCAAAATCATTAGAGCCATTTTTAGAAAATAAAAAATCAAGAAAAATATTTCATGTAAAAGGTAGTTGGGCTGGAGGGATTTTCTTGAAAATTTTCGTGTTGCATCTTTGGAAGATGTGAACTTAAATACTAAGTTCACTGTTTCGTTTTTGAGTTATGCTGTTCACAGACACACATACATCACACACACTACGGACGTTTTTCTAAAAAAAAATTGAATTCAGGGGACCTCAAAACATGTATTCCGGTGAAATATCGGTATCCAATATCCAATATCCGATTCAATACCTTCTCTACCTACTATGTACGTAGTAGAGAAAGTAAAAAAGCACTTTTAGAAAAGAACTCATGTTTGGTGTGTATATGTATGTCTGTGTTGTGAACGGCATAAAAAACACGAAAAGTTCGTTAAGTATCAAACTTGGTATTTAAGTTCAGCTCTTCCAACAATGCGACACGAAGATTTGTAAGAAAATCCATCCAACCCAAACTACCCTTTACATGGAAAAACCTTCGTTACTTTTCATTTTCTCAAGAAATGGCTCTAGGGATTTTGATTCCAATACGATATGTTTAAGATATTTCATGACAAAATATGTATCTTAATTTCCTGGAAATGGCCTGTGAATTCCTCTTCATTCAGAATGACGTTTGCGTAATTGGTAAACCGTAAGAGACAGATAAAACAATGACATTTCTTTAAAGCACACTATTTTTGTCAAATGTTTTGTGGCGTTAACCATTTCGAGATATTCTTTGCCATTGGTTTGAATTTTCAAACACTTTACACTTGTCTCAACTGCAAATCGCTATTCGTTCATTCATTCTTTCCTTTTCTTTTCTTTTCTTTTCTTTCTTTCTTTCTTTCTTTCTTTCTTTCTTTGTCTTTCGTGTTCGTGTAAACACAACAGAATTTCAAACCCATCACATGGCGACTGACTTTGAAAAAACTGGATTATCGCTTTCGCTTGCTGTATTCCGGTTATACCTACAACCAAATGTATAGATGTATATTAAAGGTTTATCCTTGTTAGCAAACAGTCGACAAGAATAAGCTTTTGTAACAATGTTCTGTAGAAGAGTAAGTAGAGAAAACAACGTGAATGCAATATTTCAGATTATTTTTCTCTCTATTCTTTCCACCACAGGAGATTGTTTTCACGAATAAACATACTCGTATGAAGGCTTATTCCGCAGTTCAATTTCTTCCTTAATTTGAAATCCTTTCTAAGCAAAGATACATGCTAACATAACGCGGTATGAAAACTTTGTTGGTGTATGAAGCTATAATTATAAAGTTCATTGGCAGATAAAGTCTTGTGAATTTATGACATGAGATTTTTTTGTATAGTGTCATTTTATTTCATTTCTACAACAAAACTGGAAATAGCCCTAATATTCTACCTCTAGAAATAAAAACTATAGCTTCGTTAACTGAATAGTTTAGGTCCCGCCTCTGGGTGCTCTTGTAGCAGGCTCCCCTTCCGGGTACCTCCGGAGGCCAGGGGCTTGTGGGCGCACTTAGCAAATTCGGATGCATTCTAACTGGAAACGTTAGGGACCCCGGGTATGTTTGCACACGTCGTCTCCCGGATCTGGTCGCCCATGGATCTCTTCCCTCATTCCTTCCTCCCAGGAGTCACATTCGAAGCAAAAAGGGCCGTTGCGGTGCTCTTTCCCGGTTTCGGGGGCCCCTCCGTACTACGTATCTTTTTACTTTTATCCAAAAAGCTCCAATTTGCACTTCGCTGAACCTAACTTTCGTTTACTGGGGGATGAGCAGTTGTCTAAGACAAACAACATAGGAGGATATCAGACAAGCTATTGAAAGATAAAACAGAGTTTATTCAGTTCATTCACATTCATTCACAAACCTTCCTTAAGTTTCATTCAGTTCATCCACAATAACACTCTTTTGTGCGGAATGAATGTCATTTTTAGTGCACATATATCTACTTATTGAGCTGTTATCGCGCAGTTGTATAATTTCGGCAGTCACTGATAAATTCTTCTAAAACAAAGCGTTATATTGCTGCGACTTTTATCAACAGCAAATCCATTTGGTGCTCACAGAAAGTGAAAAAAATCTGAACACTGTCAGCATATGCTTCTAAGTAAACCAGTTATATCCAGACTGAGCAAATGTTTCTTTTGAGCTCAGAATACAAGTTATACCTGCCTAAAGAGTATGTCAAAGTGAGTGTAATATTATTCTTCTAATGAAAATATGAATATAAACCTTATCTTCCTTCATGATAGTTTTTTTCCCCCACGAGTTCCGACAACATGTTTGTTAGTTTCCTGTGTTAAATGTTCTGGGAATACCGTGAGCGACTTTCCTCTGTCACTTATCAACAGTGTTTCCTCCTTTTTGTATAATGCGACGCAACATAACCTTACTCATCTCACTATCCAGTTTAAACACCTCCAGCATAATCACATGCAAAACGTGCGATTATCTTTTGTTTTAAGAGAGGAAATTCGTAAAACGCCATGTTCTGTCTGTAGATTCCACGTCATCATTCTTGATGCTTGTAATGACACTGGAAATTTTTACCTCCCTATACTCGCACTTTCCTTATAAACTATTTATGGTAGGAAAAAGTTATGGCCTTGAACCACAAGTTCAAAACTGTAATTTCAAAAATAGGTAAGAAATAAATGAAATTTATAAACGGAGAAAGATTTGCTATTAATGGAGATGAAATAGAGATGAAAAGAAAGGAAATGTGTTAAATCCAAGATTAAATATCTTTGAATATCAAAGTTGGATTTAAGTCGAGCAGGAATCTCCAGACGATGCAAGATTTTCAGAAAACTTTGCTTTTGCCCATGCTTTTACCCTGAACAGACGTTTACTGTTATTGATTTTCTCGAAATTAATATATGAGGTGCAGTAAGATTTGAAGCATTAAATATACTACCTACATTAAAATGTCTGTATAAATCCTTCGAAGATTGCTGGAACTAAAAGTCGTGAAAATCAACTCCTTTTATTAATTATGGTTTCTTCATATATTTCTACATCCCATCATATTAATATTAGAGGCATTTCAAAATGTAAACATTGCAAAATGGGTATAATACAAGAAGATTTTTAGTGAGAGGAGATAGCTTGTCTTCACTTTTTGGCAAACTTACTTTAACATTAACACTTAGGTATATTGTTAAACATTAGGGATGCAGTCTTCACATATTTCAGAGTTATTCTCTCAATTCTGCAGAGTTACTTTTTTGGTTCAGTTTAAATTAAATAAATCGAAAGCTCATAAAGTCTTAATTGTTTTCCTTACACATTCGAAATGCCTAAAACAAAGTAATACAAAAGTTAGTCTCAACACACCGCGAAAATCTAGAGAACCTGCAGATGAAATGATGATAACTTTTTCTGTGACACAGCATTTATTGGAAGTACTATATATTTGTTTATTCAGGGCACAAAACTAATGTTATTGCATGCCAATAAATTTCCATAAATAACCAAACAAAGTAGTTAATTAAAACTGCTAATATTAGCTACAGACATGTTTTTAATGAACAATAGGTTGTTGCATCTTAATCATCTTCTTTTTTTCGTTGTTTTGGAAATTTCTAAGAGTGGGAAATCTAAAGGAAAGGTAAAAAGTTATTACAAGTACAAATATTGATACATTTAATATTTTATTTGTAGTGAAATGTTTATGTGACATTAACTGTTTCCGAAGTATTCTGTATTTATACTTTTAATTTTTTCCATATTGCACCAATATAGTTTAAAATGCAACGTGTCCGTTGTTTTAAACGCTGAGTGTATTACATATTCTGATTAAAAAGAAGCGCTTACACTTACGAATTGTGACGGCAATATGCAGGAAAGTTGTATGCCTGTTACAAAAGAGCATTGTTCTTTTTTGTATTATTGAGTACACTATGATCTTCCCTCTTCTCGCGGAATTTAATGGTTCTATGGAACACTCCGCAATGCTTGCTAACCAGGTAAATTATTATTACATCACGTCTACTACAATTTCTTAAGTACATACTACAGTTTGGTGTACTCTGGTTCGAAATTAACATATTAGTTCTCTAGTTATCCACCTCACCCCCTCCCTCTTTCCCGTTAAACCAGCAGAGATTTGCTTTCGATAAACATCGGAGTTTATGCTGCTCCGTAATTACATCCAAAATCAGAGGTACAGCCATGGCTAGTGGATTTAGTGAACGTTAAATAGATTGCAGCACATCCCTAGGTAACAGAATACGAAGACAGTATCGAAAAAGTTTATAATGTCATGTTTCTAAAAATATATAAAATTTATTTACATTTGACAGCTACTTTCTAATGTTTTACGATTTATTGCCGTGTAGTCTGTTTGAGTTGCTCTAATAGTTTGTTAATTATCATCATTTTAAGCCTTTGTGTTCACTCAAAAATGAATTTCACTAGAAAACATTTCCGAGCTATTATTATTTACGATTTTAAATCGTCATTAACGCCTAAACCACGTGAAGATCGACTTAGAAATGTATTTGGTGAGGAAGCCGCATCTAAGGCAACAATTTATAATTGGTACAACGAATTCAAAAGAAATCGGTTTTTTCTTAATGACGAATTTCGTGAAGAACGCCCAAGAACTGCTGTTACCGATGAAAATATTGCCGCTGTTCGAGCAATCCTTGAAGAAGATCGACGACATCTTATGAATTTATTCGGGCGACATTGGGCATTGATATGAGTCAAATCCACAAATTTTATCAGCGGTTACACATGAAAAAACTTTGTTGTCGATGGCTTCCACATAAACTGACTCCCGACCAAAAACAACAACGCATTGATTGGTGCAGAAAAACTCAGGAAAAATTCCAAAGCGGCATTATAAATTTTGTTTGGAATATCGTTACTGGTGATTAATCTTGGTTTTATTGTTATGATCCTTGCTGAAAGGAAAAATCGATCGGCTCAATGGATCTTTCTATCAAAAGTCTACAAAAGTCCGGCGAATTCGCAGTGCTGGTAGGAAGAAGTTTGCTGTTTTTTTTTCTAATGTTATTGCTATTATAGCATTAGAAGAACGCACTGTTACTGCCGATTGATATAAAAATGTCTGTTTACCGCAAATGTTTGAAAAAGTTCGGAAAACGCCCAAAAGGTAAAATAATGTTACATCATGACAAAGCATCGTCACATACAGAAAAATTAACAGGTGAGTATCCGGATGTGCTAAGCATCATGGACCCTCCACCATACAGCCCTGATCTAGCACCTTGTGATTTTTTTTTGTTTCCATAAATTAGAGATAAAATGCATGAAATCACTTTTTCGTCATCAGATGAAGCAGTGTAACATTATAAAACCCTGGTTTCTGAAGTGCCTCAGGAAGAGTGGTATCATTGTTTTAAGGACTGGTTTCATCGAATGCAAAAATGTATTGATGTTAAAGGGGAATATTTTAAAAAACAATAAAATCATTAAAAAAAATTTAAAACTAATCCTTGTTTGATTTTCTAAACATTTGCAGTCTCGCCCTCGTATAGCTAAGAATGAAGTAGATAATTCAAACCCACAGTTACGTTTAGCACAGATATTATTTGGAAATAACATTTCCTTTTGGAAATAAGTGCCAATAAATCACACTTAAGTGTGAAAACTCTAAAATAGAGGCAATTGGAAAGCATATATGTCCTTAAAATATTTCCACTCCTCTAGACTTTTCAATAAACTGGCATGCTGTCACCTATACTGTATAAGCGGCACTTTTATATTAATTCATCTGAAGGAGTTTATTCTATGGATACGTGATCAAGAATAAGTGGAAATAGGGAGACTGAAGACGTTGCGAATTACCATTACAGAAGAACGACATAAGCCCTTATCAACTCTTTGTCCTGCATATTCGCTTTACACGTGTGAGGTTACTTTTTGTTTGAATTCAACATTCTCCAGTTCTTGTTCAGCTATGGCATAATGTGGCACTAAATTAGTTACACAATAGAATATAAAAACTATTAGAAAATAGCTTTTTCCATCTTCACTACAACCGAGGAGAGTGCACTTAATACGACGGGAATGCTTTGTTCGTGGATTTTATTATAAATCAACGCAAACTGCAGGTTTTCTGAGTCTAGTATCTGTTGTGAGATAATTGTGCTTGACTGTGAAGTGAAATGTATTCGCTGATAAAACTCCCATTACACATAATACATCAGAGTGCACTTTAATAGCTATCCATTCATAAAGAGAACTCTGATGAGAAACTATTACCTTTGACAATACACTAAACTTCTTCCATAGAAGTATAAAGATATTTCTATGAAACCTTTTATTTAGCTGGACAGGGTGGTGGGGTCATCTGTGTCATCACTAATCAGCTATCGCATTCACCGCTGTTACTCCGAGCGTTAGAACCGCATGCACAGAGAGAGAGAGAGAGGTTTCCACTATAATCATAACCTATTATTTCGAGTAGGTGCATTTATCGGCAATCAAAAGGGCTTACAACTAAGAAATTGTATGTGCTTTTATAATAGCATTCTATAACATTCAAGTTTAACTGCATTGAAACTTTTATTTCTTGAACAGGCTGATAATCATTTATATGTAATTGCATACACCACTATTTATACTAAGAGAGCAATTCCATAATTATGCTAATAGAACGAAATTTCTTTTCGCTTTTTGTATCTAGAAATGTTTACCTAAACGCCAGTATTACTTGATTACTTTAGAAAAATGTGCTAATAATATCCCAATATGCCTATGATCAAAATATTCAAGCAAATTTGAATTTTTTTCCGTGCTTCATTATTATTTCATATAAAAATCATGGAGATGTCTTCGATACTTCAAACGAAGAAAGAAAACCATCCAGTGCATTGAAAGTGTACGAATTGAAATATCGTATATCCTTAGGATGTATCCTTATTTTCAGTCATGCTACACGTTTTCAAAGTAAACCCGGGATTTTAATAACAATACAAGAAAAATTGGTGGAACAATTTAAATGTTTAAATCGTGATCGGTTAAAACGAAACCATTTTATTAAGCAAGATCTTTTAATAAGAGGAATAACTTGCTCAAATTACTTCAGGCAAACAAATTTAAATCTCTATTACTAATAGTAACAACTAAGCTTATTTAACGATGCTAGTGTTTGCCAATATTATATCAGCATCACCAGTGTGTCTCCCAGAGCTGAATTTCTTTTAAATATTAATTTATATCAGATTGCTGTGTTTATGTACGCTTAAATGTCATCTTCTGGGCCAGGATCGAGCCCGTAATCTTTGGGCAGAGAAACCCAGCGCTCGACCATCAGTGCTACCTAATCACAGTTACTGAAATTATGGTTTACACGTTCCTTTCTATTCGCCTTTAATAAAAGCAATCTTGTGCAGTTTACACCATAAGGTATCGACGTTGGTGAAAACAAGGATATGTTACATCATGATTGCCCTTGCGACAGGCGGAGTACAAAAAAGAACAGCTGCACCAATTGCCTTGGAGCAATGTGCCAATAATTTGTCTTCACGCGACTGTGTTTGTGTCTAGTTTCTGCATGAACTGCTGCTAGAGCTGCATGTGGTGATGCCGAAATTCTTCCCGAATTCTGTTCATCACAAATACCAAAGATCTCTGGAGGATAGAGTATAGAAAGAAAGAAATGAAAACAACATTCTTCATCAATCATGATTTCCGTGGTACGTAAAGTACACAGAAAATGGTAACCTAAAGGTTGGAGCTATAATCATTAGCATTTTCCTCGGTAAAGAAATTGTTGCCAAGTAAGAACTGTCATTATATTTCCAATTAACAGAGATTATAGGAGGGGAGTTTTGAAAGCTCTTGCTTCACCACCTGAATTGCTTCAAATTAGATGTTGTGTTCTTAATTTCAGGTCCAGTTTTTACATAAATTCTGTACTAGATACTTCAACATACCCAGTTAACACTACTTGCTTAGGCCTTCCAAGCCTGAACAGCTGAGCGCCTCTTAGCGTAGTTTTGTCCATATTCTATGCATGAAACAAGAAGCTGCTGAACATATGAAATCAAAATCTTATATGTGGGAATTTGAAGGTAAACTGTCATCACATTGAATCAGTTCAATATTAAGGATATTTACACTACGAGCCTCCTAAAAATTTACGAATTATAGGCGAACTACAAGACTAATTTTGAAGAAAAGCAGTATACACTTTAAATTTTGTAAATGTGCTGAAATTAAGGATAGTTTAAGTGCCAAGTTTCGTGATAATTCACAGTTTTAGGATAATTTCAAAATATTTATAATAAAATATTCACACATTGTTGTATTATTTTCACCACAAAATAAATAAACATTAAAGATAATCTATGTATACATTCATATCTTATTAAAAAGAATACTCAACACGATGTTATCATCTGGAGAGTGTAGCGATTCCCTTGGTAGGACCCCACTACGTTGATGATGATTATCATGGATGCTGTATTACGTACCTGTAGGTCGTCATGATGCCCGTACTCTTGTGATGTATCTCGACGTTCTCGTAGACTGGAATCGGATGATCGTATATCTGTATTCTTGTGTGTGTTAGTTTTTTGTAATTATTATTTAATAATTTGCCACGGCTGCTGTATTTGTGTCGAAGAGCACTTATGTCTTGTCAAGGTTGGGTATGGAGAAGATTAAGATATTTTGCACACACGTATTCTGTTAATTATATCACTTGTATTTTAGATAAACCGCATATGATATTCACGATTCCCTATTACATTTTTATGTTAAAATATGTATAACTGGTAAACTTTAAATATGTAGTTTTAGCATCTATTCAGAGACGAGTTTATGCACTACCTTCCTGCTCGAACACTGACAAGCTTCTGTTAGCGTTCCTTCCAACCGTTCTTCTTAACGTGCGTATTTGAATTATAGGCATGTATCAATGTACCCGATTGGTGCTACTGTCCAATAACAGTTTCTGTTACATTATATATATATATATATATATATATATATATATTTATACACTTCCATCGTCTTAATTATGAATCCAAAGTTCGTTACATGCTTACCTAGGTACTACTGCATTTCTCGTAATTGTTATTACTGGTTATATAGCTAACAATGGGTTTCCCCCCTAATATTATATTTTATGTGCTATAACCTTATATACTTGTTCTCTACCACGTGTACATTATGAATATATGTGTTTTAACATTCTCTTAATTATTATACGTACAATATTAGCAAGAAAATACATAACACGTAAAACTTAGAACAAAAAATATTAAAGAAAGAAATTATTAATGTGTTGATGCTGGGAAGCTGTGAATTAGATATCTTATTACATTAATGACTTATTGTATTAGTTTGTCCATGGATAGTACTTTATGTTGCTTCACGAGTGCATTATAGCAAAATCTTAAGAACACTAATGTTCATAATTTTAAGTTTTGCTCTTATGTCAATTTACTGGCCACTGCTCATAGGAAAGACACAATTGTACATAGGCAATCTGTTTTAATTTTGAATAAATTGTTTTATTCATTATATATTACGTTCATTTTATTCATTTATTATTATATCGCATACCCGATCACAGTTTAAGTATAACAATAGTGAAATCGATTCTTCATATGGTTTAGATCAGGGAGTTTAAACTCATTACAGGAATGCCGGAAAAGCAAATTACATTGTAACTTTCCTGCAGCTCAATTTCTAGCCACTATGTTGTCCGGTGACTTGAGAAAGGATTGCATTTTCGTCACGCCTGATTTAGTGTACATTATTGTCTTAAATGTTAACATTTTCCAAAAGATTTACCTTACAAAAACAACTAAAGTTTCTAACTGTTAATTTTTTAAATATAATTTCCCGCCTTCAAAATCCTATTTCTTCTAAAAATGCACAGTTTGTTTCAAATTAACATATATGCAATCTTTGAAGCAGTATAGCTCAGTATTCAGAGCTTTTCTCAATCCTTAGGATGAATAATTCGGGCAATTTGTGCATTCTTTTCGTATACTCATGTGATATCTACTTTAATCACTCAGTTACACTGCTTTAAAGTATAATTTGAGACACACTTTGGGTGCACTTCCTCTTTTATGTGTTAATAAGGCACTCATTTCGGATTCCAGAAAGCTTTAATGGATTATTTGTACTGATTAATATGTGTTTATAATTTTGTGAAAATTTTAAATGTTGAAAATTGACATTGTATAGTCACTGAATGGTGCAGTATGTCAAGTCTGCGTATTGTTACAGATAGCGGTAACTTGATATAGAGGGAGATCTTATGGTGAAAAAATGTATTTAAAGAGTATTGGCAGGATTGGAAAAAGACGCTAGGACAACACCGAACATACTGAAACAATGGAAGCCAGAGGATAGGCTAGAACTAGAAGCGAAGGGGGAATTGCACGTCGACCTACGCAGACCTTTTGTACCTAGACCCCTGGCGGGGCACCCCCGGGAGAGAGGGAGGGATGAGGTGAGGGGAGACAGAGGGCGGCCGGGCCAGGAGGCACGGCAGGCAGAGGACAGGGTCCCTACCATTTACAGATTTGAACTACCCGGGTGGTGACTGGTGCAGCCGGTTCCCCTCCTCTCCTTTGGGCTTACACATCTCCTGTCGTAAAGTTGGTAAGCCTTTAAAAGTAGTTTTAAAAATGTTGTATGGTTTCATCCGAGTCTTTCTATGGTAGGGGTAGACGCCAACGAGCGCCGAGGACGCGGACAGGAAAAACACCGCGCAGCGGTTCGGAGTCTTTTGGCTCACTCTGTACTATATTATGTAAATTACACAGTATTTATTTATTGGTTTCCAAACCTAAATATTTACGGCAAAACAATTTTAGCGCCATATTTGGTCCCTTTTTTTCATAGAGACAAAGCATCTGGCATCCTAATCTTACGTAAATAAGCGAGGAAGAAATTATAACATTTACAATGACTCGCCCTTTACCTGGAGTTCGAGGAGGGAATGACTGACGTCAGCTTGTTTCTGTTCTAATCCACAAATTGTGTTACCGCTCGGCTTGCCTGATCTAAGGCTTTGTTGATATACAGTAACGCAGTATGCGAGCAGTAGTTTTCTTTGTTAGTTCGGTGAGCATCTAAGTGATTACGGGCATACATGTGAAACAAAGAATCTGGTTTAGGCAGTATTTTTAACATTTAAATTATATCAGTCTGATTATATAATATAAAATATAATAACAGCCCGTCCTAAAGCAATATGTGTATCTAATAATATATAAAATGTATGTAACAGTCATTGTATTATGTTTATATTAATATGTACAAGTATAATAATATTATGTGAATGTATTAAGTAATTTAACAATGTAGGAGCTGTGAGAATAGAAGCCGAAAGTTGCTAACAATGAGATAATAATGAGGTAAGCTTGAGACAACAATAAATTAGAAAGTTTAATAATGCTACTAATAATTATTGGAACAATAATGTAATATTTAAAACAGTTTATAAATAGCCAATAAAAAAGTAGAAAAAGCTTAAGTGAAATGAAAGTATTCTATTGGAGTACAATTAGTCAATCAGAGACGTGAAATAGAGTAAAATGTGCAAATTTAAGCGGCAGACGCTAGAAGACAGCGTACCCAACCAGACGCTACTAGGCAGCGTTCCCGAACAGTTCGATACGTATTCAGTGTGAGACATAAAAAATTCATTACGGCACGAATAATATAAACTTTAGTGTTAAAAAGTGCAACTAATAAATAATCTCACAGCTCTACAGTAGGATACATCAGTGAAGTGTTATTTAATCGTGAGAAGGAATAATAAAAGGAGTGAAGTAAAATATTATAATTTTGTGTAAGCCTTCATTCTTTAGCCGCACCAACCCCTGCTAAGAGATACGTGTTTCTGCAAATTACTACTGACGCAGCCGAGGCAAACATACAGGTATAATATTTAAATAAACATTAAAAATACAGAGTTGGTTTTTAAACGTGGGGACGAAGGCCACCGGAAAGTTTGTATCGTACGTGGGGCTGCAACTACCTCAAGTTTGGTGCCCAAAGCGTGGTGCTAATAACGTAAAGACCAACTATATCAAGTTTGTTACCATACGTGGGGCATCAACCCTCTCATGATTGATGTATATTTGAAGTTATAGCACTAATTAAATTTTAGGTAAACAAGTATGAGACGGCATACATTGGTTAAGTTTTGCCTAAGAAAGGAGTATTGCTCCCTTATTAAAATTTAACTTATGAGTGAGAAATTTTAGGATTTTAACAAATAAACACAACTAAATATGGCTAATAATGCTAAAAAATACTGTATTTTTCAAGAACTCAGAAATGATAAGTATATTTGCTTTTTCCAAAAAATCCATTTATTTTGTCAGACGAAATAATAATAACAATACCCCAACATCTAACACTATTATAATAATACCTAAAGTCGAAGAGTTTTGGCAAGAGAATAAACTTGTATGGATTGGAAAAATTTGCTATGAAATGACATAGCAAACGCTGCAAGTTTGCGAGCTCAAATGTGGGTAAGACGCACACTTTACTGGATTTGAACCCATGAAAGTCGAAACCCTTTCAGACGAACTTCTCGCACCCTACCTGAGCCAATTTTAAAAGCTGATTCACTTCAAAACCGACATCGTGCACACCTGTAGAAAAGCGAATGTTTCATATAAGTGATTCATAGCTTAATTATAGTTAAAAATAGTTATATTATTTTACTTAATGATTTAAAACTTTCGGCTGAATATTATGTATCGCGGAATGTTAACCGAGTGTGTTCAGATCGAAGTTAAAGCTTTCAGCCAAGTTGATTCTATTGGTTTCCTGGGATACTGAACTTCTATGCTGTAACATGTTTCTTATGATATACAAATCGTATATCTGTTTATATGTTTCTTAACAAATTAGTCTAATACTCAAGAATAATGCATTTTTATTAAAGTGAGATTTGTAAGCTGGGATTTTCATCCAACATTCAACATTCTGCATTTTTAAGGTTTTGTTCTGTTGTATAACTTTGAATTTATATTAATATATGGCACCTCATTACTGTCAATGCAATTATGTTGCTGATGGAGATTTTAAACTTAGATTAAGATTAGAAACACAAAATACCGTGTCTTTAAAAGCGATTTTTCAAGAAAAAAGTTTTCCACATTTTTCAGTATACAAAACATTTCACGTGATGTAATTTTTTACCTCTTTTACTGAAACTTCAAAGTTGTATAAATAAAACCAGAATAAACAACATTAAATGTTCCCTTTCGTACATATCTGAATGACTTAGAAGTAATACAGTGTTAATAATGGAATAACTGAATTGTTGTGATTTTCTAGAATCACAGAAGTACTCCTTTTGTTTCTGAAACTCTGAAACACATATGGAAAAAGGTTCCAATTTAAGCCCGTTAGCAATACTTTAAGGTACTCACAGGAAACAATTAACAATAAAATCTCAAATAATTAAGTATAGGACAGTTTATATGCACAACAAATTAGTAACTCCTAAAGTATTTGCAGCAACAATATAAACGTCGGCGTACTATATGTGATAACTAGACTTCGGATATTTAGGTTTTTACCTATTGTGTTCCTTTACATCCTATTGAGCCTAACCTAGATAATTACACATATAATTGACCTAAAAAGGTATTAACCAACTTTTATAGTGCCTATAGGCACCTATTTCAACATATATGCCTATTTCTGCCGTTTGGTGCCTATAAATACCCTTTTTAAAAATTCCAATGAATTTATTCACTACACTGTTGTATTTAATAAATAATTATTTCATTAACAACAACGCTTTCATTGGCTGGATAATTATTTGATTTCTGTTTAATAAAATGCGGCGTGGTGTCGCTTTTAAAAGGCTTAGCGCAACAATAAATAAAGCAACAATTAGTGAAATCGTAAGGTGCCGCATGCGAAATCGGAACTTCGGCAATGGAATACTGGCCGAAGTCTGGTTCTCAGAAACAGTTATTTGAAAATAAGGCAAAGTGTCGGTTCGTATTCATAATATAACTATATTAAAGTCTTTGGTTGCTGTGATAATTTTTCTGCTAGTGCTGCAAAATGCCTAAGAACAAATCTACCAAAAGTGCATTAATAAGAACATGGATTTCGTATTTCCAGTTTTATACAATAAATGGGAAAATAATCTTCTGTCAGGTCTGCAATAAAGAGGTAAGCTTTTTACTGTATTTTCTGCCATTATTATTATGCACATGAGACCATGTTGACTACCGCGATTAATTGTACCGTATGGTTGTTTCTTCCATTTGAAAATAATCTCAAATTTTTTATGCATTTTATTAAGTCCAATACTGGGGTCTAACAGTTCAACAGATCAAGACAATACTAATTCTGTAAAAGACAATTTTTTTAAGTTATACTAATTTTTATGTAAATTATATTGGTTACTCATTTAAAATTCTAATTGTTTTAACAAAATATGATTTGCCGACATTAAAATATATTTATAAATATACTCTTCTACTTAAGGTTTCTGCCGAAAAAATGAATCACTTGGTACAACACGAGAAAACTTCAATCCATCAAGCAAATTCTAAAAAGAAAGATTCTCAGAAGCAAACTTTGCTTACACAGCCCATGCCCTTAAAAATAAAATCCCAGTTCTATTTTCATATGTGTAAAGCATTCGCTTCAGCCAACATTCCTTGGAATGTAGTTGAAAATACAACAATGAAGTCATTTTTAGAAAAGTATTGCAGAGAAAGAATACCCTCCGATTCGACACTTAGAAAAAAATTATCTTCAAATAATGTATGAATCACAGCTGAATGAAATAAGGTCAGAAATAGGAGATTCCTACATCTGGATTTCCGTAGATGAAATCACAGACGCCCTGGGGCAAAGTATATCAAATTTAATTGTAGGGAAATTAGATGATGAAAATTATGGAAACTCGCATTTGATTTGTTCGAAGGCGTTGGAAAAAAACTAATGTTCAATCAGTTGCCTACTTCGTAAACTCCGGACTAAAAGTACTGTATCCGAATGGTGTAAAGGATGAAAGGGTGTTGTTACTGTACACTGATGCAACACCATATATGATAGCAGCTGGGAAACTTTTGAAGGTATTTTTTCAGCATTTAACACACGTTACTTGTCTGGCTCATGCACTTCGAGTAGCAGAGGAGGTTCGAAATCAGTTCCCCAAAATCAATGATTTAATATCCTCCATAAAGAAAGTACTTTTAAAGTCAAATTCTAGAATTGCAGCTTTCAAAGAAAGATGTCCCAATCTACATTTGCCACCAGTGCCTATTTTGACAAGATGGGGTATATAGCTGCAGGCTGTAAAGTATTACAGTGAGAACATTGACATTGTTGAAGAGGTTGTAAACAGTTTTTCGGAAGAAGAATCGCAGTGTATTAAGATTGCTCAGAATGTCCTAGAGAGAAAGGTTTGAGACAGGACCTGTCATATATTCGCGCTAATTTCGCATTTTTAGCAGATACTATAGAAGAGCAATTAGAATCATCAAAGCTCAGTCTCACTGAATCAATCACATTATTTACAAGAGCAGAAAGTCAGTTAAACAAAGCTGTTGGATGAGGTTGGGAAAAATTGTTTCGAAAAAACTGCAAATGGTGCTCGCCAAAAATCCTGGATGTACGGTTCTAAAAAGAGTATCAGATATTTTAAGCGGGCGTGAGGCAGATCTCTCTACAGGATTTAATCCGCATATGGTTTCTCTTTTCAAATATGTTCCAGTCACCACCACCGACGTTGAGAGATCTTTTTCAACATTTAAGCTAATTCTGACCGACAAAAGACATAAACTTACCCCACATCATCTGGAAATGCTTCTTGTTATTTATTGTGGACAAAATTACGGCCAAAAGTGAAATTGAAGAATCCGTCATTTAAAAACTAACAATATTGCATTAATTTTTTTAAATTCATGTAAGACATAATTCTATCCTTTATATTTTAATTAACTGACAGGGACACAGATTTTTTAAAGAATTATTATTCAATTACTATATTATCTTATCTATCTACTGTATTTAAGTGTGTTTTGAAATAAAAACATTAATCACTGTGTTTTGCATGGCGTGATGCTTAAAATTTGTTTATGTATTGTGCCTACTAAAGACCTATTTTCCTACTTTTTAGGACCTTTTTAGGTGCCTAAAATCACATTTTTAGGAGCTAAATATCCGAAGTCTAGTGATAACCTCCTAGCATGTAATAAGAATTTCAAAGCAATGTGTATGGAAAATTGAAATTTTAGCATAGGGTTGCCTTAATTTGGAAGTTTAATACATTTTAACACGTTAGAGATGTGACAAAGGCATTATAATCGCACAAGGCTAACTACGAGATCACAGGAGATGATAGAATTCCAAACACTATAGCATACAGCACTTCCCTTATTGTTGGTGGTCAGACCAAGCTACCGGTGCAACGGTTAGTGTTGGGCTGGAAACCATCGCGCCTGCGTGCGACATGTTTAGTGTGTGTGTATTCCACTTTGCAAGTTGTAGCGTGAAGTGCCATCATCGCCGTGTGTAACTAGAGCAGTGTGAGAATGTTTCAATGTGTCGATAAAATGACAATTTCTTGTGTAGAAACCGTTGCGTGGATTTGTTTGCCCTGGAACAAGTGGTAGTGAAGTGTGTTAGGTGTTGTCAGTGTCTGTGATGAGTTTAGCGCAGCTGACTGGCTGTGTTTATGCCAACGTGTTTTCACAGCACCGAGGAATTCTAATTCACAGAGTGTGGGCAGGTGTCATTAAACCAAACAGCATCTGTATGAGTCTATATCGAGGACTTAAAGTAGGAAATATTATTGCATATGTCCCATTTTACTAGTTATTAACTGCTCGCTTTATACGTCATGTATACCAGTCCTTTAATATTTTAATTAATTTCTCTACTGCGTATAGTAAGTAGGGGAAGTATTGTATTCCACCCAAAAACTCGATACCGAGATTTCATCGGAAATACATGTTTTGAGGCCCCCTGAATCCAAAAAAAGTTTGGAAACATGTCCGTGTGTGTGTCTGTGAACAGCATAAATCAGAAACGAACAATCGGATAAACACCAAACTTGGTATTTAGATTCAGTATCTTTCAGAGATGCGACACGAAGGTTTTCAAGAAAATCCCCCCACCCCAGATGACCCTTTACATGGAACATTTTTGTAAAATTTTAATTTTCTCAAAAATGGCTAACGATTTTTAATAAAATACCACAAGTTTAGGACATTTTTATAGCAAATGAATTGTATATCTAGAATTTTCTGGGAATGTTTCCAAAAGTATTCTTGATTGTGAACGACTTTTGCATAACTGGTAAACCATAAGAGATAGACAAAATTTTACTACACAAAAATGTAGATCGCGTTAAAATACACAATTTATGTCATATACATTTTTTTTGTTGAGTGAACCATTTTCGAGATATTGCTTGTTATTCCCTTAGATTTTCCAATACTTATACTTTTTCTCAAATGGAAATTCGTTATTCATTTTTTTGTCCTGGTAATGCAAAGAGAATGGAATACTCCACATAGCAACCAGCTCTTAAATATTTGACTATAACTTAAAACCTACCAATTCCCCTTGCATCTACAAGAAAATTAGCAATAAGATTAACATCTCGATATCTCGATTAACATGAAGCATTTGGAGAATAAGCGTTTGTAAAAATAGTTTGTACAAGAGTAGAGAAAGTCATGTGAATGTAACACATCAGATTTTTATGTTTCAGTTAGGAATTGAAATGCTTTAAAAGTAGCCTGCATAAATTGCCTATATCAGTGGAAATATTTACCATGAAATACCTCATACCGTTATGAATGTCGTGTTGGTGGCATTACTAATTAATTTTATAAACCAAGCTTTATAACTGAAAGGGCTATCACATTACTTTGCTTAAGAAATATCTTAACTTTAAAAATCAACTCTCTATAAATGCAAAAATACTAATATATTAATGGCTGTTACTTCAAACATAACTTGCAATATTACAAATAATTATTAACTTAAACCGAATGTAAAAAAATGCTTACAAAAATAAATATCATTACAATCATCATTAAATACCAAATAAACACAATAATAAAAATAAATTTAGTGAAGCTGTTACATGCAGTTTAGAAAGAATATTAGTGAACCTCTCTAAACAGAACATGGTTTTGGAGGAAAAAAGCGTAATATGTTCAAACCCCGTTTATTTCGGTTCTTGGCTACCTTCAAGTTTTCACAGCAGAATGTAAAAGAGAATACTTAAAGCGCAAAACACAGCGTTATCATTTTTTATAAAACCCGCCGTTTAGATGGCAAAAATATTTGACGTTTGAATCCCACTTAAAATGTTTGTAATCATAACTTGTAAGGAATCATATTATAAAAAGCGACAAGGAATCATAAACCAATTGTAAGTGTTATAAATTCCGACAAGGAAATTTGTCCACCTCCATGGTGTGGGGATAGCGTGACTGTCTCATACTCATATTCAGAAGTCAGAGTTCAAATCTTAGTTCGGATGAGTTACCTGCAAAAATGTCTTATTCCAGTTTTCCCTTATTCTCAAAAGATGAAGATGACACTCTAAGCTCTATGTAACCCAAGCTCGTTTGAGCATGACTTCACTATTTCTTTCACCATCCGATTTAATAAACATAAAAAGAACATATTTTGTTCTTTACGATATTCGCCTTAATATACTGTTGTGTAAAATTAAAATATTTTAAGTTGCCTATAAATTGGATTCAAATTCTTCTTTGAACAGGAGAAAACTTCATGGTTTCAACCGGTATGCCATGGCAGTGTCATACTCCAGTGGTGCTAATGGTAGACATTTCAATAAAATATTTCATAGGGTTGGACCGTTCATACAGCAGAGGTGGTAAAAGCTAATGCAGACGTGCGTGTTGCGTACTTGGGGACTAGTGGAATGAAGGCATTTCGTCACCATTGCAGTAGATTACTCAAATTTTTACAATAAAATATACAACAGTCAGATTCAATTGCGAGATCCTCTTTTATGAAGCCTATTACAATGCAACTTGTAGGTATATTTAGACTTGCTTTGGTGCTACGTTTACTTGGAAATCATACCTTTCCGATAAAAGAAAGTGGAATGTATTAGGGAAGCCTTTGAAAATGTCCTAAGGAAAAATAATGCAACAGTTGCGCGTGCTTCAAGTTGAAACTCTTGATTCATATAATGGCTAGATATTCGCTTTTTTATCTGAAGGCTCGACTGCAGCAAGCACAGTGCGGCGTTTTTTGACACACAATGGAAGCATCATAACCTGGAATGCCTGATTTTCATGTAAAATTTCATTTAAGCAAATTTTATGCTGGATAAGAAAACTATGTATATTAATTTGTCTATACTTTGAGATATGAAGCCTTAAGGCTGGTTCACAATAACAGGGAGCGGAAATCAGAACGGAAACAACGAAGTTGAAATATGTGTATTCCAATGTGAAAGTTAATCATTATCGGAAAGCTTATCGGAGCCCCGGGAACGGAAACTGGAATCTTAATCAAGTTTTAAATCCTCAGTTCCCGTTCCCAGGAACGATATATTGGATTCATATTGTAAGCAGCTGTCTTCATAGTACGAGGGCTGATCAACAAAGATTGAGACTGATTTTTTTCACAGATGTTTAATACTCCAATTCAATGTTTACGTGATCTTTTTCAAAGTAGTCCCCTCCTACATCAATGCACTTTTTATAGCGTCTCTGCCAGTCCTTGAACACGTGCTGCAGACCATTCTTTGTCAGATCCTTGAGAATCGCCTCACTTTTCTTCAGCACTGCTTCAGAGTTCTCAAATCGAATACCCCTAAGCTTTGCCTTTAGTGATGGGAATAAAAAAAAGTCACAGGGTGCAAGATCGGGGCTATAAGGTGGATATGGTACACAGGTAATGTTGAATCGAGCCAGAAACTGCATGACTTGATTTGAGACATGAGGCCGTGCATTGTCATGATGAAGTCGCCACCCAGTCCCAGAAAGCTTTGGTCGTTTCTTTGCAATGTGCTTCCTCAGTGTAACCAATACTGACGTGTAGTATTCTGCTGTTAACAGTAGTGTGAGGGGGAACTGCATGCTGGTAAATCATTCCATTACAGTCAAAGAATGTGATCACCATCACTTTCCCTGCAGATGGAACAACTTTTGCATTTTTTGGTGTTGGAGAACCTGGCGATTTCCACACTGTGCTGGCTTGTTTTCCTTCAGGATCATAATGATGCAGCCATGACTCATTACCGGTGATAATCGATTTAAAAAATGCATCACCTCCATTTTCTGGTATGCGAAATGCATGTAGGGTCTACAAAATAGAGCATTACTACCAACCTACCAATACGAGAGTGCTGCCGCCTACCAACATTATACATAAAAATCCACTCTTTTCAAATATTTATGTTACAGATTCGAAACTATCACGGAAGCTTCAGGAAAAAATCAGTCTCAGTCTTTGTTGATCAGCCCTCGTACAAATTGCTGAAGGTGGCCTTGTACTGAACTGGGTTTTTGGGGGGGGGGATTTTCTGAATTTTGGTATATTTATATCTTCCTGCCAAGCTCTATGGGTCCATTGATACCTTGGCTTGCCGGACGTTCAGGTGAAAGAAAGAAAATAAAATACCTTATGTGATACATTCACATGACTTTCTCTTCCCTCTATCGTTTATTAGTGGGAATACAAACATTCTTGCTAAAGCTTATTTTTCTGCCTACTAAATTTTAATCCAAATAAACCTTTACAGAAATAGCTATATTGCACATTTCGTTATAGATAGAAAGGGAGCAACGATAATCAAATGTTTAAGAACTGGACGCTATATGCTGCCTTGAAATTTCATACTGTTTCAATGGAATCGCGAATGTTGACAGGACTTTAAGAGAGTGGTTAAGAAATGAACAATTCGAATTTTAATAATGGATATCTCAAAATTGGCTTATACCACAAAAAACTTATTTGAAATGAATTGTGTGTTTTAAAGAGATCGATATTCTTTGCGTAGGAAATTCTCCTCTATTGCTTAACGTTTACCAATTATACAAAATTGTATAAAATTGCTTCTGAATGAAGAGGACTTCATAGGCTATTCCCAGGAAATTCAAGATTTACATTCTGTTTGACATTAAATATCTTTAATATACTGTATTTTAATCAAAATCGTTAGCCATTCTTAGAAAATAAAAAATTTCGAAAAATATTCCGTGTAAAGGGTAATTTGGGGCAAGGGGATTTTCTTGAAAATCTTTGTGCCGCATCTTTGGAAGATACTGAATTAAATACATGTATGGTATTTATCCGAATTTTCGTTTTTGAGTTATGCTTTTTACAGACACACACATACACACACACGCGCGCGCACACACACACACACGAACCTTTTAATAAAAATGTTCTTTTTGCCTCAAAACACGCATTTCCGGTAAAATCTCGGAATCTAATTTTCTAGTGGCATGCAGAGAAAGTAAAAATGGGGGCAAACGCGCTGGATAGCTCGAGTTGTGTGGTGGGCCCGCAGTGCAGCACGTGCTGTTCCACCCTTGTTTTCCGTCGCCAGGATATTCGGTTAGGCTTAGCTGGTGAAGATGTAAGCATTCGCTACCGAGCACAACCTTTGCCAATATTATAAAATATTATGCTTCACGTTATTTTTCTGCAACTATAGAAGCATCGTTTCAATACTATATAGAATTTCTTTGTTTAAAGCAGACTAGGACTTTAAAGTTCGCTTCTAGTAGATTAAACAATTCGGATGTTCAATGGAGAACTGAAAGGATTATAATTATGGTTGTAATACTTCATGGGTCATTTCAATAATTTTAATCTCCGACAAATCTAAACAAGTGTCTGTCAAACGGGAACTTGGATACATTTTCAAGTATTGCTTCACGAGTTTGCCGTTCTGTATAAATTACGAATGTGTGCTTTTTCATGTTGAAATGTTGAACAATCGCGTGATTCGTTAAAGAACATTTGTCCTTTCCTGCTTACATCACGTTAAGTTTATATCAAACCGAAGTGAACATCCACAAGAACTGCGAAGAAACAACTGGGTTACATGGGGCCAGTGTGATGAAGTGGTAGCAGAGCGTGTGGTTGGAATTTAGCTGGTTAACTCTCCTAAATTTTCATTTTTGTGCGGTTGCGTAGTTCTTTTTACAGTACGTTGGCGATGCTTTGCTCCAGTGTGATAGCTTTCTGTGGTATTGTGTTTAAGTGTCATGCTTTTATTGAATAACCAAAACCGCCGCCAGAGCTCTCTCTCTCTCTCTAATCGCAATCCTGGGAGAAAAAAATCGTAGAACGAAATCTGCTGTTCTATGCCGTTTCTTCAATGTACATCATTTATTAAAAATGTAAAATGGTAATAGGGAGACTTTTAGAAAATTTTCATTACATCGAATTTCGAAGTTATTTCACCTGCAATACGGTGTGTGTGTGTGTGTGTGTGTGTGTGTGTGTGTGTGTGTGTGTGTGTGTGTGTGTGTGAACATCATAACTCAACATGTAAAGTTGGATAAATACCAAACTTGGTACTTAAATTCAGTATCTTCCAAGGGTGTGACACGAAGATTTTCAAGAAAATTTCCCCACCCAACTGCCCTTTACGTGAAACATGTTTCGAAAATTTTTTATTTTCTAAAAAGGGGCTCTAACGATTTTGATTAAAATACCACATATACAAGATATTTACATTACAAACAAAATTTACATCTTGAATTTTCTGGGAATAGGCTTTGAAGTCTTCATTTGGAGGAATTTTGTATAGTCTTGTATAACTGGTAAACGTTAAACGATTGACGAAAACGCACTATACAAGAAATGTAGATCTCTTTAAAAAACACAATTTATTTAAATAAAATATTTTGGCTTAAGCCATTTCTGAGATATCTGTTATTAATGGTTCGAATTGTTCATTAAGTGTCATTCCCTTAAATTCCTGTCAACATTCAGTTGTTTCTCGCGATTGCATGGCAACAGTATGAATTTTAAGGCCAGCATGGAGCGTCCAGTTCTTAAGCATTTGAACTATCGCTGTTCTCTTTGTATCTATAAAGAAATGTGTAATGTAGCTATTTCTGCAAAGGTTATTTGGATTAAAATTGAGAAGATAGAAAAATATAGTTTAGTAAGTATAATTTGTATACCCACTAATAAACGATAGATGGCAGAGAAGGTAATGTGGATGTATCGCATTAAATTTTATATTTTTTGTTAGATTCTAAAATGTAGGTATATCAGGTTTCGTTGAAATTGTAGCAAATACTCCTTGACAAGCGAGTTAATAATTTAAATCAGAAGGAAATTTCGCAATATGAATACATACACATCATATACATATGAATGCAACTAATGTATCGAATAACTCAAGTTTAAAACATTTGAAGCCTGCTCTGAAGGTAATTAAAAATCTACTGTGTTCACAATAAAGTACCAAAATATATCCTTTGAAATTAATATTTAACGAAACGGGATTGAAATTTGGTGGCATGAGTATGAAAAGCCCCATATTTCAATGTAGATATTTTTTTAAATACTGTATAGCCTAAGTCCTTCCGGAAGAAAATTGCTTTCAATGGCAAAAGAATTATCAAAATAGTTTGACTGGTTTCTGAGCTTCATTAAAAAACTATTTTGCTTAGTTCAGTGAAAGTTATATAAATACTTTAAAGCTTACAAATGCTCAAACCCTGGAAGAGTTAGAATGAAGTTTTACAGCTTGCCATCTAAGAACTGCATTTAATGAAATACTTTCCCAAATTACTTTGGAACTATTACTTGATTCTCTACCTAATTTCTGAGCATACGCTAACCATTTGCACTATTGCTGAGATATTTTCTTTATAACTGTGCATTCCTTAAGTATTTTATTTCTATTTTTAAAAAAAACATTCTGATGTGTTACGCTCACATGACTTTCTCTGCTCTTGTACAAACTATTTTTACAAACGCTTATTTTCCATATGCTTCATGTTAATCGAGATATCGACATGTTAATCGTATTGATAATTTTCTTGTAGATGCAAGGGGAATTGGTAGGCTTTAAGCGATAGTCAAATATTTTAAGAGCTGGTTGCTATGTGGAGTATTCCATTCTCTTTGCATTACCAGGACAAAAAAAAATGAATAACGAATTCCCATTTGAGAAAAAGTATTATTGGAAAATTTAACGTGATAACAAGCAATATCTCGAAAATGCTTCACTCAACAAAAAAAAAGTATATGACATAAATTGTGTATTTTAACGCGATCTGCATTTTTTGTGTAGTAAACTTTGTCTATCTCTTATGGTTTACCAGTTATGCAAAAGTTGTTCACAATGAAGAATACTTTTGGAGACATTCCCAGAAAATTCAAGATATACTTTTTATTTGTCACGAAAATATCTTAAATATATGATATTTTAATCAAAATCGTTAGATCCATTTTTGAGAAAATTAAAATTTTCGAAAAATGTTCCATGTAAAGGGTAATCTGGGGTGGAGGGATTTTCTTGAAAACCTTCGTGTCGCATCTCTGGAAGATACTGAACCTAAATACCAAGTTTGGTGTTTATCCGACTGTTCGTTTCTGAGTTATGCTGTCACAGACAGACAGACACACACACACACACACACACACACACACACACACACACACACACACACACGGACATGTTTCCAAAAATACCTTCTTTGGATTCAAGAGGCTTCAAAACATGTATTTCCGGTGAAATCTCGGTATCGAATTTTTGAGTGGAATGCAATACTTCCCCTACTTACTATACGTAGTAGAGAAAGTAAAAATATCTATAATCTGTCAAGCATGGATTTAACCGTATGTATCTTTCAATATTCATGATTTCTCTTTTTTTGGTCTGCCTATTTTAAAGCAATATACTTTAAATTCATTTTAGATATTTTACAGAAACTCAAACGCAGTGATTTTGAATGTTACACATACGCATTTGCAAGTACCTGTTTATATTGTGGTGTACTAAAATACATTTCATTGCAACATGATTTTACTTACCGACTTCTGTATTCACCCCTTAATAGAGTCGGTCATTTATTATAACAAACCATGAAGTGTAAAAATCCAAGAAGACCGAATTTAGAAAATCTGACTCATTGCATTCACGTGACTTTCTCTATCCATTCAATTCATTTTCATACCTATTTTGCAAATTATTCATATGAAGGTTTAATTATTTTATATAGTACATGATAAATACTCAACGAAAGTGGTTTCAGTTAGGTAAGGCTATATAGTATATGTATAGTCAGCTTCTAGTTACATGCAGCCATAACATCATATGCTCCTTTCATCAGTTCATGGAAACAAAAGAACGATCAACATAGCATTTCAAGTGGCATTCCTTAAAGTGGGAAAAATCCAAATAAACAATGGCAAATATTTTTGAAGTGAACCTCTTTTTTGGGGGGCACGAATTGTGTATCTAATAGAGGGCTACGTATTTTCCTCTAGTAATTTTCTCTTTTATCTTGAAGATTTCATTGTCACATAAAATTCATTTAAAATGAACACGCTGGTGAGTTAGTTGATATTTCAGGGCTGTATAGTAAGCCATGGCTCCGAAATTCATCTTTACTTCTCGGCTTTTATATTGTGTTTTTCAGAATCGGTGATAAAAGTCCCCCATAAATTAAATCCATGTTTTTATTTAGGAAGAAAGCAGCATACTTCATTCATAACGAATCACAACATTTTTGAAAAGCTCCCTTGATTAAAAATTTATTGAACTTATCGCACAGCCTGTCTGCACGTTATCATCACTTGTTGTTACAGCAAAGTTCCCTTTATTGCACAGAACCTCCAGTGTACACTACTTTTAGCAGCGCTTTCTTAAGGGGAGAAGTGCTTTAGGTAGTAAAAATATGGGCCAATTTTAGTTCATCACCCCAAAAAAATCCTACATTAACATTTAGAAACCACGCTGTAATACGAAACCAAATAGCTGATTCGTAAACATATTTTGTTACATACACACTATTAACCTCACAATAGAATTAAACTTCTTGCTACTTTTTCGAAAAAAGTGTGTTCTCCTTTCATAATTCATCGTAAAATAACTCTGATACTATTGGATATAGTTATATGAAACTTATAGAACATACTTATCGTGTACTAATAAATAATTAGATATACAACAGAAATGTTTAACACTTATATAACTTTTCAAAGTATGATTTTTAAATGTATACTTTATAAAAACTTAAATTCGAAGTTATTGTTTCATTTATTGCTTTAAAATTTAGGAAACAATAACTTCGAATTTACTATAGCACATTTTAGTATGCTTGTAGGCTTCTATTTAAATCCAGTATCAAGTATTTATGTGAAAAAACTGAAGTTAATTCATTTTTATCTTCAAAATAATTTACATTGTTTTCTCAATGTGTGTAATGAACAGATTAATGGCATTACATGTTTGAGGTTTTTATATCACTTTTATTTTAATAATTGCTCATGGTTTGTGTTCATCTGGCTTATTTTTCTTAGCTAATATTAATGAAATCAATGTATTAATACTGATTCGTATTCTATTTGAATATTATCATACATGTATTAAGATATCTCATGGTTAAAATATTTAAGAAAACATAATTTTCGGATCTTAAGATGATTGTTCCGCTAGAAGAATGTTGCTAGGAAACTATCAGCACTGATCTCTGCTAGCAAGAAGGGATACTTTATTCGTGTTGACTTGCTGGAGAAATTCAGAAAAAAGTGTTGGCACAAGAAGAATACTCTTCTCTTCAACATACAACTTCATTGACTGAAATGTTTGGGCTTCTCTACAATAGTCCTCCACTCTATGCTTTCTCTGATCAGTTCACTCCAATTTTGTATTTGCATACTTTTGAGATCTCTGATTATAGAATTTTCTCATCTATTTTTAGGTGTCTCTTGTTCTAGATTCGAGAGAGGATTCATTCCATTTGTATATTATTTTAGTTGTTCTCTCATCTATCATTTATACATCCGAACCATCTTAGTCTCTGCGTTTTTTTAAGAAGAAACCGATCCATATTTAACCATTTTAAAGAAAATCAAACTGTCAGTGCTTATTTTGCTCCCGGGAATGAGTGTCCTTGATAAATCCCTTAATTTATTTCTAACTTTCTTTGTAATGAAGAAATATTAATCATCACTTTCCAAAAATTGCTTGTGTGTATTTTTTTCAACTGCAATTATGCGAACATTTATTGTTAAAGGTTGGTTCATAATTATCAAATAATAGTTTTAGAGCATTCTTACTGTATTTTTGTTTAGTTCGGAAAATACGAGCAACAGAAGAGAAGTTGGCCAAGAACGTGAGGTTCGTGAGGTGTTCTGGGTGGGGAAGGCAATACCGAACACGTGTGCGTCACGATATGGTGACTGCAGCTGCCTCACATTAGATGCGGGTGTCTTGAATAACTGCTTTCATGGCCCATAATGAAGTCACCCCACTTACGTACCCTAAAAACTGTAAAAGTTCACGAGCGTCAAATATACCACTAAGAGGACTAGAAAGGAGTATCAGCTGTTTTGTCTTATATGATGCAGATTTTCATCATTGCTCCGGACGCACTTCAGCCTTGGGCTTATTGTTTTAAATCAATTCATTACAACTGCACCCATTACTAAGGAAGACAGTCACAAAAAAAATATATGGTTTCAAGTTCTTCTGGTTCTAGAAACATTTTTCCAAAAGTAATGTATCTCCTGTGACCAAAGCCTCACAGGAGCATATCGGCTATTTACTCGTACTTCCACAACGAATGATTTCTGCCATAAGAAGCTTCTTGAAGTGCGAGGAGTAATGTTGGTTTAACTGTAAACTATTTTAATGTTAATTTATTTTCTTCGTTTTCGATATCATGGTTTACGCTATACCTTAGTTTCATTTCGATATCTAAGGATGTCATTTATCCAACAATTCCTTAGCTTTCCTACATTTCTTTTACCATGACTTTTAATTGAGGATTATTTCGGGAATTGGCTGCAAGTTGAATGGCAGCTCCCAAAACACCCGTTTACTGCTTAACTTTAGAGGGCTAATTTTGTTATGGTAATGTTTCTACACAGTAATAGTAACAGTGACGACTAACGCTAAAGATCACAGGATCCTGCACTCTCCCTTTAGTTTTGGGGTTTAAATTGTACTAAAATATTTTCTGCTGAATTATTGACTTATACCTCTATCTTATAATGAGTTTTCATGAACTTCCAGCGCCAGAGCGTGAGGTTTCATTAGCCAACTTGGGAGCAGAAAAGCTATGCTTTGAGCACCCGTACATCCAGATAGGTTTGATTAGACTGAAATATATGAGCCTTTTGATATGCAGTGGTAGAGCTGAACAACCTTTGATGAGACATTTGAGTTGATGAAGTCTGTGCGTCAGTCTTGTTACCAAAGGGAAGATGTGTGCATTCCAGATTAGTTTTGTATCTAATGTTAATCCTAAATATTTCACAGACTCAGCTTGCGAGATGATTTCATTATTTAATTCGATTATGTTTTTGCTAGTTTTTGTTTTTAAGTAAATGTAACTACATATAACTTTTGTGGATTCATTTTAATTCTTCACTTCTTGCACTATTCATCTATTTTGAGCACATATTCTTGGAGAGTGTGGATTGCTGTGTGATTGTCACCTTTGAGAATAGCTACGTCGTCTGTGTACTGCGATATAATTATACTGTCACTTTTTGGAAACTCCGAGGCGTATATTAGGTAAAATGGTGCCAGCAGAATTCCAGCTTGTATTACTTTCGAAGATGTGTTTGAAACATTGCATTTCACAGAAAAAGTTCTTCTTGAGGGATAGTATTTAATTACTAAGTAAATGATGGTGTCACTAACATGTTTAATTTTGTGTAAGAATCCAGCATGCCATACTTTGTCAAATGCTTTTTCAGTATCCAGGAACATTCCATAGCAAATAGACTTTTTTTAAGTACCCACTATTATATTCACCGCTCGATGCAACTGCTGAGGACAAGAATAGTCGGGTGTAAAGCCAAACTAAGTTTGCGGTATGAGGGGTTGCACTGGCCTAAGTATATGAGGAAGAAACAAACTTTCAAACACTTTGCAGAAAATCGTTAAGAGACTAATAGGGCGATATGAGTGAGGATCTGATTTTAGTTTACCTGGTTTTGGTATCATTACTTTGACATGCTTCCATGTTGTAGGGAAGTAGGTTACTCGAATTATTGCATTGAGTATTTGAGTTAAAAGTACCAAAGTGTTTCTTGGAAGAGCTTTAAGCAGAGGTACGGTAATCATATCGTGACCAGGAGATTTCTTTTCTGACATTCTGTTTATTGCATTGCGGAGTGAAGTGTATGGAGTTGGGAGATGGCTGCAGTGGTTTAGAAACGCCTTTAATTATTTGCTCATTAAACTGCGGGTTTCCAGGAGGGTTAAGTTTGAATTGTTCTTGAAGGATATCTGAAAAAATACAAACCTGTTCTTGTGATGTAGTATACCATGTGTTGTTGATACGAAGTGGTGGTGTGTTTTCCATGTGTTTTGTTAGAGATTTAGTTTTCTTCCAAAGTGAGGCATCACTAGTATCTAAAGACGATAGTATATTTTATATAGCAATGTTATGTTCCTCTTTAAGTGAATTATAACTGACTGAGTTTCGCGATTATTTGCGGTTTTATGCTGTGGACTTTTTTTTTCAGAGTTTGCGACAAGCCTTTTTTTCTTCAATAAGTTGTTTATTGTGTGGTGATGTTGATGCAGCTATTATGGATTTAGCTTTTTCAAGTTTGTTGTTGGATAAGCTTGCGGTATGTTGAATGTTTCTAGTGAGCGAATTAACAGCTATGTCAATGTCACAAGGAGTTTTCGATGACATTTTTAAATTATTTATATCATCCAAGATGCATGTATAGCAAGTCCATTCAAAAGGATGTCTTATTAAATTATTAGTAGTATTATTGTTGCTTCTAGTCACAAAATGTGCTAAAAGGAGTACTAGAAAATGGTCTGAACTAAGCTCATATGTAAGTACAGACGGAAAGAAACACAAGTTTGCAACATGTTTAGCAATGAAAACTTCCAAGATATCAGCTATTTGTCCTGCAGAAGGATAATAAGTTGGTTCTGTTGTGTGAATGAATTCAAATGAGAGTTGGTCCGAAACTTCACTACTTCACAACTTTATAGATTGGTAACGTTGAGCCCCATCTAGGGTGTTTGCAGTTAAAAATCTCCTCCTAGCAAGAAGTATGTGCCCATCTCGTGTTCAATTGCCCAGAAATATGCTGCTGTAAATTTATTTTATGGTGCAGAATAGAATTAACTAATTTGATCTTTTTTATTATTTATATAGATTGATATTCAAGATATTTCGAAAGTACTTTTTATTAATGGAGGAAGTTCTTCGTGTGTAAGGGATGTTTTAACAAGAATGGCTGCTTCTCCCTTCCTTTAATTGCTAAAATGGTCGGCTCTGTAAATGGCATATCTGGTATGTTGAAGTAAATATGTGGAGCTAGCTTGGTTTCGTTAGCTAACAGAATGTCTGTGTTGCATGTGTATAGAAAGAGTTTCATCATGGTATTTGTTATTTATGTCTTTGCTGTTCCATGTGCAGATTTTTATTGCTTGACGGGAATTCATTTTGTTTTAAGTAGCGTGGATATCACCTGTTGCAAGGTATTAATGGGTGGAATTACGAGTATAATAGAGATCAGTGAATCTATTTTATCCATAAGCTTGTACAGTGTATCATTACTGCTTGGATTTGTAACATTTTGTTTAACAGCATCGGCATAACTGGAGTATGAATTCATATAATAGGCTCATCCTGAGTCATATTAAAGAAATTGTGTTGTGGTGCATTTTTTACATATGATTCATAGACAGGCACTTTATTGTGAGCAGTTGGTTTTGCATAAGAAGAATTTAACTGAGTTGATCTCTGGTATGCACTAGACAGCTTCTGTAATTAGCGGTATGATTTCCTTTGCAATTGACACAAATAGGTGGAAAATCAGGATTTTAATGTCTTTAGCTGTTGGATATGTTCCATCACATTTGACATACCTAGTAGTTTTGTGACAAACATTCTTGCTATGCCATAGGATTGACAGTTTGTACATTAAATTGTTTAGGTTTTGTGGTTCAACTTTTACAACTGCACTGTAAAGGCGATTTAATTCGTATATCTGTTCATTGTTTGGGCCCGGTTACAAGTCAAGAAAAAAGAGAGGTAAAGCTAACTTGGTAAGTGGATGGTGTACTAGAATCATTTATATAGGTTGATAACCTAGTTCTTTTAGTTCATCTATTATTATGCCTGTATCGCATGAGGGATGCAATCGTCTGATTACAACACTGAAGCTTCTCTCGCTTTTCATTTGAAATGTGTAATATTCAGCTTTGTTATTTTCCAGATAGCTGGTAATACTTCTGTAGCCTTCTATTGTTTCAAAATTTAATTTGAGTTTGTTGTCACTGATCGTCGTGTGTTTGTAGGCCCGATGTTTAATTGTTTTAGCTCCATTAGAAGCTTATTATGTCCACTAAATTGGTTTTGTATATAGGTGGTGGCTTATTTAGATTACGAGAAATATCATTGGAATATGTACTTCTTTAGCCGTTTCATCCATTTTCTCTTCGTTTAACACGAAAAATATGTTGTGAGAAGCAAACAGAGATTCGTAGTTTTGTTTAGGCTTCTTGGTGCAGGCAGATTGTTCTGATCATTCATTCATTTTCCTTATTTACTAACGATAACACAAGTTAACTATTTATAACAGAGAGCACAAAAACAAATTGGTTTTAAACACAGTATTCAAATAAAACTATGCTGCAGCGATTTAAATGAATAACTTGATTTAACCAGGGAGTAAAATAAAACATTCCATACTTGCTTCCATGGCCTCCCCAGCATTTACTATTGGCAAGCATAATGGTCGTATTTTGTGATGAACATCATGTAGGAATACACTGCAGGATGTTGATTGTCTTAGATTCTAAAACTTTCAGGTCGTAGCAGAAAGGTTTAACATAAGATAAGCTGATATAAGAAGGCGGGAAGGAAGGCTCTACTTCCTGGTGGGGAGGAAGGCTCCAGCAGAGGGCGTGGTAGCATAGAAAAGAGAAATGCGTCATTGTATTCTTATTTAGGCTCATTTATATGTGTAGTGGTTGTAAAGTAGTATTTCGGAATAGGCTTAGGAATTATGTAGCTTCGAAGAACAAAGTATAACTGGAATGTCATCCCTTACCGTAGCAAGCCGGAGTATTCCTTTTAAAGGTTCGGTATGGGCCATGCAAAGTAAAACACAATTTGGAATCACTAAGTTTAATCAGGAAACTTTTCTCTCATTAGGTAATTATTTTTGTTATTATTGTTATTCTCTATGCTAAACAAAGGATAAAATATTGTAGAACGCGTTTTAAGGAATTTTTAAGGAGTTATCCTTAAATGTGTTGCTTTCCCCTAAAGTTTAGGTAATTTTTAACTTGATAAATTTAATCTAACAGTTGAAATAAAAATGGTGAAACAGTGAGTGTCCCCTAGTATAATAACGAATTTACCTTTTTTTAAATTTTTATCAATATATTTATTAATGTGTATACAACAAATCCATGAAAATATGTTAATTATAAGTGTAATGTGAAGCCTTATAAAACATACATAATATGTAAAACAATGTATAGCAATATATGGTTTGATCAATTAAGTTTTTAAAATAATTCCACTTTTTCGTTGGTTGTCACCTTTCATTTCAAAAGGTAGTGAATTTACAGCATAGAAATTACATACCATTTGGTCTTTTTCTGTCGTTCAGATCCTAAGATAGTGGAGGCACTACATTTCATCCAGAAATTCGATATTAAGATTTCGCCGGAAGCTTATGTTTTGTGGCCCAATTCAAAAAAGGAATTTTTGGAAAAACGTTTTAAGTGTATGTGCTTGCGTGTGTGTGTGTGTGTGTGTGTGTGTATGTGTTCGTGCTTGCGTACGCGTGAGAACGCAAACAAGTTCGAGAAACGAAACTGATTAATGCCATTGTAAATATGTAAGCTTAAGATATTCGGGAAATTCCTCCCACTCTAAACAATTCTTTATGTGCTAAAGTTCTTCGATATTTTATAATGATTTCGATTAAAATATTACAAAAATGTTTATGTGAGTTTTGTGTAAATATCTTGTGAACTACTTATATTTTTATAAATGTCTCCACCACAGGGGGAGGAAGTTTTCTATCCAAAAAATTCTATATCTAAAATACATATTTTAGGTTCCTTGAATCTGCTCTATGAAAAAAAAACACTTTCTGAAAAAGATGTGTGTGGATAAAAGACAGAGGGAGAACATTGTAAATCAAAAACGAAATTATGAATGAATGTTAAACTTAATAATTTAAGTTCCACAGATTCCAAAGAGGAAACATGAAGATTTTCAACAAATTCCAGAAATTCACACTAACCTTGATGAAAAATGGGTCGTTATTTTTATTTACTCAAAAACAGCTCTTAACTAGTTTGATTAAAATACTATATAATCTTGTTATGACTAATAAAATACATATATTGAATTTTCTGTGATTAGCAGTGAAAGCCTCATTCCGAATAAAGTTTGTATAATTTTGTATAACTAGTAAACCATAAGAGAGAGACAAAACTTAAAATGTAGAGCTTATCAAAACACGCAAATTATGTGCGTGTATATATAGAATTTTAAACAAGCGTGTCCTATCTTTGAACTTAAATAAAACACGCTCTATAAATGATAGGGTTTATTTCTTTTTTATTTTGGAACATAATTAATGTCATTACGTGTGAAAGAGAGCATCAGTTAAGTGTCCGCCGCGACTTCGTTGGGTTGCGCGTATACGGTTGACCCAATTTTCAATGACAGAAGAACGTAAATTAGGTCCAACTTCACTAATAACACGCGTGATGTTTTTCATAAGATCGTTTACTGTTTCTCGCCTGTTGACATAAACTCGAGATTTAACATAACCCCACAAGTAATCCAACGGCGTTAAATCACAAGACCTCGGGAGCCAGTTAACATCACCACCACGGGAAATGATCAAACCTCTGAACTTCTCCTTCAAAAGATCGATTGTTTCGAGAGCAGTATGACATGTGGCACCATCTTGCTGAAACTAGATGTTTCTGAGATCCGTACCATACATTTGAGGCCAAAAAATAGTCCCTTATAAGAGCCCGGCATCTTTCCTCTTGACAGAGCTTCTCCATCTTCATCTTGGAAAAAATATGAACCAGCGATTCCACCATATCAAAATCCATACCACACAGTAACCTTTTGGGGATGAAGTGATCGTTCTTGAATCTGCATTGGATTTTGATTGCTCCAATAGCGGCAATTTTTTTTTGTTAACACAACCATCCATCCAAAAGTGAGTTTCGTCCCTGAAGATGATTTTTCGGCAAAAATCCGGGTCAGCTTCCAATTGCTCCATAGCCCAGTCAGCGAATACACGGCGCTACCTATGGTCGTCGGTCTTTAGTTCTTGAGTTAACACCATTTTGTAAACGTGAAACTTTAAGTCCAGATGCAGAATTCACCAAGTTGTGATCGGCAAAAACCCCAATTTTTGCGCTCGACGAGCAATTGATTTGTTTCCGTTCTCGCGTACATTCTCATGAACGGCGCCTATGTTTTCATTGGAGTGCTTAGGTCGATTACGTACAGGCATTCTTTGATCGCTGACAGAACCACTTCTTTCAAATTTATCGATCAAACGCCGAATCGTTCGCTCGCAGGGAAGATTATGCACACCGTAAACTTCACGCAATACACGGAAGGTTTGGCGAACAGATGATCCATTTTGATAATAAATTCTCACAATTTCTATGCGTTGCTGAATCCTGTAACGTTCCATGGATATTTGTCAATAACAACTGTAACCACATGAAAAAAATGACTGCTGTAACCCAATAACAATGGCGGTTATCTTACGTTAAAGATAGGACAGTCTTGTTGAAAGACGCTATATATAGCCGTAATTATTTCCGAATATTCCTTGGTTTGGTTGCACCATTTCTTTCTTTTTATTCTTCTTTCAAGCGTTTGGCCACCATTCTGTTGCTTCTCGTGATGTCATGTAAACAATATGGAATTTCAAAGCTAGCCTGTAGTGACCCGCTTTAAGACTTTGACTGTCGCTTCTGTCTCCGTTTCTCCCACCTATATCGAAATGTGTAATGAAACCATATAAATGCTAAGGCTTTCACGGCCAGCGTTATCAGCTCCATTATATACGTTTTCCGGGCTTGTAGGACGTGGTCTAGTAGTTTTCTTCCCCGACGTTTCGCCGAAACAAGTCTTGTCTGAAATCCAGAGCTGTATTCACGGCTTTGGCTTCCCTGAAGCTGCCGGGCGTAGTTTTCGGTAAAACGTCGGAGAAGAAAACAACTGGACCACGGCCTACAAGCCCGGATAACATATATAATGGAGCTTATAATGAAACAATTTCGTCAAACGTTTATCTCGATTAGCATGAAGTAGATAGAAAAATAAGCTTTGTGAGAGTCGTTTTCAGAAGGACTAAAAGTAAATAATAGTGGGTGGAGAAAGTAATTTGTATGTAACATATTGAACTATTTAATATTATACAACTGAAAACCATAAGAGCTACACAAAACTTTACGAAAAGAAAGATATAACTCTAGTTAAAATATACGCTTCATAAAAAAATAGCCACTCCCGGGTTCGATTCCCGGCTTGAGCGTAGGAATTTTTCTCTGGCCAAGATTATTCTCTATCCTCCCCAGAATGGGAGTCTGAATGAGAGTGTGAATGTTTGTGTGTGATCTAATGTAAAAAAGCCAAAGAAAAATAAGAAATAACGGTAGAGCTATACCATTGTCGATAGGCAATATTTCCAAAGGTAAAAGGCCGCCGATATGCAATTAAAGGCGGGCTGTAAGTGGAAATATATATACCGCGTGAATCTTCTCATCCTGCGGATTGGTAACTAGGCAATCCTGCATTTTAAAGACGATGCGAAATGCTGGTGCTGACACCGCATTCACCAGCCCGCTGATTAGGGCTACGGTGGTGCACGTTGTTAATGTGCCCTAGTAGCACAATGGTTAATATACTGAAAAACCATGGTGAAGGCTGGGAGTTCGAATTACGCCTGCAAATAAATGAGTTTTTATTCATTTCTGCTCATGTTTCGAGAACGTTCAAGCAAATCATATTTTCTTTACGAATGTATTAGAACGTGGATTTGCATATTCTAACAAGTAACAATTTGTGTTTTAATGAAATTCACTTAATTAAACTAATTAAGTGAAACGACACTTCCATGCCAAACTATCAGTTCTGTTAAATTTACTAAACATAAAAAGTACTTCAAGTGGCAATACTTGAGCCTGGGACCTTCACTACTGAAGGCCAACGCGCACACTGTTGCGTTACGAGTGCATGTCAGTGCACGCACAGCGGTGCAAAGCAGTCATTTCGACCGAAATTGATACGACGGATGCAGTGGACAGTATTTACGACATAGACTTACAACGCCGGACTGCATAACTTCTCAATCCCCAGGCTAGAAGACTCACCCGATATATATAATATTCTCTGCTGTTCGTCTGAATCTTCCAGTGTGAAGCGTTAAAAGTAGTTTTTGTTTTCACACGATTTCATGCAAAGAGTATGACTGGGGCAAATGTGTTAAGCGTTTTAAGTTTCCTATTTGCTACAATATGCCTATAATAAAATGCTCATTGAAAGTATTTCTAGCGAATGTTCTTTGTATTAACAGCAAGTAGGTAAAAGTTTGTGTGAATAATATGTAGAATAGCAATGAAAATAAACAGTGGAGATCAGACTTTTACTATCTCTACTACTCGCCTATAGGGGGTTGAGAAAGTATTGTATTCCGCCCAAAAGTTTGTTACCGAGATTTTATCAGAAATAACGATTTGAGACTCTCTGAATAAGAAAGAAAAGAAAAGTCATTTTAGAAAGAGATCCCTGCGTGTGTATCTGTGAGTAGCTTAACTCAAAAACGAAAATTCGGAAAATATCAAACTTGGTATTTAAGTTCAGCATCTTCAAAGGATGCGACATGAAAATTTTCAAGAAAATATACCACCCCAAACTGCCCTTTAGATACATATAAAATTATTGAAAATTTTTATTATCTCAAAAATGGCTCTATCGACTTTGATTAAAATGCCACATGTTTAAGATATATTTATGTTCTTCATTCTGAATGTATTTTGCATAACCAGTAAAACGTAAAAGATGAACAAAGTCTTACTACACAAAAAATGCGATCTCATTGAAGCACAAAATTTATTTTAAATACATTTTTGTGGAGTTAATCATTTTTGAGATATTTCTTGTTTTGGTTTGAATTTTCAAATACTTCTCTTAAATGGGAAGTCGTTATTCTTTTTTTTTCTCGTGGCCAGGCAAAGAGAGCGGAATTTCAAAACCTTCACATAGTGACTGCTCTTAAAGGACTTGACTATCGCTTAAGCCTACGGTATCCTCTAATAATCTTGTACCTACAAGAAATATGCAATAAAAACATATCTACAAATGTTTATCTCGATTAACATGAAGTAGATGGAAGAATATGGTTTTGAAAAAATAGCTTGTTGAAGAATGAATAGAGAAAGCCATGTGAATGTAGCACAAAGCCATAATTAAAGGAATTAAAAGCAAGTTTTCTCAACAAAAGCTAGGATACAGTGAATGATTATCTGTTTATTTTGTCTGTACCGCGTTCCGTTACTTGAAGTAAGAGTTCCACCCGCTCCAACACGAACGTGGACCGGATTTGCAGCTGTTGAGTAACGGAGAGATTTACTGCAGTATTTTTGTTTGGTGAAGCGTGGCTGTTACAGCTGATCGGCTACCACTCTCACTTTCTGGGACATTAGGCGTGGGGTACTTGGTTTGAGCCCCGCCCACGTTAAGGTCATCTTGCTCTCAATGGCACGCTACTATTGAAATGCAAATCGATAATCAATTCCAGGCAGCAATCGACTAAGCAAGACCTTCGATGTTAAGAATGCTGGTGAGTGCACTGCGAAGGAACCGGTTTTCGCTTATCCAAAGTGTTTTACTGTTATAACTGGCATGCAGCTCGTATTCCCAGCATTATCGAAACAGAAGTTTGATGTTTTTTTAAAAGTATTGAGTATATGCTCTCTTTAACCTGGATTTTATAATGTATTCTGTTTCTTGATAATATTACGCTATCATTTTGAATATATCTTAGGATATATTATTGGTAAGAAACATAGCAGATACAAACGATCACTAGCTAATCATTTCATTTAATCTCGCCTCACTTTTTATAAAGTTATTGTACGAAGATTCCCTATCCTCCAAGATAACGATTTAAAAGTGTTGAACAAGGCACATAGTCTATACATAATTTAGATATACATCAAAACTTACTAAATAAATGTTACCAATAGATTTTTACTTTCTCTATTACGTTTTTCAAATGGAAATTCGTTATTCATTTATTTTATGTCCTGCATATGCAAAGAGAATGAAATGCTCCATTACAACCAACTCTTAAAAAATCTGACTATCGCTTGAAGCTCACCATATTTCCCTTGCACCTATAAGAAAATTAGCAACAAGATTAACATGAAGTAGATGTAAAATAAGTGTTTGCAAAGATAGTTGGTGCAAGAGCAGAGAAAGTCATGTAAATGCTGCACATCAGATTTTTGTGTTCAGAAGCTTTACTACATACAGCTGCAGAACTAGAATAAAGGGGATACTGACTTCATTCACTGCGCCATTTGTTTACTAGGATTAGGGTTTGGATTTTAAGTGGAGGGGGCTTAGCACCTCGACCTAAGCACGTCTTTTGAGCCTGTGCCCCGGGTGGGGCGTCTCCGGGAGGGAGGGATGAGATAAGAGTAGACTGAGGGCGGCTGGACCAGAAGGAATGAAGGTAGAGGTCAGGGTCCCTAACATATTCAGATTTAAACTCCCCGGATGGACACTGGAGCAGCCGGGTGCTCTCCCCACCTTACACATCCTCTAGGGGTCCTGGAACCAGAGATCATCCCCAATCCGCGGGACGAATATTTCCACAGAGCATCCTTTTCCTCTGCCATGCACACACCGAGACCTTCCGCCGAGACCTCCCACCGACACCTGCAACAAGAAACCAAGCAGACGAAAAGTGAAGTGAAATGCAAATGGAGGTAAAATGGAGGGACAGGAAATTCTGGGTACTTCATGATTCTTCCCAGTATTCGCCTAGCGACCCGGAGAAACCCCGAAGAAACCCTGGGTAAGAAGGTTGGCCGCGGGATCGAATCCACCACCTCCCGAATGCGGGCCACAGACGTTACCGCTTGAGTCATTCCACTCGGCTATTTGTTTACCAAACTTGTTATATTGTGGTCATTTGTGTGTTCTGCTTGGAATGAAATATACCTACCCACCTTCATGTGTATCTGTCTCATATTCACGAGGCTCCGAGTTTAAAACTCAGGATAAGTTGCACGAATAAGGCTTTTTTCGCGGTTTTCCCTTATCCTGAAAAGACGAATGCCTGGTGACTAAGTCTATGGACTCAGACACATTTGAACAAATATATATGGTACCATTTAACTATGTAAGTTTTTACTTTATCTATCACGTATACCAGGTGAGTCAGCTGCCCCTAGGTATTCGTATCTATGCAACCCGCAGTTTATAATCCAATGTGAAAACATCGACCCTTTTAGCAAACAAACTGATATTGTAGCTCTGCTCTTCTATTCGGTACTATACGCAACTAGCATTAATGATTAAATGCCTGAATGAGAACCAAGGAGCTGCAAAAAGCCTTAAAAAAAAAGGCCGCTCTTCATGGATATAATGCTTGCAAGGAGATAGAGGAGAGTTCTCCCAGAGAGAGAGAGAGAGAGGGAGAGAGAGAGAGAGAGAGAGAGAGCGAATTAGCTGAGTGGGTTAGCTGCCTGAATATGGTGAAGCAAAGGTTAACTTCGGAGGTTCGAATCTAATACAAGCATCAAGTGCTTTGATTCTTCTTCTTTTTCATTCTACTTGTGTTTATTTTCTGTATTTTAGTATACTAATTTATTTATTTTTGTTATTTGCTCTCCTATAAGCCAAAGACATAACAATTACAAGAAGATAACTGTGTATCATGTTTACCATAATAATCTGTATCGTATGTGTTGTAAACCATGTTACGTAGTTAGCTTTCATTCTCTTGGGCGCATATCGACGATATTAAATATAACAGTTTTTGTTACTTGTTTAAACCTTATGTTTCACTTCTTCTATTGACAAAGGAGTTGTAAATGTGCTAAGTTCACGGGTAAACAGAATAATAAATTGTTAAAGTGCGTGGATTTCATCAAGAAAGTAAATATTCAAAATGACGACCACCTTCATCAATGCACATTTATGTACGTTGCCTGAGAGACCTTCTTGCATGCTGTAACATGCGCGGTGTAATCTGCCTGCATTCTTCACGTATGAGTGTGCCCGTATATGGTTTGGGCTTTGCGGTGGAAAACATGATTATTCTATTTTGTACACACTTATAATGTTATACAAAATACTATTTCTATCATAATATAAAATTATAGGCCCAAAGAGATAAAATAAAAGGTAATAAAAAGTTAGAACTTAACCCAAAGGATTTGAACCCGAACGGAAAGTGTTAAAGCAACCATGATAATACCATTCGGCCAATGGGACCTTGCGAGCTTAGCTTCCTATACGAATTAGTAATTGCAGAACTAGACCCCATCTAGAATCCTTACACGCATTTTGCAGCGTTATACAGTGTTTTGAGCTCGGTTTGGTAGTTTTAATTCAAAGAAATAAACTGCATCAGTCATTACAGTTGCTGTATGAACTGAAATATGCCATAGTTTGTGACAGAAGAGAAATTATCTACCCAATCCTTAGCAATTTTTGACAAGGCTGTACAACATTGACTAATGGCTTAAATCCAATTGGTCGCACTGCGTAGATATGCCATTTTGTTTTCAAATGTTTTTGTCAACCGATTCATGTGATAGGCTGTTCCTTCAGGGACGGTTTCAAAGGGGTGCATGAATGTACGCTAAAGAATAAAGGTTTGTAAAATCAGCTAAAAGTGCTATTGCAACTCCCAGTGTCAGGGTGGGATGTTTTTGGAATCGACATACATGGCGATCGCATTTTGTCCCTAAAACACTTATGCACTGAGTTATCTGTTCTACCTCTATAAAGTGTTATGCAAATCAGCCATTAGAAGGCATTCAAGAAAGGCGTAAATCAAATATGTCGCTTAGCACGTTGCATAAATTCAAAAATAAATAGGCGCAGCTGAATCACCTGGTATAGTAGGCAGAGAAGGTATTCTATTCCCCAAAAACATCGATATAGATATTTCACCGTAAACATGTTTTGATGCGCCCTGAATAAAACAAAAATAATTTTTAGAAAAAAATGCATAACTCAAAAATGAAAAGTCGGATAAGTACCAAACTTGGTATTTAAGTTCAGTATCTTTCAAAGATGCCACACGACGATTTTCAAGAAAATCTTTCATCCCCAAACTAACTTTACATGAAATATTTTTCGAATTTTGTATTTTCTCTGAAAAGCTCTAACGATTTTGATTCAAATATCATATAGTGAACATATTTATATGACAAATAAAATGCATATATCGAATTGTCTGGGAATAGCCTGTAAAGTCCTCTTTATTCGGAAGAAATTTAGTATAATCTTGTATAACTGGTACACGTAAGCGATAGACGAAATCGTACTATACAAAAAATCTCTTTAAAACACACAATGCATTTCAAATACGTTTTTTGGAGCATAAGCTATTTCGGAGAATCCGTTATTAAAGGTTCGAATTCTTCAATACTAGGTCACTCTTTTAAAGCACTGTCGATATTCAGTTATTTCTCGCGATTACATGGAGAGAGTAATTATTTTAAGGCCGACATATAGCGTCCAGTTCTTAAACATTTGACTATATTAGCTTTGTATATATTGTGAAACGTGTAATGTATCTATTTCTCCAAAGGTTTTTCTCAGTCGAAATGAAGTAGATAGAAAAATACGGTTTCATAAAAATAGCTTGTATATCCACTAATAAACGAATGAGGGTAGAAACCATGTGAATATAACACATCAAATTTTTCTTTTTACTTTCTCTGATACGTGTACGTTTTGTAGCAATAGTTGGTTGAGGAATGGGCAGGAAAAGGCATGTAAATGTAATACAGAACATTTTTTTTCTTCCATACGAAAAGTTTATTTAAGAGCTTCTTTAGTTTGGCAACACAGATATTCGATTTGCAGTTACGTTTGAGAAAAGCGTGACGGCGTGATGGTTGCATGCAGCTGTGATGCACTTATATGTGCCAAGCTGTTTCAAACGACACCAAATACATGCAACTCAGAGATAATTTGAATGCACATTTGAACTTGTTCAATAATTTTTTTCGTGTGTTCCTTGCTAATTATAACTTTTATAAACTCTCAAAGGATTTTAAAAATTGTGGAATAAAGAACTGTAAGCAAACATGTAATCCCTTTTCAAAATATCATAAAAGCTCCATTTGTTAATGGTTGAAAACTCAATCATACCAATGCGTAGAACAAGAATGAATTATTATAGCTCAACAATTTATTACAATGCAAATTATTATATATTTTAAAATGCAGTAATGCTTAAACGTGCATACTGCAATGAGAAAATAAGTACTAGAGGCTCAGAGTAAAAATAAGTTAAGATGTTGCAATGTTTTAAAACGATGACTCGTTTCCATTGCATTTAACAATTATATCGTGTGGACTGATTAACTGTTTTATGTTTGTGCACTTCTCTTATGAGTTAAAGTTAATGCATAGCGCATATTAATATTATTGTAGTTAAATGCAACAAAGTCCCGAACACCCATGTTACTTACTGAACGAACAGGCATGCCTAATTAAAAGCAGAGTTAATGTGAAGTATTTATTGCAAGTGTCTTTGTCTAAGGAATAACACAACCTCGCAATAGATTTGGTTTGACTATTTCAGCGAATAGTACAGGATCAGAAACTAAAAATAAATCTAAAAACTGACTACTTACGGAATATATTAACGTTACTTGTATTTTTGTCATGGAAGGCCATCCAGTCGAGCGTGGAGCTCTGGTTCCCGGCCACGCAATGCGCCCTGGCTCGATCCCATGCATGGGGTTGCGGATTTTAAGTCCGGATATACGCTCACTCTCAATATAGTGAGGAAAGTGAGGAGCTGCGATAGGCAACGATTCCGGCCATGGAGTCCAACATTCTGACTGGGGATGAGTGATGCTGACCACATCACCTCTCCTATCAGTTGAATAATTTCCCACCTCTGCCGTGCGTACGTGTGTGTGTGAGGCTGGCAGTTTGGCTGGCAGGTCAAGGCTCTTCATAAGATGGAGCGCCACGGGTATTATTGTGATTATTATTATTATTATTATTATTATTATTATTATTATTATTATTAAGGCCTTCTGAAGTTTCCCGGCTTATTATAAATAGCATATTTTTACTGTTAAGTTTCTTTGGAACTATACAAAATGAAATCCTATTTTTTAACGGTTGCGTAGCAATGAACAAGTAAGATTAGATAATATAATCCATAAGTAGTTAGTTTTTACATTTATTTTTAGCTTCTGCTCTTGTATTATTCGCTAAAATAATGAAAATTCAGCTTCACTGAACAACATTTAAACTGGGAACTTTACAACGTACAATTATTAAAATTAAAAGTTGGTGGAATTTTTTCTTGTTGCAAACAACATATGTACTGTTATTAGAGATGGTAGTGGAAGATGTTGATGTACGTTCTCTTATAGGCTCTGGATTCCACAATTTGTTGATTATTTTCCAATGATGCTGCTCATTAATTTGTTGCTGTTGGATAGTTTGATCAAAGAAGTTTGGTGTAGAGATATATTTCGTTGCGAATTTTAACATTGAAACCGGCAATTGAATTTGTGTTAGCAACACTCACCGAAAGCCTTAGATTATCAGTAGGAAGCCGTAAATTATCAGAAATTCGTTGAATTCTAAATAGTCGTCTTAATATTTGATAAAGGTTGCAGGCATATTAAATAAATATTAAATTTTATAATAATAACGTAATTGTTATAAACAATAAAAATCACTTTTTTCTCAAGGACGCAGAATTTTATAAAACCAGACAGATAAATATTTTTTATATTCTAATGGTCAATTAACTTTAACATTCATTTTGTGTATGCATTTAACTTTTTAATTTAAGTATACAATATTATGTACATTAATAAACTGCATTATAAATATTAGATACTCTGGGTTACAATTATATTAAAATAACCCTAAAACTCATCACAGAAAATGATAGAAGGCACGAAAGATAGAAAAATATGAATATTCCTGGATACGAATAATCTAAGTAGTGATAATCCAGAATTTTATGTATTAAGGGGAAATTTTATTATGACTATATAAACTGCAAATAAGTAAAATGTATATTATAAACAAAAACAACCAAAGATGTTTCCGTTATAAAATGCTGTTTCAAGATAGTTAGGTGCTCTTTTTATCCATTATGGTTTAAAACTGTGTCTAAATTGTATAATACTTTGAAATGCTTAATGTACTTTTCCTCTAACAAATTTACACTTTCAGAAGCAAATTCGTTTAGTTACAGCGAAAATAATGTTGACAAATTATATATAAACTAGCTGGTTGATTGACACAAACATAAACAAATAAAAACCAAAAATATAGTGAAAAATAAAGTGTTATTAGTGTTTTATAATTACTAATATTTAAGACAATATGTTCATCGGTAATGAACTTTTAAATATAGATTGTTTGAAAGTAAATAGAAATGAACCGTGAGAAATTCCAAGTAATTTATTAAATAGTGTCTCTGAAATTTACTTTAAAGGAATAAAGCTTAAGTTTATAGAAAAGCAACCGTTGTGCAATGTGATATAACATTAAGCTTTGATCTTTCTCCTATTATTTGCGGTTATCTGTCATTGATTTGCAGAAAAATGCAGTATTTGGAAGGTCAATTAATTAGGTCAATAATTGTTCAATTAATATAGGTCAATTAATGTAATTAATTGTTCTTCCACACAAGTCGTGTGTTGGACAAGGTTGGAAAGGTAGAATCAGACGATTGAACAACTTATTGCCATCGTCGGAATTTGAACCACGGATCTCCCGGTTTCCGTCCGGTTGTTCTGACCACGGAGCTACCATGGCAACATGCCAGTACGACATTAATTGACCTATAGTGGTCGAAACTATGACCTGTGACTAAAGTATTACAGCATTGTAAGTCGCCTTGGAGTATGTCATCTCAATACAATTTGAGATGTTCTTGTGGTTTACCGGGAAAAATGGAATCAGTTGGGGAATTTAATGTCGTACCAGCATGTTGCCATGGTGGCTCAGTGGTTAGAGCAACCGGACGGAAACCGGGAGATCCGTGGCTCAAATGTCAGCGAAGGCATTACGTTTTTGAGTCTGATTCTATCTTTCCAACCTTATCCAATACACGGCTTGTATGGAAAAACAATTAATTCCATCAATGAGCAATAGTGATTTAAAAATACGTTGCTGTTTTTTTTTATTTATTAATTTTTACTTTCTCTACTGCGTATAGTAAGTAGAGGAAGTATTGTACTCCACCCAAAAATTCGATACCAAGATTTCACCGGAAATATATGTTTTGAGACCCCCTGAAACCAAAAAAAGAATTTTTGGAAACATGTTCGTGTGTGTGTGTGTGTGTGTGTGTGTGTGTGTGTGTGTGGCTGTGTGTCTGTGTGTAGCATAACTCAGAAACGAACAGTCGGATAAACACCAAAATTGGTATTTAGGTTCCGTATCTTCCAGAGATGCGACACGAAGGTTTTCAAGAAAATCCCCCACCCCAGATTACCCTTTACATGGAACATTTTTCGAAAATTGTAATTTTCTCAAAACCGGCTCTAACGATTTTGATTAAAATATCATATGTTTAAGATACTTTCATGACAAATAAAATGTATATCTTGAATTTTCTGGGAATGTCTCCAAAAGTATTCTTCATTGTGATCGACTTTTGCATAACTGGTAAACCATAAGAGATAGACAAAAGTTTACCACATACAAAATGTAGATCGCGTTAAAATACACAATTTATGTCATATACATTTTTTTTTGTTGAGTGAACCATTTTTGAGATATTGCTTGTTATTCCCTTAAATTTTTCAATATTTATTTTCTCAAATGGGAATTCGTCATTCATTTTTACTTTCTCTACTACGTATAGTAAGTAGGGGAAGTATTGCATTCCACCCAAAAATTCGATACCGAGATTTCGCCGGAAATACATGTTTTGAGACCTCCTGAAACCAAAAAAAGCATTTTGGAAACATGTCCGTGTGTGTATGTGTGTGTGTGTGTATGTCTGTGTGTCTGTGAACAGCATAACTCAAAAACGAACAGTCGGATAAGCACCAAACTTGGTATTTAGGTTCAGTATCTTCCAGAGATGCGACACGAAGGTTTTCAAGAAAATCCCCCCACCCCAGACTACCTTTTACATGGAAGATTTTTCGAAAATTTTAATTGTCTCAAAAATGGCTCTAACGATTTTGATGAAAATATCATATGTTTAACATAATGTCATGAGAAATGAAATGTATATCTCGAATTTTCTGGGAATGTCTCCAAAGGTATTCTTCATTGTGAACGACTTTTGCATAACTGGTAAACCATAAGAGATAGACAAAGTTTTACTACACAAAAAATGTAGATCGCGTTAAAATACACAACTTATATCATATAAATTTTTTTTGTTGAGTGAACCGTTTCCGAGATATTGCTTGTTATTTTCTTAAATTTTCCAATACTTATACTTTTTCTCAAATTCGTTATTCATTTTTACTTTCTCTACTACGTATAGTAAGTAGGGGAAGTATTGCATTCCACCCAAAAATTCGATACCGAGATTTCACCGGAAATACATGTTTTGAGACCTCCTGAATACAAAAAAAGCATTTTTGGAAACATGTCCGTGTGTGTGTCTGTGTGTGTGTGTGTGTGTGTGTGTGTGTCTGTGTGTGTGTGTGTCTGTGTGTCTGTGAACAGCATAACTCAAAAACGAACAGTCGGATAAACACCAAACTTGGTATTTAGGTTCAGTATCTTCCAGAAATGCGACACGAAGGTTTTCAAGAAAATCCCCCCACCCCAGACTACCCTTTACATGGAACATTTTTCGAAACTTTTAATTTTCTCAAAAATGGCTCTAACGATTTTGATGAAAATATCATATGTTTAAGATAATGTCATGAGAAATGAATTGTATATCTCGAATTTTCTGGGAATGTCTCCAAAAGTATTCTTCATTGTGAACGACTTTTGCATAACTGGTAAACCATAAGAGATAGACAAAATTTTACTACACAAAAAATGTAGATCGCGTTAAAATACACAACTTATGTTATATACATTTCTTTTGTTGAGTGAACCGTTTTCGAGATATTGCTTGTTATTTCCTTAAATTTTCCAATACTTACACTTTTTCTCAAATTCGTTATTCATTTTTACTTTCTCTACTACGTATAGTAAGTAGGGGAAGTATTGCATTCCACCCAAAAATTCGATACCGAGATTTCACCGGAAATACATGTTTTGAGACCTCCTGAATCCAAAAAAAGCATTTTTGGAAACATGTCCGTGTGTGTGTCTGTGTGTGTGTGTGTCTGTGTGTGTGTGTGTGTGTCTGTGTGTCTGTGTGTGTGAACAGCATAACTCAAAAACGAACAGTCGGATAAACACCAAACTTGGTATTTAGGTTCAGTATCTTCCAGAGATGCGACACGAAGGTTTTCAAGAAAATCCCCCCACCCCAGACTACCCTTTACATGGAACATTTTTCGAAAATTTTAATTTTCTCAAAAATGGCTCTAACGATTTTGATGAAAATATCATATGTTTAAGATAATATCATGAGAAATGAAATGTATATCTCGAATTTTCTGGGAATGTCTCCAAAAGTATTCTTCATTGTGAACGACTTTTGCATAACTGGTAAACTATAAGAGATAGACAAAATTTTACTACACAAAAAATATAGATCGCGTTAAAATACACAACTTATGTCATATACATTTCTTTTGTTGAGTGAACTGTTTTCGAGATATTGCTTGTTATTTCCTTAAATTTTGCAATACTTATACTTTTTCTCAAATTCGTTATTCATTTTTTTATGTCCTGGACATGCAAAGAGAATGGAATGCGCCACATAGCAACCAGCGTTAAAATATTTGACTATCGCTTAAAAGCTACCATATTCCCCTTGCATCTACAAGAAAATTACCAATAAGATTGACATTTCGATATCTCGATTAACATGAAGCATATGGAGAATAGGCGTTTGTAAAATTAGATTGTACAAGAGTAGAGAAAGTCATGTGAGTGTAACACATCAGATTTTTTTTTGTCCTGGAGATGCAAAGAGAATGGAATGCGCCACATAGCAACCAGCGTTAAAATATTTGACTATCGCTTAAAAGCTACCATATTCCCCTTGCATCTACAAGAAAATTACCAATAAGATTAACATCTCGATATCTCGATTAACATGAAGCATATGGAGAATAGGCGTTTGTAAACATAGATTGTACAAGAGTAGAGAAAGTCATGTGAGTGTAACACATCAGATTTTTACTTTCTCTACTACGTATAGTAAGTAGGGGAAGTATTGCATTCCACCCAAAAATTCGATACCGAGATTTCACCGGAAATACATGTTTTGAGACCTCCTGAATCCAAAAAAAGCATTTTTGGAAACATGTCCGTGTGTGTGTCTGTGTGTGTGTGTGTCTGTGTGTGTGTCTGTGTGTGTGTCTGTGTGTGTGTGAACAGCATAACTCAAAAACGAACAGTCGGATAAACACCAAACTTGGTATTTAGGTTCAGTATCTTCCAGAGATGCGACACGAAGGTTTTCAAGAAAATCCCCCCACCCCAGACTACCCTTTACATGGAACATTTTTCGAAAATTTTAATTTTCTCAAAAATGGCTCTAACGATTTTGTTTAAAATATCATATGTTTAAGATAATGCCATGAGAAATGAAATGTATATCTCGAATTTTCTGGGAATGTCTCCAAAAGTATTCTTCATTGTGAACGACTTTTGCATAACTGGTAAACCATAAGAGATAGACAAAATTTTACTACACAAAAAATGTTGATCTCGTTAAAATACACAACTTATGTTATATACATTTCTTTTGTTGAGTGAACCGTTTTCGAGATATTGCTTGTTATTCCCTTAAATGTTCCAATACTTATACTTTTTCTCAAATTCGTTATTCATTTTTTTATGTCCTGGACTTGCAAAGAGAATGGAATTCGACACATAGCAACCAGCGTTAAAATATTTGACCATCGCTTAAAAGCTACCATATTCCCCTTGCATCTACAAGAAAATTAGCAATAAGATTGACATCTCGATATCTCGATTAACATGAAGCATATGGAGAATAGGCGTTTGTAAAATTAGATTGTACAAGAGTAGAGAAAGTTATGTGAGTGTAACACATCAGATTTTTTTATGTCCTGAACATGCAAAGAGAATGGAATGCGCCACATAGCAACCAGCGATAAAATATTTGACTATCGCTTAAAAGCTACCATATTCCCCTTGCATCTACAAGAAAATTACAAATAAGATTGACATCTCGATATCTCGATTAATATGAAGCATATGGAGAATAGGCGTTTGTAAAAATAGATTGTACAAGAGTAGAGAAAGTCATGTGAGTGTAACACATCAGACTTTTTTTTCTTGGATATGCAAAGAGTATTAATCTGTGGTAAAGAGAATGGAGCTGCACCTAACAACCAACTATTAAGATATATGTCGTTGCTTAAAGGCTACTGTATTTCTATATTGCCCTTGCAAATACAAAACAAGCGGAGCATAGTACGCCTTAAACCATAGTCAAATAATTTTAGAACTGGTCACTGTGTGTAAAATGTAATTCTCTTTGCATGTCAAAAGATCGTTTCTGCAAATGTTTATCTCGATTAATATTAAATAGATGGAGAATAAGAGTTTGTAAAACTAGTTTGTACAAGAGTAGAGAAAGTCATGTGAGTATAACACATCAGATTTTTTAGTATTTCCATGAAGTTTTCCCTTTAACAGAATTATAAGTTTTATTAATCTTTTGGAAATACTGGCATTGCATACTATCTAATGAACGTGACTAATGTAGGTAGATGCTTAATCCGGACGGATAGAAGTGATGCTATATCTTTCATTCGATTACAGCTTAAGTGACACTGGGATTGAATTTTTTAACTTGTTTAATTTTAAAGCTATTTTCTTGAGAATTGGCTCACTTAATATGCCTAAATAAGGAGACGATTGTCCAAAAGCTCAAAACTCTAGCTTAAAGCGTTTCTCAGATAATAAATTAAATATTTTTAATTAGCGGAAAAAATGCAAATTTTCTGAAATTTCCTTGTGTATTCACATTTGTTAAAGAAGTATAATAATGACATTTTCTGATACTTTAGTACAGTGAAAATAAAGTAAGGATTTTATTAAAGTTAATGTTATTGTTGTATAAAAATAAATGGTTGTTTTCATGAAGTTGTTGGTGTTGAAATTTTCCTTGTTTATCAGTATAAATTAATCTTTGTAAACCAATGATTAACACCGGTGGTGAGCAATGATTCGTTTCTAACATCTAACCTTTGATAGAATTGATTTCGACTTGAATCCAGACGAGGCATGTAAGCTGTGAAAACATTTATGTGCACGGCAAAATCACTGAGGCATTACGACCAAGCATATAGCGGATATCCGTTATTCTGTTTAACCGATTACATCACGTCCATGGTCAGCACGCCCGTTAGGACCATATCTCGATGCTATATATCATTAAAATGGTCCTAACGCAGTGTACTGCCTTGTGTAGGTTTCGCTCCGGAAGAGCTCCGATTAAATTATTGCAAGGCTAGTTTTGTACGATTTGGTAGCGATTCATCATTAATCTATCAATGCAGTCTCCGCCAAACAACAGACGAGGTAAATCATCTTGCCCTCAAGTTAATTTTTAACACTGCTTCCGCAAGATACATTTCCAAATTTAAAACATCTTAAATAATTTAAATGGCTGAATTGAATTGGTCGTTTAACATATAGTTTAAGAGTTTAAAGATCAAATAGTGTCGGCAAAATACCTGAACTTTCTAAGCCGTATTTTAAAATGATGCAAAACACATAATGTGTAATAGATGCACGATTCCTGTTCCTACTGCTAGTTCTAACGTATACAGTAATCATACAGAAACTGATTGTTCTATCCATTTAGGCTAAGCACGACAAATCTTTGCGCAGAAGTAGTTTCAAAATTATTTATTTAATTTTATTTATTAGTAGTTATTGCCGAATACAGAGTGTACAGACATTTTCAGTATAAATAATTTATAAATTTATGCCAGTAGTATCACAAACCCAAATTGTTTTAATATCACAAAATATCTTATTAGTCAGCCAAGGATTATGCTTTTAAATTGGCCTCCTGTTATCTACCGTAGCAGACATAATTTCAAAATTGGACATAGTTAAGGTCAATCTACAAGTAGGTGTGTTAAAATCACCCATATGATTATGACATAACCATGTTGGCTATTTCTAAAGTTATACTAATGCATATTTATATTTTTTAATGTGCAATAAAAATTCCAAGAAGTACCATGAAGTTACATTCAGAATATTTTGAGTAACAAACGGAGGTGTACAGAGATGTTTATTAGTAGTAAACAAATTTAAAAGTGCTCTTCAGAAAAATAAAAGGTTTAATAACCGAGTGGAATTTCCAAAGAGCATAATACTGTCTGTAAGAATAAGTACAGTATAAAATTCCAATATATTCTGAGAAATCTTAGTATAAAATTGGCAACATGCATAATGCGGAAACAAAACACTAAGCTGTTTTATCACACGTCAGTCTCTGTTGATTCACATGAGGAAAAATAAAGAATCGCAGTTTTTAGCATGTCACATAGATGGCACATTAAACCAAACTCCAGTCCCAAAAAATTTAAGCATACAATAACAAATTTTTAGGAAATAGCTATGCTGTGATAAAGTTATTTGAAATAAAACACATAAATTAATGATGCGTACCTTTCTTGTTGTATTGTTTGTCTCCCTCTCTGGTTTACCTATTGTAACAAGTGAATTACCTGCCCCTATAACTCTTCGCGTTTATGCTACTGTAAGCGGAAAATGTGCTATAGGTCATGCTGGCTTTCATTGCTGGCTTTACAGATCATTTACGTATTTACACTAAGATACTACGTTCAGTGCAAAAACTGTATATAGGACTCAAGTTGCTGTGGATTTGATGTTGCGGTATACTCGTGGAGGGAGAGCATAACTCGCAGTATGTCCCATATATTAATATATGAATTAATATATGAACTATGGTAATGTTGTTAAATATCTGATGTTTTAGTTGTTACTCTTATTGTTTATTTTTATTTCTTGCCACGGCTGCTGTTATTTAGGTTTTTGGTAAAGCATGTATAACTTTGCAGGGTGTGATACGGGAAGGAAGGTAATAAGTAACAACTCTAACAATAGATTAGTTATTGAAAAACACTATGCTTTAATGGCACACGCATTGACTGTCTTATTAATAATCTACACAGTTCTTAAGTTAGTTGGAGCTGTAGAACGGTCGAGCCCTACCACGTTCGTAAGCCAAACTTGCGGTCGCTGAGCAATGAAGTATTTTATACGTGCTCTAGAAATAATTGTAATATTTATCACACGTTCCTATAGACCTTTAAATCGATAACCTTTCACCGTTCCTACTACATCATAAGAAGTAAATAATATCGCCTGCTTCTGAGAGCTTACATGTATCTTATTCACATCGCAGCACTTTATACTCAACCGCCCTGGCTGATGGAGACGTTAGAACTAACCTTTCTTCCCTTGAAGATTTTAAACATACTCTTCCTTAAAATTTCATTGTCTGTCTTTGTTCAGCTTATAACCTTCCAGAAGACTTACCCGGCTATTGTTCTACGTTTGCAAGCATGCGGCCTCTCTACAAACATATGTTATTTTCGCTTGTCGCCTTTTTCTGTTTCACAAAGGCTCAAGGTCTGGCTTTTATGACCTTCCCGTAAAGTCCTTTTTGCCTGGGCCCTAATTTTAACACAAAGATATGTTTGTCGGCTTTTAACAAGAATTCCACAGCTCCAGCTACACTTGCACATACATAAAACTTATGACTTAACTCCTATTTATACAACAAGTATTTTTCTTATTAATACAATTTCACATTATAATTCACATTATTATATATATATGGCATATATAACCATAGTTACTGTCTCAATGTCTATATAAAAAATATGGTCCCTTCTAATAGAGTTAACTGATTTTACAAACTTTTACCGTACAGTGTACTCGCTATCCACTACTGAAACCATATGATGAGTGTAACTTCTATCACAGGGATTCAATGTCAAAATTAGCCAAAAAGAAAGAAAAAAATCTGATGTTACATTCACATGACTTTCTCTAACCTATCGCTTATTAGTGGGTAAACAAATTGTTCTTATGAAAGTTTATTTGCTGTCTACTTCATATTAATCGAAATAAACCTTTCCAGAAACAGCTGCATTACACATTTTTTACAGATACAAGGGAACAATGATATCAAATGTTTTAGAACTAGACGCTATACGCTGGCCTTAAAATTCCATACTCTTTCCACGAAATCGCGAGAAACAACGGGATATCGATAGAGTTTTTAAAGAATTTCTAAGCATTGAACCATTCGAACCATTAATAACGAATATCTCGGAAATGGCTGATGCCGCATAAAAGTTATTTGAAATAAATTCGGTGTTTTAAAGAGACCTACATAACTTTTTCCAGTTATATAAATTCCTTCCGAATGAAGAGGATTTCACAAGGTATTCCCAGAAAATTCAAGATTTTGTCGTGTAACATCTTTAGCATATGGAATTTTAATGAAATTCGTTAGAACCATGTTTTAGAAGAAAAAAAATCGAAAAACGTTCACATAGAGGGTAGTTTGGTGTAGAGGATTTTCTTGAAGATCTTCGTGTCGCATCTTTGGAAGGTATGAACCTAAATACCAAGTTTGGTATTTATCCGACATTTCTTTTTGAGGTATGCTATACACAGACAGACACACATACACACGGACCTTTTTCTAAAGATATTTTTATTCAAAGGGCCTCAACACATGTATTTCCGGTGAACTGAATGCCATGCCTTCTCTGCCTACTATTTACCTAGTAGAGAAAGTAAAAGTAGTTAGTGTAAACTGCTAGAGAAGCGCTGGGTTACACCATGACATACCTAAACCAAAATAATGGGTGAAGTACAACTACGTCAAGCAGAGGATATTACATTAGTATTTCAATTTCAACGTGAATTGTGATTTGTAATGTTGATACAACATACATGTGGGCCTTTGTAACTTGATTAATAACGAAGAAACGTCTAACGGTGTGTTACAGCCGTACTAAATTGTAGTTTTGCCTATCATAATCCTCATAGAGCTATTTAAAATATCTTTAGTATATATGTAGCTGAGTGTTACAACTACTTCAACATTACTAAGCGGTAACGCAGATTCTAATATTATACCAGGTGAGTCAGCTGCCACTAGGTATTCGTATCTATGCAACCCGCAGTTTACAGTCTAATGTGAAAACGACCCTTTTAGCAAACAAACTGTTTTTGTAGCTCTGCCCTTCTATTTGTTACCATACGCAACCACCATTAATGATTAAAGGCTGAATGAGTCAAGGAGCTGGGAAAGGCTTAAAAAAGACGGCACTTCATGGTTATAATGCTTGCAAGAAGGTTGAGGAATGTTCTCCCGAAGAGAGGAACAGAATGCGTGGGTTCTGACCGAGTGCGTTAGCTGACGGAATGTGGTGAAGCTAAGATTAGCTTCGAATCTAATACTTACATAAAATTGCTTTGCTTCTTTTATTTTCTCCTTGTGGGTTTTGCTTTCTGTATTTTAGTGTACTAATTTATGTATTTTTGTTATTGGCTCTCCTGGAGCCAAAGACATAACAATTACAATCAGATAATAATTGTGGATCATGTTTACCTTAATAATCTGTGCCGTATCTGCTATTGTAAACCGTGATACGTAGTTAACTTTCATTATTTTGGGTGCATGTTGACGCTATTAAATCTAACAGTTTTTGTTTCATGTTTAAACCTTATGTTTTACTTCTACTGACAAAGGAGTTGGAAATGTGCTAAGTTCACAGGTAAACAGAATAATAAATTGTTAAAGGGCGTGGATTTCATCAACGAAGTAAATGTTCAAAATGACGATCCCCTTCATCATGCATATTTGGGTACGTTGCCGGAGACACCTTCTTGCATGCTGTAACATGCGCGGTGTAATCTGCATGCATTCTTCACGTATGAGTGCCCGTAGATGATTTGGGCTTTGCTGTTTTCTGATCGTAAACCCGTTCCTTTAAATGACCCCACAGAAAGAAATCCAGTGGGGTGAGATCAGGTGATCTAGGAGCCATGCAATTGGGCCCCCTCGACGAATCCCTTTTTGCGGATATGTTCTATGTAAGTGATTCCTTACAATCAGAGAGCTCCATCCTACTGGATCCACATTCCTTTCTTTTCACTAGTGGTACATCTTCTAGTGGCAATGCCCATTCTTCTTGTAGAAATGCAAGGTACCGCGGTCTTGTGAGGTTGCCTTCAAAAAAGTGCGGTCCAAATAGCTCGTCGGCTAATATTCCGCACCGGACATTGATGCTCCACTCTGGAATGCAGCTTCCTATATCCAGTGAGGATTGCCTTTACTCCAGTAGTGCATATTATGGCGGTTAACAGTTCCGTCTTCAACACTGAAGAGAACATTTCCTAAAAAACTCTGCATCCATCTACGCTCGCTGCTGTAGCCACTGTGCATATATCATTCGCGCATAAAGTCGTGTCCGTGGAGAGCCTGGTTTAGTTGTAGATGGTACGGATGATATTTATTACGGTGCAATATACGCATCACTGAGGACCGACTTAGACTTATGTACAGATCTTGTACTGGGGCCCTTAAACTGGTATGTGGATTGTTTTCTATTGCGTTTCGCACAGCTTCTTCGTTGCCTCCAGAGGTTACTGGAGCATCGCGAATAGGTGGTGCTCTTCCAAATCATCCTGTTTCACGAAGCCGCCTTTCAGCCCTTCGAAAAGTGTCTGCGGTGGGTCCCCTCCTTCCTGGAAACCGTTCTTCATACATGTGCTTTACTCATAATGCATTACACCTTGTTTCCTCATAGATTAACAGCATGTCAACATACTCGTTTGTATACATTATGACGGCAACCGTGTCTCGTAGAAAGGTTTCAAATACTTAGTAGATAATGAAGGATTTACTCACGCCAAGCATTGATGCAAGCGCAAATAGCTAAAGCCACTTTGCATGTGTGAAATGCTTTAAACTTGGTTGAATGGGTCAAACATAATACTGAGCACAATAAAATACCTACTACGAAGTGTAAATTATCCACCTATCAGTGGAAAACATGGCGATTATTTTATTTTGTACACAGAATGTTATCGAAAACCTTCTTTGTATCATAATATCAAATTATAGGTCCAAAGAGATAAAACAAAAGGTAATAAAAGTTTGAACTTAACACGAACTCGAACTGAAGTGGCACAGTGGTAAAACAACCATGATGATACCATTCAGCTAATGCTACCTTGCGAACTGGGGTTTCTATACGAATAAATAATTGCAGAACTCAGACCCAACCTCTAATCTTTACGCGCTTTTTGCAGCTTCATACAGTATTTGGAGCTCGTTTTGTAGTTTTAACTCAAATTGTATCAGCAATTTCAATTACTGTATGAACTGAAATAAGCCATAGTTTGTAACAGAAGCGAAATTATCTACCTAATACTTAACTTTTTTTTGACAAGGCTGTACAACGAACCTTTGTTGGCTGCCGGCTTAAATCCAATTGGTCGCACTGTGTATATCTGCCATTTTGTTTTCAAATAGTTTTGTCAACCGATGCATTGATAAGTTGTTGTTCCTTCAGGGCGTTTTCAAAGGTGTGTATGAATGTATGCTAAAGAATAAAAGTTTGTAAAATCAGCTAAAAGCGCTACTGCAGCTCCCAGTGTCAGGGTGGGATGTTTTTGGCATCGACATACATGGCGATTACATTGTCCCATAAAACACTTATGCACTGACTCCTCCTCTATAAAGTGTTATGCAAATCAGCCATTAGAAAGCATTCAAGAAAGGCGTAAGTCCCATATGTCGCTTAGCACGTTGCGTAAATTCAAAAATAAATACGGGTAGTTGACTCACCTGGTATAGTAGCTTACATTTTTTACCTCATTTCTTTACTGCTTTGGATCTGGGAAATATTTAGGTACAGAATGTTGTATGAAAATTAGAAATAAGGTAATACTGGCTTAAATTTGTTAATTAGATCATAAGTAATTATGCTCTCCTAATCGCATTTGAGAAAGAATTAACATTAAATAAACAATAATTATGCTGCAACATCTAAAACAGTACACTGTATAAATAATTGCATTATAATAATTAGCCATATTTCGGATAATAAAGGATTAACATTTAAACACTAAAGCATCGAAGAGTTTCTGAAGTGTCCTACATCGAAGCTTTTGTATATCAACCGGTTTTCAAATCTCTATTGCCTTTTAAACTTCCTGTAGCACATTTGCATCGGTGCAACTACTAATAAATAACGTTGTTTAAAATCGGGAACAAATAAGCGCGTTAGAATAATCGTGGCAACAGAGAAACACTTTTTATGCATTGTATTTATACATTTTTAATATTGAAAATATGTGTTTTAATTAAAACCGTTTCGGCTATTTTTTAGTAAATAAAAACTAACGAAAGCATTTCGCCGTAAATGGTTATTTGGGGTTGGTAGATTCCATAATAATTCCTCACCCTCTCTTTACCTCTCTCTCACCCACACCCACACACACGATGAAATCTGGATATCGAATTCTTTGTCGAATGTAACACCACCTCTATTTGGTAAGCGGTAAAGAATATAAAAAGGAGTTGGATGAAATCGAACCTTAGCAAAACAAAACCTTGTAAATAATGTACCCATAATTTCTCAAATAACAATGTTACTCAGGATTTTGCACTATGAATAGATTCGGAAAACAAATTGTATAATTGTGTATGTTTGGTAACCATAAGCGATACACAAAAGCTTACTGCACAAACAATGTTTATCTCTTTACAACATACAATTTATTTCAAATAACCTTTTTATATCATGAGCCATTTCCAACATACCCATTGTTATTTGTTTGAATTTTTCAATCCTTGTTACACTTTTAAATGATGCCATTCAGTTGTTTCTCGTGATGTCATGGGAAATGTGTGAAGTTTTTACTTTCTCTACCACGTACTTCAGGCTGTTTCCAAATTGAGTAAGCGCCAGAGAGCAGCGGAGTTCTCACGACTCGCAGGAGTTGCCTGCAGCATGCAATACAGCAGGGCATTGGGGGCAAGCTGTCATCACGGCTGAATGAATAATTGGAACGAAGTGGTAGGAAGCGCAAACACTTGTGCTATGACCTTCGCACAGTGGCGTATTGGATCACGCTCCCTCTCCACCCGGGTTCCGAGCACTTTGGTGCGTACGCACGAGTACTCTGGCTCAGCCGAGTTGGAACAGCCTGACGTACATAGTAAGTAGAGAAATTATTACATTCCACACAAAAATTCGATACCGAGATTTGACCTCAAATACATGTTTTGAAGCCTCCTGAAAAAAGAATAATTTCTACAAAAAGGTCCATATGTGTGTGTCTGTGCGCGTGCGTCTGCGAACAGTCTAACTCAAAAACGAAAAATCGGATAAACACAAAACTTTAGATTTAAGTGTAATATCACACAAAGATGCGACACGAAGATATTCAAGGAAATTCCCCGAACTCCAACTGCGCTTTAAATGGAACATTTTTTTAATTACTCAAAAACGGCTGTAACTATTTTGATTAAATTATAACATATTAAAGATATTTACATGACAAAATAAAACGCATATATAACATTTTCTGGGAGAAGCCTGTAAAGCCTCTTTGTTCGGAAAGAATTTTGTATAATCTTGTACAACTGCTATACTTTAAGTGATAGAAGAAAACGTACTACATAAAAAAATTTAGATATCTTTTGTGGCATAACCGTTTCCGAGATATCCGTTACTGTTGGTTCGAATTGTTCAATTCTTGGCCATGTTCTTAATGTCCTGTCAACATTCAGTTGTTTCTCGTAATTGCATGGAAACAGTATGGAATTTTAATTCAGCGTATATCGTCAAGTTTCTTAAGAAATTGACTATCGCCGTTCCCTTTGTCTCTAAAACAAAGCGTGTAATGCAACTATCTCTGCAATTCTTTATCTCGATTAAAATGAAGTAGACAAGTAAGCTTTCGTAAGAATAGTTTTTATACCCACTAATAAACAATAGAGGGTAGAGAAAGCCATGTAAATGTAACACATCAGATATCTTTTTAGTAATGTTTAACACCCTTCTTACTAGATACAGCACCACAGGCAGTATATAATTTTAAGGCCAACATGTATCGATCCGCATTTAAACATTTGACTACTACTTCGGTTTCTTGTATCTACCTTGTACGTATAACGAAATGTGCAATGAAACTGTTTCCACAAACCTTTTCCCGATTAATATGAACTTGATAGAAAAATAAGCTTTTGTAAGAGTAATAGAAACTATATAAAAATAAACTATATTGGGTAGAGAAATCCATGTGAAAGTCACACTCAGATGTTTGTCACCACATTCGTTTGAATTTTCTATGCGTCGCCTGCATTTCTAGTCATGCAGACCTATAAATTTGAAACATATTTCATCTCTATGTTGCTGCCCCGCATTATTGCAGTGTTTCCTTGCGGACTGAATTTAAACACTGTCAAACTTTAAGCAACGTATCTGTAAATATCATGTTGCATTCTAAAAGGAACAAATGTATAGAATCAGGTTCTTATTCCTGCAAAAATTCCATGTCAAATAATCGCTATGATAATGTAGGAAGGTTAGCAACTTTGGTGTCGTCAAAGAAAGAAAAAAGAACGCCAAGTTGGCGGCTTCAGAACTAGTTATGAAAGCCACCAAACTCTATCTACCACTTAACACACCACAGATAGAAAATATACGATCCCAGAAACTCAGATTTTTCGCTTATTTTTATGTAAATTGCTTTATTTAGCCAGACCTCACTGTAGTTACTCGATTCCATTTCCATTTCTCTTCATTACGTTGGTTGATTATTATCATATGATAAGCAAATGCATTCTGCATCACTGTAAATGAACTAGTGTATAAATAACATGTACAATAAATTGACAGTAATAGTTTATTGTTAGCTGTTTGATTTATATTATTTTTACATTTTTAATTTAATTTCGTTATGTTTACTTAGAGCATCTATCTTGAAGGCTTCACTGTTCATCATCAATTATGACTAGAGTTATGACGAATACTCAGCAATAACGTTCTTCAGAAAAGAATTAAATGCACATCAGTGTCGCGCGTTCTTATCATCTCTCGACATTACCGGATAGCGTATAAATAATATATGCACAACCCACCAGTTTTCATCTTTGTAGAATGAAGCGAAACAGTATAAACTGGACTATTACTGTGAACTGATAAGCGTTCTCTCATAAGACGTATAGTTGACAAGAATAAAGTGTTATCGAAATATTCCACGTGGATAATTATGAAGAGGACATGGCTCTGGATATCTAAACAAGGTCATTTTGCTTTAAGAAAGATGTGCGAGACTGAGAGATAATGGCTGGCGACGTAAGGGTTGAATCCACCTTGAGAGAGCGTCGCTCGGTGAAGACCACCTTAAGACTGATGACATGGAAGACGACGGCCAAGCAGGATCAGGAACCAAAGACTACGAAGCTGTCGAATCCACCAGATGTAGTTCCCATCAAGGTCAGTACCACAGTATTGACATCTTTATTTGTCCTTATAATAAGAAGTGTATCATAAGCTATTTTGCACTGAAATGACTGTTTTTATTAAACCCAAAATATGCCTAGAACACCCTGTCAGAATTGACTAAACGGCATTTATTCATTCAATTAAAATTAATTATTGATTTTGAAAATTATGAATACAATTATGATTAACTGTTGAAACGCCAGAAAAATTGCAGCATATTACATTTATTACGAACTTATGTTACATTAACGGGTTTTATTAATTCTCTGAAAGGCAGACTCCAGTTACTTTGTACACGAACGCATAGCATTCATTGATTATTTATCGTAAGTCAACCATAATTAAATTGCTATAAAGCAAGAAAAACGCATATATAAGTATTATATAAAACAATACAATTAAAATAATATAATTTATTGATAGAACTTGTAAACTAAACATAAGAATTGTAATTTAGGCTCTTTCAAAATTCACTTCAAACTCGGAGAATAATGACTCGAAGATTCCTGGGATAAGAACAAATTGTACTGCACATTCATTTAGTTTTCCTTTCTATATGTATGTATGAATGTATGTACGTATACACCATTTTAGTTAAAGCATATGCTAGTCAATAATGTAACAAAAATTTTAAGATGCAAACCATAGTGTAGCATTACATTTTAGGGATGCGTCTAGTCGAATGCTATTACAAAGCAGAAGTAATGCTTCTTGATTGGAAAAAAGTTACAGCGTTTAACATTTTGAAAGAACACTTATATTAAATTTATCTTCATAATGCAAAAGACTGGCATTCATGTTATCGGTAACCATACTTCATCTTGGCATTCACGAACTACAGATCCCAATATTTTCTCCAGCAAAAAAACTGGGAAAATTTCAAGAATTTGACTGAAAATTGCAATTCACACTGGTGCCTTTTGCATAAAAATAATTTCTCAATGTTTTGTGAAAATAGATCTCACTTTCAGTTGATAAAAGTGCTGCTTTTGTATCTTTCATATCACAGATATTACAATATGTATAACACTTTATAGTTTAAACTGAATTTTGAAAGACTCTGAAGTCAGTATAAATTATTTATACATCATGTCTTCCAGAATAATAAATGAGAAATAAATCAAGAGTTTGCAAAGATTCAGCAACTCATATTCGTAAGCAACTTTTGCTATACGCTATATAAAGCTTTGTTCATGTGAAACAAGAGTTACTGGGCTGGCCCCGTAGCTTAGCCGGTACAGCACCTGCCTGTTGTGCTAGTGGACCTGGGTTCGATTTCCGGCTGCGGTGAGAATTTTTTTCTAGCCAAGATTATTCCCTATCCTCCCCAGAGTCTGAAAGAATGAATGAGAGTGTGAATGTGTATGTGAGCTAATGAAGAAAAAAAAAGGAAAGAAAAAGTTTACCAGTAACTCAATGACAAGCGAATAAGAGTTAACACCATTGCCTAGGCAATAAATGTTCCAAAGGAAATGTCGCCAATAAGTCCGTTGCAGTTAAAGGCAATTAAAAAAATAAAGAATTGCTGGATAGACACTTAGGCTTTATGTTGGACAACATAATTTTACCACTGCGAGAGAATACTGATAAAGGTTTCGGTGAGGCTACAGTTAGGTGATCACGCTCAACAAGTTTATGTATACCCTCCATAAATAGGAAGCTTGTTGCTGCCGGAACCACTCTTCCATAGAATCACGAACCGCTTGATCGGAGGTGAAACACTCACCGCTTGGATCAAAAGGCCAAGGCGTGATAATCGCAAGGGAAAGATCTGCGATTCATACTTCTCTATCGCAAAAGCCGTGACACTGGTACCTACTATGTGCAGATAGAGCATATAATATCCATCACTTGTTTACAGAGCAATAGTCAGGCACAGAGTAGTCGAATGTCTGCGACGTACGCATTAGAATAGAATAAGTATCAGGCATATCACTCTTAAACAATAACACCACTTCCTCTGTCTAAGAGAGCATGTTTTATTTTTATTTTTATGATTCTTTACGAGCAGCAGCCATGAAAAAGTGAAGTGGAGTTGTAGGTACTCTTCGTAAATGATCCGAGTCTCCCATTCTATCCCCGAACGCCATGGTAAGGGCTGTGTCATTTCATAGAATTTATGATTCGCCAGTCCGTTATTAGCATACAGATGCAAATATATCGCGTGTGGATTGCTGTAAGACAACTTATGTCTATCGTAAAGTATAAGCATACCTTGCGACAATTTTATCCATTAAGGGTAAGGCTTTTATCTCTGATTAAGCAATTGATGATGCTATTGAAGAGAGTTGCGTCAGCAACCATCCGTTTGTTTGTGGAGGATATAATCAAATATACAGTCATTATAAATTAGTTATACAAAAAGGAACTTAAATTGTTAAGAAAGTATAAACCAGATTTAACTAAATAATGAAGCAAACACATAAGTACAGTTTCAATTTTCACGTACAAATATGAAACATTTTCAATATAATTTCCTCTTGTAACACAGCATACCTACATATATAATATAATCTGTAACTGAGTTCATCTCAAATTCAGTGGAACATATCATGATCAATGGTTGCTACTACTCTTATTCCAACTCGCAATTTGGACCTGAATTTCCATTGATCCGACGTGGCTGATCGCGATTCGTGAAACAGCGGACAACATGAGCGCGGTCCGCAACTGTAATATGTCTCCATGATGAGACTCGACGTTACAAACCGACGCCGTCCTATGGCTTCGGGTTTCCGAAGAAATCCGAATGGTTACGGTATATAGTTGCTCTCTCGCCAGGTCCGTAGCGTTAATATTAGTTTCAGTGAACCATTGTTCTCAAACTTATAAAGACTGAAACTAAATGTCTGTAACTGAATATACATCCATAATTTGAAGCTCATGGGAAGTATGCGTACGATTATTTACTTGTGTCAATAAATGGCTGCGGCTGCAGAGGGCAGTGGCGATAAGTGGTAGTGCAAACTTTAAGTCTATAATTAGTAATTTAAGCGAGAAAATTGCACTTACAGTACCTGAGAGTGACACTTAATAGAGGGTAGATAATGGTTCTCTGAAATTAATATTATTTAAAAAATAGGAATATAAACATACACATTCCTCTCTACTCATAACTTTGCTCTTGATTTGATAATTATTCACAACTAGTTGCTACTCTCCCCTTCTCTCTCTCTCTCTCTCTCTCTCTCTCTCTCTCTCTCTCTTGTAGCAAAGAGACTGACTTTAGCAGCAGTTCGCAACCAAAATGAACAAGTACTCATGCCCAAAACAGAAGATATATATATATATATATATATAAATAGAAAAATTGTGCATCAGAGAACACTTTTCTACCAAAAAGAAGACCACTTCCCATCGCATTCCTCTAGCAAAACCAGATACAGCGGAAGCTCAGAATATCGCTGTTTCATTGCTGCAAGAGAGGGAGAGAGAGACAGCAGCAAATATCTGTGCATAACTATCAAAAGTAAAATAATGAGTTTAGAGGTGAATGTATGTGTGGGTTTATATTTTTATTTTTGTAAATAATATTAATTTCAGTGAACCATTGTTCCTAAACTTGTATAAAACTGAATGAATATAACTGAATATGCATCCATAATTTTAGTTAAGTCATTCTTACGTACTGTAAGTGCAATTTGTTCGCTTAAATTAAGACTACTTACAAAATTAAAGTTTGCACTACCACTTATTACCGCTTCTCTTTCTTGCAGCCGTTTACACAAGTAAATAATCGTACGCATATCCGCTTATGAGCTTCAAATTATGAATGTATATTCAGTTATATACATTCAGTTTCAGTCTTTATAGGTTTGAGAACAATGGTTCACTGAAATTAATATTAACGCTACGGGCCCGACGGAGGAAGGATAACTGTGCATCGTAACCATTAGGGTTTCTTCGGAGACCCGAAGCCGTAGGACGGCGTCGATTTGTAACGTCAAGTTCTGCTGAGTGATGGTGAAGCATTGTTGCTAGGTCTATCCCGTGAAATTATTTATGGCAAGTGTAAGCGAAATTGTGGATTTTTTTACAACAAATTATCGTACGCCTTGCAAATGTCACCTAATCAGAAGCACATGGCTAAATCAACGATTGGATGACAACAGGGACCAGTAGAAGAAGCGGTATTCTTTCTATTTCCCTGAAGCCAATCACTATACAATAGGCTCGGTTTTATAAAACTAATAAAATAATTATTCCAGCACGCGTGCTGTTTGTCACTAGATGTGGCTATTCAGTTCACTGAATATTGGCCCAGGAAACAGATTAATCATAGAGGAATAATAAATACTGATGACTAAAACTTCTCCTTTGCAGTTTTGCCAACTCAGGTGCATTAGAAGCGGCTAAACAGAAGGTAAAAACGTAGAAAGCCGCTAAAAAGTAATTCCAATATAGCTAAATAAAAACCTGAAGCTACATAACCTAATAATGGACCACTTATTCCACGTGGTATTATAAGATAATCTTAATATACGTAGTTTGTCGTCTTTCGTGGTCTAGGAGTACCATGCTAGCCTCCAGTTCCCAAGGTCGGAGCGATGGATTTTTTCGGGCGTAAAAATCCTTAGCATGGCTTCCTTCGGAAGGGAAGTAAAGCCGGTGGTCCCGTGTAGTAGATTTATGGCACGTAAAAGAACCTCAAGCCTGATAAAGAGACCTCTGAGCAAAATCTCCGGTCTTTCACGCCCAACATAGAATGGAACACTAAAGACCATAGTAGTTATAGAGCGTCCATAAATAAAACTCTGTTTCATTTCATTTAATAAACGTAGGCTGGTAGCGTAATGTCGCGAGTGATTACAAGAGGTGATTGGAGCACGTTTAGGGATTAAAAAAGAGAAAAAGCTGGTATTTTAACATTGGTAGCCAAAAAGTAACTCGGAAAAGATGTAGCAATTGACAACGCTAAGTTTAGCTATAAAAAGTTAAATTGGCAGCACTGCTGCTTTGTCAAAATAGGGATTTCGGGAAAGATCCAAGATGACAAATATAGTCTGTGTACTGAAAATAGTTTATTGTTTTATGTATTTTAGTGCAAGGAATAAAAAAATTCTGATGTGTTACACTCACATGACTTTCTCTACTCTTGTACAATCTAATTTTACAAACGCTTATTCTCCATATGGTTCATGTTAATCGAGATATCGAGATGTCAATCTTATTGGTAATTTTCTTGTAGATGCAAGGGAAATATGGTAGCTTTTAAGCGATAGTCAAATATTTTAACGCTGGTTGCTATGTGGCGCATTCCATTCTCTTTGCATGTCCAGGACATAAAAAAAATGAATAACGAATGTGAGAAAAAGTATAAGTATTGTAAAATTTAAGGGAATAACAAGCAATATCTCGAAAACGGTTCACTCAACAAAAGAAATGTATATGACATAAGTTGTGTATTTTAACGCGATCTACATTTTTTGTGTAGTAAAATTTTGTCTATCTCTTATGGTTTACCAGTTATGCAAAAGTCGTTCACAATGAAGAATACTTTTGGAGACATTCCCAGAAAATTCGAGATATACATTTCATTTCTCATGACATTATCTTAAACATATGATATTTTCATCAAAATCGTTAGAGCCATTTTTGAGAAAATTAAAATTTTCGAAAAATCTTCCATGTAAAGGGTAGTCTGGGGTGGGGGGATTTTCTTGAAAACCTTCGTGTCGCATCTCTGGAAGATACTGAACCTAAATACCAAGTTTGGTGCTTATCCGACTGTTCGTTTTTGAGTTATGCTGTTCACAGACACACACACAGACACACACACACACAGACACACAGACACACACACGGACATGTTTCCAAAAATGCTTTTTTTGGATTCAGGAGGTCTCAAAACATGTATTTCCGGTGAAATCTCGGTATCGAATTTTTGGGTGGAATGCAATACTTCCCCTACTTACTATACGTAGTAGAGAAAGTAATAAGCACGGGGATTCACTTGACAACCGCCATTAAGTTAGAAACCTGGGTGATATTGATGTCCACAAAATTAATAAGCACGATAATCGTTTCGTAGCGGTATCGAGAGAACGAAGGCATTTTCACTATGTCTACGCGATAAGAACGCGCGGAAACAAAAGACACCAGGTTTTATTTTGGCAGAGTATGTTCGAAATAAGATCACCCGATAAGTATACAGTAGCTACCAGATTCATATACCAAAGAACGATAAACATAGTGATATTCTTCGACAAAAAAAGGTCACTATTGTTTTGGCATAGTTAAAATATCAGATTTCAGATAGCTGTTCATATCAGATCTACGTAAGAAAATAATTGTAAGTCCCCTCTAAAGACATTTTGAAATAGCTGTTATTAAGAATATTAAAAATCCTGAACAAATGCAGATATACTGGAACATGATGTAAAAACCATGCAATTTCAAGGTAAACTGGAACGTTATGATCTAATCTGTATGCTGTCATTTTGGTAAAGTGTATGTCGTCCAATGCATAAAGTGTGCTTAAGTTCATATTTCATTTGAACAAGCGTTGTCCGAAATGTTTTCACTTACTAGTTCCCGGCAAAATTTGTGCGCGTTCACAACTCTGACTCTTTCTGAATGAGTCACAGCGTTTAGGGAAACTCTCTCCTCTGATAAACCTGAGTTTTGGAACCACAAGGATCGTATGTAGGCAATTTTAAACCAGGAATGTTGAATATTAAAGTTTGGAAGTAATTCCTATAAGTGTACGATGTTGTTATTCATGAAAAATTGTAGCTGATTTGAGTGATCTACCAGATTATGAAGTTAGGCGGTTCTAAGTAGTCTCACAGTTCGTCAGTTCACTTCTTATTGAACGGTTTTTAAGCGAGAGTTGTGTGATTTTCAGCACTTATGTTGATAATTCCTTAACTATAACCCTCGCGATAACGTGAATCACGCGGTAAGAGTTAAGAAGGAAATACTGATCTTTAACTTCAACAGCTTTGAATATATCTATTTATCTCTTGAGAGGGTGTTCTTCGTGTGTTTTAAAATTGTATACTGTATACTAAAAGCAACATTCTCAACAGGATTCATACCAGTGTCAACCAAGATCCTCCTGGTTACATGCAAGCCAATGCAAGCCACCCAGATCGCCAACAGCACCGAGTTTTTGCCCCAGGCGACAGAAACAACAGTATCGACAATCGGTACTCAATCTACTGTCACCAGACCAGCTCAGGCGAAGCACTCAGCCACCAACACCGCCACCTCACAATCCGAGACGACAAAAACAGAAGCATCGTTACTCACTCCTGAACCTCCTCTCGCCAGAGCAGCTCAGACGAATACCCAAGGCACCGCCATCACCATCTTACTGTCCAGGGCGACAGAAACAACGTCGACGACATTCCCTGTTTAACTTCCTGTCCCCTGAACAGCTAGGGAGCAACATTCAGCCAGCCAAATCTGTTGCAAATATCGATGAACGTTCTAGGCACAAAAAACGGCAGCATCGACAGTCTGTCAATCTTCGCTCCGTGCAGCAAGAAGAACAGGGAACAAAATCACCAAGTCGATACAAGCATACAAGGCAGGCCTTGGTTACTGCTTGGCTGCATTATAACAACCACAGCATTAATAACAATAAATCACAGTCGCAGCAGCAGCAGCAGCACCACCTACAAATTCCTCCTAAGGTACATATAATCCTCATTATACCTAACATACATTAACATTTTAAATATATAATCTTCTTTAATAGTTGATGCCAAATGTTATTAACTGTCGATTTTGATATTGTTGTACACTCGCATTAAACTTAGCTGATTGTATGTGTTTGCTTATTTGCTCATTTGTTTTGTAAAATGAGAGTACAAAGAAATGTTAACTCATCTCTGCATTTGAACGCATATAAAGGTTACGGCATATGTGGTCTACCATTTGATCTTAAACAAGCAGCTAATGCAGCTGCTGCTGTAGAAATGTGAGGAAATCAGAAAGTAAGTTAATTTTAATTTCTCTTATAACTTTAGCTGTATAATTTGAATAACTGTTAGATAAATTCTGGATTTGTCCGTGTAAATTCTTGAAGTCAAATCATTCACTAGAAGAAAGCAAGTTCTCTTTATATATGGCAATGGATTAAACCGCTGACTAATCTTCAATTTAATGAGCTCTAAAATACAAACTGCTGCTGTTTTTGAGAAATCTCTCAACAATTAATAAATATTCGCTATCGTTTTCCTTGTTTACAGAATCTGACGATCTCTTGGTATTATTAATGGTCTTAATGTTTAGACTTGTTCTTAGTGATCGAATAATTAAACTGTTCTTACAAGACAAAACAGCACAAAAAGAAAAGAACTATGTAGGTAGACCGAAATGATGTTTTATGCGTTGCAACTAAATTTGCACTTTTGTTTAATTTATAGTGACGATGTTTTCTAAACTACCATAAGCGATGCTAGCGCAGAGGTTTGAGAAACACACAATTTGTATCTGGCGATTTAGTAACATAAATGTTACATAAAACAGTAAAAGTTAAATAATCTGGAGATTTTGTAGTAAATTCAAGTAGTAGTCTCCGAGATAAAACTTTGTAACTATAATTTAATAAAGAAATTTACCATAAAAAATATCGCATAGACATTTATTTTGAGAGCTGATAATTCGTTTATGGCTAATGTTACTATTATTATACTTAATCACTCAACTGATTGCTGTTTCTGCCTAACAAACATTAAAGGAATCGCGTCCAAAGCAAAATATACAGTTATACCAATTTGGTGTCTGCAATGATACCTGTGCCACATAATACCAGAGCGTACGGATTTCGTTACCTTAACTGACAGCTCCGACCCAAGTCATACCGAAGACCAAAGAAACGAGAGAAGTGATCCTACATTTAAAGCAAGCTATTCATCAGAAGATTTTAATGACTTTATACGGGACTTAAATTTGTCAAACAGTTGACTGAGCTTTTAAGGTCTACCCAAAGGTTGGAATCTACTCGAAAAAGATACAAGGATATGTTTTTATCGAACTCGCGGTAGTGATTTCAAACCCTACTTCTCTAAACAGGATCGTGTAGCCCTTTTGCTTTCTCTACTATGTATAGAAGTAGGGGAGGTATTGCATTCGATATTTGATACCAAGATTTCACCGGGAAAACGTGTTTTGGGGCGCCCTGAATCCAACTAATGCATTTTTGAAAACATGTCCGTGTGTGTGTCTATGTCTGTCTGTGAACAGCATAACTCAAAAATGAAAAGTCGAATAATTACCAAACTTAGTATTTGAGTTTAGTATCTTCCAAGGATGGAACACGAAGATTTTCAAGAAAATCCCCCACCCCCAACTACCCTTTGCATGGAACATTTTTCGAAAATTCTTATTTTCTAAAAATTGGCTACAACGATTTTGATTAAAATACCGTATATGAAAGATATTTACATGATAAATAAAATGTATATCTGGAATTTGTTGAGAATAGCTAAGAAGTCCTCTTCATTCGGAATGAATTTTGTTGAATCTTATATAACTTGTAAACGTTAAGCCATAGACGAAAACGGAGCACACAAACAAATTCAGAACTCTTTAAAATACACAATTTACTTAAAATAAGCTTTTGTGAGTAGGATATATAGAGGAATTCGAGCACAGTTTTTTGCGTTTATATGGGAAAGGATAGGGAAAACGAGGCTAGATGCTAGGTTGAGAGAGTCTTCAAGGAGGAAAATGCGTTTATATGCGAGAGATAGGGAATACGAGGGTCGATGCTAGGCTAGACGGGGTTGAAGGAGGGAATGCATCTTATATATGAGAGAGGTAGGGGAATATGAGGAGAAGTGCTAGGCTAGTCAGGAAGGTCTGAATGACAGAGTATACGTCTATATGGGAAAAGATAGGGAAAACGAAGGTAGGTGCTAGGTTGAGAGAGTCTTCAAGGAGGAAAATGCATTTATATGAGAGATGTAGGAAAACGAGGAAAGGTGTTAGGCTAGGCAGAAGTCGAGGAGTAGAGTAAGGTTTATATGAGAAGTATAGGAAAACGAGGAGAGGTATTAGGTTAGGAGAATTGAGTTTGTGTTTATAAGGAGAGACGAGAAAACGGAGAGAGATCCTATGCTAGGATAGACAGTTGTTAAAGTTAGGTTAGATAGGAAACCAAGGAGTGATACTCAGCTAGAGGGGGGGCAGGAGGGAATGAGCTTTTGAGAGGTAGGGGATACGGGGAGTGGTGTTAGACTAGACAGGGCTTGAAACGTAGGGCATGGTTTATATGTATGAGAAGTATAGGAACAGGAAGAGGGGTGCTAGGCTAGACAGAGGTTGAGGAGTAGAGTATAGTTTATATGAGAGGTATAGGAAAACGAGGAGAGGAGTTAGACTAGACAGAGGTCGAGGAGCAGAGTATGGTTTATGTGAGAGTCATAGGTAAACGAGAGAGGCGTTAGGCTAGACAGAGCTAGAGGAGTAGAGTATGGTTTATATGAGAGGTATAGGAACAGGAGGAGAGGTGTTAGGCTAGACAGGTAGTGTAGCAGTAGGAATATGGACTTATATACAGGAGAGATAGGGAATAGGAGGTGCTAGACTTGAAAGCGACTTTAGACGTGAACATAGTGGAAAACTGTTTCATGTCAATGTTCTAGACATGCCCATCACGTAACCTATTCAGGGAAAAGGTGACTCGTTCAGGGGAAAAAGGTGACTGCTCAGGGAAAAAGGAGGCCCACAAAGGGAAAAAGTTGACTAGCAAAGGGAAAAACGTAACCAGCAAAGGGAAAAAGGCGACCAGCAAAGGGAAAAATGTGACCAGCAAAGGGAAAAAGGTGACCAGCAAAGGGAAAAAGGCGGCATGCAACGGGAAAAAGGTAACCAGTAAAGGGAAAAATGTCACCAGCAAAGGGAAAAAGGCGACCACCAAAGGGGAAAAGGTGAGCCATAAAGGGAAAAAGGTGACCTGCAACGGGAAAAGCTAACCCACTAACACTAACAGGTAAGTAATTCAGGTAGTATTGCAAGAGGCTGACTGGATCATAGCAGTGTATGATTTCACAGGTAATTCAGCTAGTATCGTATGCATTTAGGCTAATTCGTCTAGTAACACAGGATAGATTCCAGATGCTAACTGCATCATAGCTCTGCATGATTTCACAGGTAATTCAGCTAGTATCGTATGCATTTAGGCTAATTCGTCTAGTAACACAGGATAGATTCCAGATGCTAACTGCATCATAGCTCTGCATGATTTCACAGATAATTCAGCTAGTATCGTAGGTATTTAGGCTAATTCAGCTAGTATCACAAGAGGATAGGTTCTAGGGTTGGGTATAGCATAGTTTCATATTTCACAGGTAATTCAGAGGGTATCGTAGGTATTTAGGATAATTCAATAACATAGGTGTTTAGAGTAATTAAGCAAGCATTACAGGAGGGTAGGTTCCAGGGGGTGGTTATAACCTAGCTTCGTATTTCACAGATAGTTCAGGTAATATCGTAAGTATTTGAGGTAATCGACAGAGCTTCACAGATGTTATTGATAATTTCGATCAGAGATTTGTATCACAGCTATTTAAGGTAAATGCGGATGATTCAGGTTGTATCAATGGTATTTGAGTCATTTTAACAGGTAATTCAGATAGTATCACAGGTGCTCGTGCTAATTTAGAGCAGGAATTCGTATCAGAGCTAGTTAAGGTAATTTCACATGATTCGGGTAGTATCACAGGTATTTAAATCATTTTCATAGCCAATTCAGCTAGTATCGTGAGCATTTAAGCTAATTCAGCTAGTACCACAGGAGGCTAGATTCCAGAGGCTAACTGCATCATAGCTATGCATGATTTCACAGCTAATTCAGCTAGTATCGTAGGTATTTAGGCTAATTCAGGTAGTATCACAGGAGGCTAGATTCCAGGGTTGGGTATAGCATAGTTTCATATTTCAAGGTAATTCAGAGGGTATCGTAGGTATTTAGGATAATTCAAGTAACATAGGTGCTTAGAGTAATTAAGCAAGCATTACAGGAGGGTAGGTTCCAGGGGTTGGTTATAGCCTAGTTTCGTATTTTACAGATAGTTCAGGTAATATTATAAGTATTTGGATAATCAGCATAGTTTCACAGATGCTCGTAATAATTTCGATCAGAGATTTGTATCACAGCTATTTAAGGTAAATGCAGCTGATTCAGGTTGTATCAATGGTATTTGAGTCATTTTAACAGGTAATTCAGATAGTATCACAGGTGCTCGTGCTAATTTAGAGCAGGAATTCGTATCAGAGCTAGTTAAGGTAATTTCACATGATTCGGGTAGTATCACAGGTATTTAAATCATTTTCATAGCCAATTCAGCTAGTATCGTGAGCATTTAAGCTAATTCAGCTAGTATCACAGGAGGCTAGATTCCAGAGGCTAACTGCATCATAGCTATGCATGATTTCACAGCTAATTCAGCTAGTATCGTAGGTATTTAGGCTAATTCAGGTAGTATCACAGGAGGCTAGATTCCAGGGTTGGGTATAGCATAGTTTCATATTTCAAGGTAATTCAGAGGGTATCGTAGGTATTTAGGATAATTCAAGTAACATAGGTGCTTAGAGTAATTAAGCAAGCATTACAGGAGGGTAGGTTCCAGGGGTGGGTTATAGCCTAGTTTCGTATTTTACAGATAGTTCAGGTAATATCATAAGTATTTGGATAATCAGCATAGTTTCACAGATGCTCGTAATAATTTCGATCAGAGATTTGTATCACGGCTATTTAAGGTAAATGCAGCTGATTCAGGTTGTATCAATGGTATTTGAGTCATTTTAATAGGCAATTCTGATAGTATCACAGGTGCTCGTACTAATTTAGAGCAGGAATTCGTATCTGAGCTATTTAATGTAATTTCACACGATTCGGCTAGTATCACAGGTATTTAAGTCATTTTAACAGGCAATTCAACTAGTATCACAGGTACTCATGGTAATATAGAGAGTAATTCGATTATAAAACTTTTCTCATCCAACGTTACAACAATTTATATACTTTTTTCTAAATCTTACAAACTTATTGTATGTTAAACAGTTATTGTACGATGCGGAGAGGGATAAACTGCATATTGGTTCACAAATTGAAAAGCTTTACGTCAACATACCTTTATTTTAGTTCGTTATAGATGTCTCTCCCCTTTTATCTAGGCTTGAGACTAGCACTAGGATTGCTCCTAATGGCAGGGTTACCACCTTCCCTTCCATCTTCTTCTTTCTTCATCAGGCGTCAGCTATCTGCATATACAGCACACAGATACCTTCTTTTTTAAGATTGTAGACTCACTAGAAAATCTTTATCTTTAACTTACATTCTTTTAAGCACTGTTTGTAATGGCGTAATGTCCATACGCATATGTTGTTATCCCGTCCTCAGCAATAATTCTTTTATCATCAAACGGAGTCAATGCAATTTTATTCACTTGTATTGTAGCAAGGGCATGCTTTCGTGATAGGATCAGATTCATAGGTGTTCTGATGATTTCACTGGTTTTAAGACAGTCTGTATAGCTGTCAAACGAAATGTACTGCTTAATAGCGCTACGTTTTATACCTTTAATCTTTTTTATCATTGACCCTTGAATATCTAAGGCATACATCTTAGGACGTAGTCCAACAAAGCGTAGGATGATTTTGCTATTAGCCTCATCTTTAAATTTTCCCAATACCTTCTTGTTCTGAGTAGAGTAACATATATGGTTGGCAGGGTAATCAGCTGTATCGAGATGCTCAAGAAAACGTAGCTTGTCCTGGTACACATCTTCAGTTGTTACACGATGAATGAACGAATCAGTGTCCATATACATAAGCTTCAGGTTTTCAGCTCCATAATAAGGCAACAAAACGTCGTAATGATAGTTATACATTAATGTCTTGGAGATGTCCAACACACTCATACCAATGTATATAGGCTTGTTGAATACAATCTGACGAGAGGCCATATGTACAGCAGCTAGATTATCAGCATATATCGTCCTGTCGATAAACGTAGGCTTGGCGATCAGCTTCTCTAGAGTTTTTTCATTGGTCATCAGTCGTATATCCATACGGTTTCGCAGGTTCTCCATAGTTTTTCCAAACATAGCGTTGTTAAAGAGCTTGTAGAGATCCTTCTCGAAATCATTTGCAGCTTGTTGTCGTAGCCTGTTGTTAAATTCCACATAAGGTTTCAACCACTGAGACTGTCGGAATTGTAGCACACGATGGATTTTTGTTAGTCGTAGTCCATGACTAAGAGCTTGCTTCAAAGCCATGTAATGCACTACATACTTCTTTCGAGGTCCAAGATGAGGTATCAGTTTCTTTGTAGATGATTCCAATGGTTTCATACACTCTGGCAGGAAAGGTAGATCGTTGTGTAGATCGTGAAGTTCTGCAGGATACTCGATGTCGACTTCTAATATGTACCCATGAGGATCATCTTCTTGTAGTGTTTCTAAGTTGATTTCTTCAGGTGACACCCACTGAAATCCACCAAAAGGAAGGGCGTGACACATTGCCCACCCATATTGGTTATTTGCGTCCTCGTATGTGATAAATTGGGTTGGTCTCGTCGGATCAAACTTCTCCATATAAGTGTTATTAGCCTCAGCATACCGATGAGAAACTTGGCATAAACCTCCTCTTATACCTGATTCCACCATGAGTAGTTGATCATAATCTTGTAACAGCTCTAACTTAATTCCAGTATACAGTAACATAGCGTCCCATGTTAGACCTGGAGAGGTAAAATAATGGGCGGGATCGACTTTGTGTGTTTTAAGGGTTTGCTCTCTGAACGTCTCAAAGACGTCAGCTAGAAGAAGTACATCCGAAGTTAAGTAGAGATCGCTGTACTCTCCCAGGTTTCTCACATTAAACAGCTCCCATACATTTCTAGCATGATCGTAGTCAGCATCAGTAATTTCTTCTTCATTTAATCTATTGTAGAAGGAGTCCTTAGGAGGCAAGCAGGTCTCGTTCAGGGCATCCCATGACGTAACAAAATCATATGGAAATACACCCTTACGGGTCATCAACTTCAATTTGTCTTCTCCAAAGTACTTTAGCGTTTCAGGATACGAGGTTAGATTTTTTACCAACTTATCCAAGCTTGTACTGAGGAATCGGAAGCTATCCACAAATCGAAGCTTTATATCTCCTACATACTTGGTGAATGAGATATAGCTTTCTTCAGAGTTAGGAATTACCTCCACACGTTCACTTGTACAACCCAGCTCCTTAACAATGAAATGAGAGTCATATCCGCTAAGGTTATGCATGAAGACTGGTATATATTTAGGTGTTTTGCAGGCTAAATTACATTCATTATGAAGACTTCCACGATATTCACCGCTGATGTGATCATGGTCGCGTACTTTATAGTTCTCTTCTGTAAAGGGTTTTCTGCACAAGTAGCATGTCGTAGAAGACTCGAAATCCTTTTGCTGTTGATCCGTAAGTTTCAGAGGCTTAGCAGATTTGTATATATTACCAATCATTTTTGCAAGAGATGTCAGGTACAGCATAAACTTCTGAGCAGCATCAGCACCACGATACACATAGGGATGCTTAGGAAGATCAGTTTCGAGATGTTCAACACTGGATGTAGGTTTCACGTAAACACAGAAGCTCATTGGTGTGTGCTCTTGATAAGGTGTTGTATAGGAAGTTTCAGGATTGGGTGTACACGTATGGCATGGAGTGAGAATACTCTCAAAATCAGCATAGATGACATAAGGTACTTTCAGCATCCTCTCAACATTTTTAAACTGTGCAATTGCTTTCTCCTTGCTAGGCATAACAACCCTTGCAACACCATGTTGAATACAGACGGCTGCATGTTCTTGTAGTTTTCCAGTCCACTTCGTCCATATCGATTATCAAAATGTGTAAAGCAGCGCTTGCAGGTATAAACACGTTCATTACATTTAGTTTTCTGGCGTCGAACGAGCTTCTCAAAATTCCTTATATACACGTAGTGATGTCTTCCACTGCTATCATTCAATAGTAGCAGGTCGCGATGTTCAGGTAGTTCAATATCAGCAACCTTTATCGGATACACTTCATGCTTCTCATCCAGCCCGAAAACGTTAATAGACATATTGTTAAGCTTCTCAAATTTAGGTATTTGAGAAAGTGGAGTAGGGTAGGAAACACAGCTGAAGTCGTACTTGTCTTGAAGTTGTTTGTATTTGTTCACACGCTGTGCATTCTTCCCTATGAATTTAGCTAATACAGAGTACATGAAACATTTCTCGTCGGTAAAGTTCTGAATGTTTATACACGCTTCTTTAGCTCCGACAGATGACGGTAGTGGTATGTAGCTACTTCCTCGTAACGGGTTGTACTTGTTGATACGAAGTCGAACTCCTTCCACAGCAAGCAAAGCCCAGCTGCTACCCTTAAGCTGAGACTCCTCCATTTCAGTCACCAATTTCTTGAATTTCATTTCCATCGTTGACTCCAGATCAGTTTCCAGGAAAACAGCTTGATTCCGTGTTTTAAATGTTTTGTCACAGGTTTCTCCAATACTGTTAACAAATCGACACTCAGCCAGCAGATTAATTTTAACACTCTTATGAATGCTAAGCTCTTTATGCACAGCCTGGATTATACGTTGTTTTGCCTCTTGCAGATACATATTTAGGTCCTTAGCTGATTCGCATCGTATAAAATACGATTTCAATCGTCCTTCGAATGAAGTTTCGTATTCTTTCATATCACAGTCCTCCATTGTTGACAGTAACTGATGTTTAGTTGGCTCCAATCTTCTTTTCTTCTGAGGGCTGCTTATTTCACATATATCTTCGTGTCGCTGTCCCTTATAACAATCTTTGAAGGTTACATTACAATGTTTACATTTGAAGAGCTTCTTGCAGCTCATCTCGTGTCTTCTCTTGTCATAACCTCGGAGGAACTTCTTCCCACATTTTCCGCATGCATATCCAGTAGCGCTTGGAATAATATCCTTATACGCTGAGTTATTCATCTTTATTCTTGATGTAATAACGTATTAATCACTGATCAATGAAATGTAGACCTCTTCACCTTGACACCACTTTAGAAAGCTGATTATTCTTGGAGAGAACACGATGTTAACACCTCAAGACTAATTAGCACAATGAAGTCCAATGCCCTAGATCACCATATTTATAGAGGGAGCACGAACCTTTTAGATCAATCATAAACTCGCTCCATAACCACCTGTATATGATCGCTCAACGTGTACTAACCCCCCAGCCATAAAACCTCAAGTCTAGAGACAGGATGTTTATGACGTCACACCCAGAGACAGGATGTCTGGCAGCATCAAACACGTTTAAACTCGTCTCATAACTACCTGCTTATGCTGTCACACCAGCAAGAGAAGTATTCCCACACGCTCATTCAGACATATATTTCAAATTCAAAGCCTACCACCACCATCACCACCTATTGTACCAAGGTTAATTCAAGCTGTATTATCACAATACTTAAAAGTAAAAGCTTAAAAGGAAACCTAGAAGATTTTCCCCCTTATTTACTTAATCATTTCATGTTTTCATTCCCTTTTCAATTCTTCCTTTCCATCTTCTCACAGAAAGCCCATTACATTTAACTACAATCATGAGAAAAGCAATTTTTCCAGAGTTACACAGATTCTAAGCTTCTAAATCGAACCCGGTAATACTTTTAATAAATGTATTTTAGCTCCCCAATATCAGCATCTACCATTTAATCTTTACTCGAACCTGATATGATCCATAAGCTTGAAGATATATGAAATCACCCCTTCGGGAATCTATCTAAGTACTTTAAAGTAATTTTTATAACGATAACGATATTTAAGAACTAGATACTCTGTTTACGTTTACCTTGACATGTCTATCTAAATTAAATTACGAGTTATTAAACGTTTGCAAGTAAATTTCATTGAATCGGTATTCGAACCCAGAACACCAGGAACAAAATAATTTATAATATTAGTCTGACATGTTAAACAAAGCTGTATGCAGTTACATCATCGATCTAAGTGATATATTCTAGTGTACAGAGGAAAATTAAGGAAGTCATTAAAAAATCGGGAATCGAACCAAGCACAACTGATTGACAATTATATACAGCATTAATCACCCAGTACAGAACCTATCAATCATGCTTTGCTGCACTCCTCTACCTCACTTAGTTCCCGAGATAATGAAAATTTAAAAATTAAGGATCGAACCCAGGAGGTCAGGTATCTAATTACACATTTACAAGATACTACCTAATAACATAAACGCAATAAAGTTTATTTGGCGTCTTTATCTTAATTGGTTTAGGAGTTATTAAATTTATAAGTAAATTCCATCGAATCAGTATTCGAACCCAGAACACCAAGAACAAAATAATTTATAATATGAGTTTGGTATGCTTAAAGGTGCTGTATGTAGTTACAGCATCAATCTAAGTGATATTTTCTAGAGTATAGAGTAAAATTAAGGAAGTCATTAAAAAATCGGGATTCGAACTAGGGACAACTGATTGGAAATTATATACAGTATTAATTACCCATTATAACAGCTATCAATCATGCTTTGGTCCATTCCTCTAGCTTTCTTAGTTTCCGAGATAATGGAGTTTTTAAAATTAAGGATCGAACCCAGGACACCAGGTACCAAAATGTACATCCACAAGAAACTATCTAATGACATTAATGTAATAAAGTTTATTTGACGTCTTTATCTTAATTAGTCTCTGAGTTATTAGAAGATGAATTTGCATTCACTCCTAGGATTCGAACCCAGGCATCCCGGTTAACTTGGAACAAGGTCCTAATGACGCGGCGCATTCCAAAGAATTGATTAGTTTTTATCCCAAAGTTGTATCTCTTTTCATTCAGGAGATATAAGCTATTAAACAGTAGATATAACATAGCGACTCCAGCACACAGAGAGATGCCGACATCTGATAAAGTTCTTTTGATCTATGCCGGCATGCCCCGCCCATGTTATGTCTACTGTTTAATCGCTTATATCTCCTGAATGAAAAGAGATACAACTTTGGGATAAAAACTAATCAATTCTTTGGAATGCGCCGCGTCAGTAGATATAACATAGCGACTCCAGCACACAGAGAGATGCCGACATCTGATAAAGTTCTTTTGATCTATGCCGGCATGCCCCGCCCATGTTATGTCTACTGTTGAATCGCTTATATCTCCTGAATGAAAAGAGATACAACTTTGGGATAAAAACTAATCAATTCTTTGGAATGCGCCGCGTCATTAGGACCTTGGTCCAAGTTGACCGGGATGCCTGGGTTCGAATCCTAGGAGTGAATGCAAATTCATCTTCTAATAACTCAGAGACTAATTAAGATAAAGACGTCAAATAAACTTTATTACATTAATGTCATTAGATAGTTTCTTGTGGATGTACATTTTGGTACCTGGTGTCCTGGGTTCGATCCTTAATTTTAAAAACTCCATTATTTCGGAAACTAAGAAAGCTAGAGGAATGGACCAAAGCATGATTGATAGCTGTTATAATGGGTAATTAATACTGTATATAATTTCCAATCAGTTGTCCCTAGTTCGAATCCCGATTTTTTAATGACTTCCTTAATTTTACTCTATACTCTAGAAAATATCACTTAGATTGATGCTGTAACTACATACAGCACCTTTAAGCATACCAAACTCATATTATAAATTATTTTGTTCTTGGTGTTCTGGGTTCGAATACTGATTCGATGGAATTTACTTATAAATTTAATAACTCCTAAACCAATTAAGATAAAGACGCCAAATAAACTTTATTGCGTTTATGTTATTAGGTAGTATCTTGTAAATGTGTAATTAGATACCTGACCTCCTGGGTTCGATCCTTAATTTTTAAATTTTCATTATCTCGGGAACTAAGTGAGGTAGAGGAGTGCAGCAAAGCATGATTGATAGGTTCTGTACTGGGTGATTAATGCTGTATATAATTGTCAATCAGTTGTGCTTGGTTCGATTCCCGATTTTTTAATGACTTCCTTAATTTTCCTCTGTACACTAGAATATATCACTTAGATCGATGATGTAACTGCATACAGCTTTGTTTAACATGTCAGACTAATATTATAAATTATTTTGTTCCTGGTGTTCTGGGTTCGAATACCGATTCAATGAAATTTACTTGCAAACGTTTAATAACTCGTAATTTAATTTAGATAGACATGTCAAGGTAAACGTAAACAGAGTATCTAGTTCTTAAATATCGTTATCGTTATAAAAATTACTTTAAAGTACTTAGATAGAATCCCGAAGGGGTGATTTCATATATCTTCAAGCTTATGGATCATATCAGGTTCGAGTAAAGATTAAATGGTAGATGCTGATATTGGGGAGCTAAAATACATTTATTAAAAGTATTACCGGGTTCGATTTAGAAGCTTAGAATCTGTGTAACTCTGGAAAAATTGCTTTTCTCATGATTGTAGTTAAATGTAATGGGCTTTCTGTGAGAAGATGGAAAGGAAGAATTGAAAAGGGAATGAAAACATGAAATAATTAAGTAAATAAGGGGGAAAATCTTCTAGGTTTCCTTTTAAGCTTTTACTTTTAAGTATTGTGATAATACAGCTTGAATTAACCTTGGTACAATAGGTGGTGATGGTGGTGGTAGGCTTTGAATTTGAAATATATGTCTGAATGAGCGTGTGGGAATACTTCTCTTGCTGGTGTGACAGCATAAGCAGGTAGTTATGAGACGAGTTTAAACGTGTTTGATGCTGCCAGACATCCTGTCTCTGGGTGTGACGTCATAAACATCCTGTCTCTAGACTTGAGGTTATATGGCTGGGGGGTTAGTACACGTTGAGCGATCATATACAGGTGGTTATGGAGCGAGTTTATGATTGATCTAAAAGGTTCGTGCTCCCTCTATAAATATGGTGATCTAGGGCATTGGACTTCATTGTGCTAATTAGTCTTGAGGTGTTAACATCGTGTTCTCTCCAAGAATAATCAGCTTTCTAAAGTGGTGTCAAGGTGAAGAGGTCTACATTTCATTGATCAGTGATTAATACGTTATTACATCAAGAATAAAGATGAATAACTCAGCGTATAAGGATATTATTCCAAGCGCTACTGGATATGCATGCGGAAAATGTGGGAAGAAGTTCCTCCGAGGTTATGACAAGAGAAGACACGAGATGAGCTGCAAGAAGCTCTTCAAATGTAAACATTGTAATGTAACCTTCAAAGATTGTTATAAGGGACAGCGACACGAAGATATATGTGAAATAAGCAGCCCTCAGAAGAAAAGAAGATTGGAGCCAACTAAACATCAGTTACTGTCAACAATGGAGGACTGTGATATGAAAGAATACGAAACTTCATTCGAAGGACGATTGAAATCGTATTTTATACGATGCGAATCAGCTAAGGACCTAAATATGTATCTGCAAGAGGCAAAACAACGTATAATCCAGGCTGTGCATAAAGAGCTTAGCATTCATAAGAGTGTTAAAATTAATCTGCTGGCTGAGTGTCGATTTGTTAACAGTATTGGAGAAACCTGTGACAAAACATTTAAAACACGGAATCAAGCTGTTTTCCTGGAAACTGATCTGGAGTCAACGATGGAAGTGAAATTCAAGAAATTGGTGACTGAAATGGAGGAGTCTCAGCTTAAGGGTAGCAGCTGGGCTTTGCTTGCTGTGGAAGGAGTTCGACTTCGTATCAACAAGTACAACCCGTTACGAGGAAGTAGCTACATACCACTACCGTCATCTGTCGGAGCTAAAGAAGCGTGTATAAACATTCAGAACTTTACCGACGAGAAATGTTTCATGTACTCTGTATTAGCTAAATTCATAGGGAAGAATGCACAGCGTGTGAACAAATACAAACAACTTCAAGACAAGTACGACTTCAGCTGTGTTTCCTACCCTACTCCACTTTCTCAAATACCTAAATTTGAGAAGCTTAACAATATGTCTATTAACGTTTTCGGGCTGGATGAGAAGCATGAAGTGTATCCGATAAAGGTTGCTGATATTGAACTACCTGAACATCGCGACCTGCTACTATTGAATGATAGCAGTGGAAGACATCACTACGTGTATATAAGGAATTTTGAGAAGCTCGTTCGACGCCAGAAAACTAAATGTAATGAACGTGTTTATACCTGCAAGCGCTGCTTTACACATTTTGATAATCGATATGGACGAAGTGGACTGGAAAAACTACAAGAACATGCAGCCGTCTGTATTCAACATGGTGTTGCAAGGGTTGTTATGCCTAGCAAGGAGAAAGCAATTGCACAGTTTAAAAATGTTGAGAGGATGCTGAAAGTACCTTATGTCATCTATGCTGATTTTGAGAGTATTCTCACTCCATGCCATACGTGTACACCCAATCCTGAAACTTCCTATACAACACCTTATCAAGAGCACACACCAATGAGCTTCTGTGCTTACGTGAAACCTACATCCAGTGTTGAACATCTCGAAACTGATCTTCCTAAGCATCCCTATGTGTATCGTGGTGCTGATGCTGCTCAGAAGTTTATGCTGTACCTGACATCTCTTGCAAAAATGATTGGTAATATATACAAATCTGCTAAGCCTCTGAAACTTACGGATCAACAGCAAAAGGATTTCGAGTCTTCTACGACATGCTACTTGTGTAGAAAACCCTTTACAGAAGAGAACTATAAAGTACGCGACCATGATCACATCAGCGGTGAATATCGTGGAAGTCTTCATAATGAATGTAATTTAGCCTGCAAAACACCTAAATATATACCAGTCTTCATGCATAACCTTAGCGGATATGACTCTCATTTCATTGTTAAGGAGCTGGGTTGTACAAGTGAACGTGTGGAGGTAATTCCTAACTCTGAAGAAAGCTATATCTCATTCACCGAGTATGTAGGAGATATAAAGCTTCGATTTGTGGATAGCTTCCGATTCCTCAGTACAAGCTTGGATAAGTTGGTAAAAAATCTAACCTCGTATCCTGAAACGCTAAAGTACTTTGGAGAAGACAAATTGAAGTTGATGACCCGTAAGGGTGTATTTCCATATGATTTTGTTACGTCATGGGATGCCCTGAACGAGACCTGCTTGCCTCCTAAGGACTCCTTCTACAATAGATTAAATGAAGAAGAAATTACTGATGCTGACTACGATCATGCTAGAAATGTATGGGAGCTGTTTAATGTGAGAAACCTGGGAGAGTACAGCGATCTCTACTTAATTTCGGATGTACTTCTTCTAGCTGACGTCTTTGAGACGTTCAGAGAGCAAACCCTTAAAACACACAAAGTCGATCCCGCCCATTATTTTACCTCTCCAGGTCTAACATGGGACGCTATGTTACTGTATACTGGAATTAAGTTAGAGCTGTTACAAGATTATGATCAACTACTCATGGTGGAATCAGGTATAAGAGGAGGTTTATGCCAAGTTTCTCATCGGTATGCTGAGGCTAATAACACTTATATGGAGAAGTTTGATCCGACGAGACCAACCCAATTTATCACATACGAGGACGCAAATAACCAATATGGGTGGGCAATGTGTCACGCCCTTCCTTTTGGTGGATTTCAGTGGGTGTCACCTGAAGAAATCAACTTAGAAACACTACAAGAAGATGATCCTCATGGGTACATATTAGAAGTCGACATCGAGTATCCTGCAGAACTTCACGATCTACACAACGATCTACCTTTCCTGCCAGAGTGTATGAAACCATTGGAATCATCTACAAAGAAACTGATACCTCATCTTGGACCTCGAAAGAAGTATGTAGTGCATTACATGGCTTTGAAGCAAGCTCTTAGTCATGGACTACGACTAACAAAAATCCATCGTGTGCTACAATTCCGACAGTCTCAGTGGTTGAAACCTTATGTGGAATTTAACAACAGGCTACGACAACAAGCTGCAAATGATTTCGAGAAGGATCTCTACAAGCTCTTTAACAACGCTATGTTTGGAAAAACTATGGAGAACCTGCGAAACCGTATGGATATACGACTGGTGACCAATGAAAAAACTCTAGAGAAGCTGATCGCCAAGCCTACGTTTATCGACAGGACGATATATGCTGATAATCTAGCTGCTGTACATATGGCCTCTCGTCAGATTGTATTCAACAAGCCTATATACATTGGTATGAGTGTGTTGGACATCTCCAAGACATTAATGTATAACTATCATTACGACGTTTTGTTGCCTTATTATGGAGCTGAAAACCTGAAGCTTATGTATATGGACACTGATTCGTTCATTCATCGTGTAACAACTGAAGATGTGTACCAGGACAAGCTACGTTTTCTTGAGCATCTCGATACAGCTGATTACCCTGCCAACCATATATGTTACTCTACTCAGAACAAGAAGGTATTGGGAAAATTTAAAGATGAGGCTAATAGCAAAATCATCCTACGCTTTGTTGGACTACGTCCTAAGATGTATGCCTTAGATATTCAAGGGTCAATGATAAAAAAGATTAAAGGTATAAAACGTAGCGCTATTAAGCAGTACATTTCGTTTGACAGCTATACAGACTGTCTTAAAACCAGTGAAATCATCAGAACACCTATGAATCTGATCCTATCACGAAAGCATGCCCTTGCTACAGTACAAGTGAATAAAATTGCATTGACTCCGTTTGATGATAAAAGAATTATTGCTGAGGACGGGATAACAACATATGCGTATGGACATTACGCCATTACAAACAGTGCTTAAAAGAATGTAAGTTAAAGATAAAGATTTTCTAGTGAGTCTACAATCTTAAAAAAAGAAGGTATCTGTGTGCTGTATATGCAGATAGCTGACGCCTGATGAAGAAAGAAGAAGATGGAAGGGAAGGTGGTAACCCTGCCATTAGGAGCAATCCTAGTGCTAGTCTCAAGCCTAGATAAAAGGGGAGAGACATCTATAACGAACTAAAATAAAGGTATGTTGACGTAAAGCTTTTCAATTTGTGAACCAATATGCAGTTTATCCCTCTCCGCATCGTACAATAACTGTTTAACATATAATAAGTTTGTAAGATTTAGAAAAAAGTATATAAATTGTTGTAACGTTGGATGAGAAATGTTTTATAATTTAATTACTCTCTAAATTACCATGAGTACCTGTGATACTAGTTGAATTGCCTGTTAAAATGACTTAAATACCTGTGATACTAGCCGAATCGTGTGAAATTACATTAAATAGCTCAGATACGAATTCCTGCTCTAAATTAGTACGAGCACCTGTGATACTATCAGAATTGCCTATTAAAATGACTCAAATACCATTGATACAACCTGAATCAGCTGCATTTACCTTAAATAGCCGTGATACAAATCTCTGATCGAAATTATTACGAGCATCTGTGAAACTATGCTGATTATCCAAATACTTATGATATTACCTGAACTATCTGTAAAATACGAAACTAGGCTATAACCCACCCCTGGAACCTACCCTCCTGTAATGCTTGCTTAATTACTCTAAGCACCTATGTTACTTGAATTATCCTAAATACCTACGATACCCTCTGAATTACCTTGAAATATGAAACTATGCTATACCCAACCCTGGAATCTAGCCTCCTGTGATACTACCTGAATTAGCCTAAATACCTACGATACTAGCTGAATTAGCTGTGAAATCATGCATAGCTATGATGCAGTTAGCCTCTGGAATCTAGCCTCCTGTGATACTAGCTGAATTAGCTTAAATGCTCACGATACTAGCTGAATTGGCTATGAAAATGATTTAAATACCTGTGATACTACCCGAATCATGTGAAATTACCTTAACTAGCTCTGATACGAATTCCTGCTCTAAATTAGCACGAGCACCTGTGATACTATCTGAATTACCTGTTAAAATGACTCAAATACCATTGATACAACCTGAATCAGCTGCATTTACCTTAAATAGCTGTGATACAAATCTCTGATCGAAATTATTACGAGCATCTGTGAAACTATGCTGATTATCCAAATACTTATAATATTACCTGAACTATCTGTAAAATACGAAACTAGGCTATAACCAACCCCTGGAACCTACCCTCCTGTAATGCTTGCTTAATTACTCTAAGCACCTATGTTACTTGAATTATCCTAAATACCTACGATACCCTCTGAATTACCTTGAAATATGAAACTATGCTATACCCAACCCTGGAATCTAGCCTCCTGTGATACTACCTGAATTAGCCTAAATACCTACGATACTAGCTGAATTAGCTGTGAAATCATGCATAGCTATGATGCAGTTAGCCTCTGGAATCTAGCCTCCTGTGGTACTAGCTGAATTAGCTTAAATGCTCACGATACTAGCTGAATTGGCTATGAAAATGATTTAAATACCTGTGATACTACCCGAATCATGTGAAATTACCTTAACTAGCTCTGATACGAATTCCTGCTCTAAATTAGCACGAGCACCTGTGATACTATCTGAATTACCTGTTAAAATGACTCAAATACCATTGATACAACCTGAATCATCCGCATTTACCTTAAATAGCTGTGATACAAATCTCTGATCGAAATTATCAATAACATCTGTGAAGCTCTGTCGATTACCTCAAATACTTACGATATTACCTGAACTATCTGTGAAATACGAAGCTAGGTTATAACCACCCCCTGGAACCTACCCTCCTGTAATGCTTGCTTAATTACTCTAAACACCTATGTTATTGAATTATCCTAAATACCTACGATACCCTCTGAATTACCTGTGAAATATGAAACTATGCTATACCCAACCCTAGAACCTATCCTCTTGTGATACTAGCTGAATTAGCCTAAATACCTACGATACTAGCTGAATTATCTGTGAAATCATGCAGAGCTATGATGCAGTTAGCATCTGGAATCTATCCTGTGTTACTAGACGAATTAGCCTAAATGCATACGATACTAGCTGAATTACCTGTGAAATCATGCAGAGCTATGATGCAGTTAGCATCTGGAATCTATCCTGTGTTACTAGACGAATTAGCCTAAATGCATACGATACTAGCTGAATTACCTGTGAAATCATACACTGCTATGATCCAGTCAGCCTCTTGCAATACTACCTGAATTACTTACCTGTTAGTGTTAGTGGGTTAGCTTTTCCCGTTGCAGGTCACCTTTTTCCCTTTATGGCTCACCTTTTCCCCTTTGGTGGTCGCCTTTTTCCCTTTGCTGGTGACATTTTTCCCTTTACTGGTTACCTTTTTCCCGTTGCATGCCGCCTTTTTCCCTTTGCTGGTCACCTTTTTCCCTTTGCTGGTCACATTTTTCCCTTTGCTGGTCGCCTTTTTCCCTTTGCTGGTTACGTTTTTCCCTTTGCTAGTCAACTTTTTCCCTTTGTGGGCCTCCTTTTTCCCTGAGCAGTCACCTTTTTCCCCTGAACGAGTCACCTTTTCCCTGAATAGGTTACGTGATGGGCATGTCTAGAACATTGACATGAAACAGTTTTCCACTATGTTCACGTCTAAAGTCGCTTTCAAGTCTAGCACCTCCTATTCCCTATCTCTCCTGTATATAAGTCCATATTCCTACTGCTACACTACCTGTCTAGCCTAACACCTCTCCTCCTGTTCCTATACCTCTCATATAAACCATACTCTACTCCTCTAGCTCTGTCTAGCCTAACGCCTCTCTCGTTTACCTATGACTCTCACATAAACCATACTCTGCTCCTCGACCTCTGTCTAGTCTAACTCCTCTCCTCGTTTTCCTATACCTCTCATATAAACTATACTCTACTCCTCAACCTCTGTCTAGCCTAGCACCCCTCTTCCTGTTCCTATACTTCTCATACATATAAACCATGCCCTACGTTTCAAGCCCTGTCTAGTCTAACACCACTCCCCGTATCCCCTACCTCTCAAAAGCTCATTCCCTCCTGCCCCCCCTCTAGCTGAGTATCACTCCTTGGTTTCCTATCTAACCTAACTTTAACAACTGTCTATCCTAGCATAGGATCTCTCTCCGTTTTCTCGTCTCTCCTTATAAACACAAACTCAATTCTCCTAACCTAATACCTCTCCTCGTTTTCCTATACTTCTCATATAAACCTTACTCTACTCCTCGACTTCTGCCTAGCCTAACACCTTTCCTCGTTTTCCTACATCTCTCATATAAATGCATTTTCCTCCTTGAAGACTCTCTCAACCTAGCACCTACCTTCGTTTTCCCTATCTTTTCCCATATAGACGTATACTCTGTCATTCAGACCTTCCTGACTAGCCTAGCACTTCTCCTCATATTCCCCTACCTCTCTCATATATAAGATGCATTCCCTCCTTCAACCCCGTCTAGCCTAGCATCGACCCTCGTATTCCCTATCTCTCGCATATAAACGCATTTTCCTCCTTGAAGACTCTCTCAACCTAGCATCTAGCCTCGTTTTCCCTATCCTTTCCCATATAAACGCAAAAAACTGTGCTCGAATTCCTCTATATATCCTACTTTTGTGGCATAAGTCATTTCTGAGATATGCTTTAATAAACGTTCGAATTGTTCAATACTTGTCATTCTTTTGAAGTCCGATCGATTTTCAGTTGTTTCTTTCGAGGCATGGAAACAGTATGGGATTTTAAGGCCAGCATATGGCGTCCAGTTCTTAAACATTTCACCTTCGCTCTTCTCTTTGTATTTATAACGAAATCTGCAATGCAGCTAACTAGCTATTTTCGCAAAAGTTTATTTGGATTAAATTAGTAGATAGAAAAATAAGCTTTATTAAAAATGGTTTGCATATCCACCAATAGAGATAGAGGATAGAGAAAGTCATGTAAATATATCACATCAGATTTTTATAAGAATATTTGTTCAGTAATGGAGGCTCTTGGACAACACCAGCAGCCCGAGCGGCGATTGTTCCTAGACTCATAAAAATTTATTTTTAAGGCACTGCATCTGTATAACAGCAATGAGTTATCAATATATGTGCCGCATTCACTGAAAACAGATATGAAAATCTGAAATTCCTGTTGCGAAAAGACCAGTGTACAAAATACAACTGGAATATTTTTGCGGAGACTTGAACAGCTTTGCTGTTAGGTTTACAACCTGGATATATTATTTTCTGTTGTTTCTTATGTGAATGGAACAGCAGGAACAGGAAGTCTCACTACATTAAGAAAAAATATAGCTTTAACATGAAACATTTCTGGGCAAATAAAGCATGTCAAATACTCCATTGGTAAATCCCTATTTAGCTCCCCTACGTATAAAGCTGTGGCTAATGCAAAACATTTTCGAAGTGATACATAAAAGTTTTCCTGCATTTACGTATCTCAAATCTAAATTTCCAAAAATTAGGATGCAACATGGAAGGAATTTTTATAGGGCCACAAATAAGAACACCAATGGATGATGGACATTTTGAGGAACTTAAATCCACTACAAAAGGCAGCGTGAAAATTATTAAAAGGTAATATTTGTTGCGGTTTTATTGGCAACAATAAAAAAAAACTAAAGTGAAATAGTAATCTTGTGAAGTTATACAAAGCTATGGTATGCAACATGTCCTTAAACATTCACTTATTGGACTCTCAGCTAGAGTTCCTCCCTGCAAATCCTGGAGCTGTTTCTGATGGGCAAGGTGACCATGGGTCCTCAGTAGACTTTTACTATGGAAAAGAGGCACCAAGGCAAATGGAGTTCCAGTTTGCTGGTCGACTAATGCTGGACCGTGAAGGAAGGCATCTCGGAGGCAAAATATGGCTGAAAATCATCATATTGAAAATTTTAGGTTAGCCAAAATTGGCGTAGGTATGTTTATTTTCTAGTGTTTCGTATCATTAATTATTTCAAAAGCTAAACGCGTGCCACAAAAATAAACCCTGCCATATAGAAAAAAAAATCGGAAAGCATATTTGAACTCGGCAAGAAAAATACTAGATTCCGCCAATTTATTTCTTGTGAAAGGATTTGTTTAACCAGTGAAATATTGTCAAGGATTTAAAAACCGTGTTTTCTATAATTGTTACATAACAAATTTAAATAGGTCAACATTATATATTTTTTTCTGGGCCTAATATCAGACCCCAAAATGCAAATTCTGAGAACACATTCTTCCAAGTCGAAGGAATTTCGTACTCCAAAAAAGTGACTTACTGGACGATTTTTATTTAAAATTCACTCCTTGTGTTCCTTAAGGACTATAAGCTTCGGCAAGGCCGCCCAAACCTCTATTTTCTCTTACATTTCTGTTATTTTAACTTTGTATGCAGCCTATTGTCGGTAAAGTCTCTTGATACGGACTCTCTTGAAGGTACCCCACGGAGATTGACAAATAGACTTACCGCTATATTCACAAAAGCAAAGCTGTTTGCCTACTACCGGAATTTGTATTGTGTAAAACAAAACTGCTGGTGGATAAAGTAACAATATAAAGGTAATATATTTCTAGCATTGTCATTATATTAATTTAAAAAATAATGTGGTACTGCAGCTATAAAATCCAAATGTAAAGTTTCTCTAAAATGGCTTTGCATGGTTCCCTTAATGCTTATGTGAAGTAAGTCTACTTTTACTCCAAACTTATCACACTCTCAGAAGATGTTGGTCTCTTTGTTTACTATTTTCTTTCTTGTCGAATATTAAGCACACAAATGATTATCAGCTTGTCTTCACTTGCATAATGGTATTAATTTATGCAATTTAAAAACAAAACATTTATTTATGAGTATTATAAGCATCCTATATAAATATACTTATTTTATAGAAAAGGAAAACGTCAAAGTCTCCACATCCGAGTGAAAACTAATATTCGCAATATTTAATTATGATATTCTGAGCCACACATTTTCTAAATTCTTTTAAATATAAAATATTCTAATTGATACGGTTTATCACTTGCTTGGGTGAAATCCACAGGTTAAGGGCAGAAAAGTGGACAGAGAGGCCTAAGCATCCCTTGTCTTATGTATGTGAACAGGTTACGAAATTACATCGTGTAAAACATAAGATGTGTGAAAATGCATAATAACAAATAAAAAATTGTTTAAATAAATACCAAACGCTAGGAGCAAAAGCCCCATCTGGGTTTATTTTAAATAATCTATGTTTTTCAAAAAACAAACATTGTTTCAAAAAGTTATTTTTGACGCTTGGAGCGTGTAGTTAAAATGTCAGTAACAGATTAGTAAGTATGAACGTTTAAAAGTTTACCATACGCCTGTCTTAATTAAAACTGAGTTATCAACCACTCCCTGTTGAATTTGACAATAAAGATAGCGAATTCATTCGCCTTCATCACTGCTACCTCTCGCCTCACTACGTTTGAAGTGCATTCTTGTGTACCAGGGATGCAGTGACCCTCACATCACAAGGGGTTTATACTGTGGTGTTCATTCTCATTTGTAGTTGAAAATGCTATTTATTTACATCCCTCATACTCATGTTAATTTGCAGCAGCAGTATTTCTGGTTTACTAAGATAAATAAAGTGCTAACTTTCTGATTTCCTCCAGCACTACAGAAATAAAAGTTTAATTTTCTGAATGAATTCGTTCATACCACTGCAGCTAGCTTCAGTGCTGTTAACTCCAGAAGAAGAGGAAGATAGGGTGTTGTCATTGGATTCGGCTTGTGCCGCGACGCGGACTGTCCAAGTGACCATAGAGAAATCCTGCTCGTTGACCAGAAACTTCGCTCAGTCCCTGGATTCTGCCTTGCCAGCGGTATCCAGCGTTGGAACACGGCGCCGAAATTCTCTGTGGACTACGAAACCCAGTATGTTAGTTGCACACATCAACAATAGCAGAAAACTTTTTATTTCTTAGCCTGAAATACTTTCTGGTGGGCATTTGTATTACCAATATTACATGTTCAAAATAAAAACAATATGCATGCTCACATTAACAATTTGCTGTCTTCAAGGTTCAAAGAAAAATCCCTAGCACTATATCATAAGAATTGTATATTGAATAGAGTAACATTTAGAATGGCAGCCCATGTGCGGAAACCAACCTCTTCCGTGCTACAGGTAACAGTATCAAATAAAATATTCAAATATCCTGCTTCTGCTGGTTGAAAGGTGATGTTTTATTTAATATAATTACATTTCTAATAAAGCAACGTTTACTAACATGATAACAATGGCCGAGTTAAGAGGAAAATAAAAAATTAGCATTATTAGAAACGATTTTTCTGTATATTTAACCTGATTTTCTCTTATCCAAATCATGTGGTCCGCTATAATAATGGTGGCGAGCACAAACTTCGTTTCACACATTTCACCTACGAATTATGTTCTGGTACATTCGCTCAATTAAACCTAGGTCCTTTGAATCTGAGCTGAATGTCCGCTGAGCCCTCTCTTTACAGGGATACCGGAAACCAGATAATGCATGCTGTCCCAAAGAAAAACGTCAAGTAGAGTAAAACCCAGCGATTATGGAGGCTGCATAGCTGGGTCGTTTTGACATATTAGTCTTCATAACATGTAATCCCACAAATGTTCAACCCGGTTGCATAAGACACGGGTAAATATAAAAGAGAGGTATAACCGTTCTTACAACATCAGAAGCGAATAAAATTTTAACTTAAAATTATGGTGCTCGTTAGATCATCGTAGATTTATAGATTTGTATGTCTATTCAAAATTGTATCTACTAGTTCTTTCTACAAATTTCAGGATCACCCTGTGTAAATTGCGTTTAAAACCATGAATCTATTCAAAATATTACGATTACAAGCTTCATAATCAGAAGCATTTAGAAAGGAATCGCCAAAAGTTGCAGAATCAGAATGCGCACTAACAACATAAATTTAGCCCGTCTCTGTGCTGTGTGAGTAGCGTTCTGACTCGCATTAAAGAGGTCCAGATTCCGAATCTCGGTTAGCGTGAGTTGCCGGATAAGGTTCTTTCTAGGATTTTACCTTATCCTGAGAAGACGAATGTCTGGTAACGTTAAGCTCTAACGACCTTGGGCTCATTTGAACATAATTTCACCCATTTCATCCATTCATCGTCCGATATGATCTACCCGGTTAAAGGATGTTAAACTTTATATATACACTGCTGTGCAAAACCTAAGGACAAAAGTAATCTTCGCATGCTGTGACACTGCCAAGTCAAGTAAATAGCTCGATGAAACTTGAATCATACATAGAGGGAACTGCTACGGTATGCTACAGTAGGCAACTAAACGAAATATGCAATGAGACGAACAGAAATGCCACTTTTATTCATAGACCATAAGCTACACTAAAGTCAATACGACATATGCTGGCTCTCTAGGTTTACAGAAACAGATAAATGGTGCTTAAAAGGGTGTATGATCACCACGGACAGCAATGCATGGTCTACATCGTGCTCCCATGCTGGCCACAAGGTTGGTAAGCAGTTCTTGTGATAGGGCGTTCCATTCCTCCACCAGCCCCGTTGACAACTGTTGGATGGTCGTTGGTGCATGTGGCTGTGCTGCAATGCGTCTCCCCAAAGCATCCCACACGTGTTCGATAGGATTTAAACCTGGGGAACGGCAGGCTAGTCCATTCGCCGAATATCCTCTCGTTCCAAGAGATCCTCCACCTGCGCTGTTCGATGCGGCCGCGCATTATCACCCATAAAAATGAAGCCAGGGCCGACTGCACCCCTGAAAAACGCACATAGGGAAGGAGTACATATCACAATAACGTTGACCAGTGAGCTTACCGTGTTCAAAGATTTGGAGGTCGGTGCACCCATGCAGCATTATGCCTCCCCAAACCATAAAACCCGGACCAGCAAAACGATCATGTTCAAGGATGTTCCTGGGTTCATTACGTGTTCCCACCTCTCGCTAGATGAGGGTACGTCGAGAATGACTACTTAGACTGAATCTGCTCTCATTCGAGAAGAGCACGTGACCCCATTCCTCGTTGGTCCAATTCTGATTCTCTTGGTGCCATCGCAAACGGTGCTGCCGTTTTGCGGATGTCAATGGAACACAACGTACTGGCCGTCGGGCAGAGAGACCACCTCTGTGTAGTCGTCGTGCCACTGTGTATCGTGAGATTGTGTGCCTAGCTGCCCTGTTAAATGTGGTTCCAATTGCACCCAATGTTTGGCGTGGCTCCCTTCTTGCCTGTTGCACAATGTAGCGGTCATCTGCTGCTGTAGTTAAGCGTGGTCGACCACCACCTCTCCTTGGGACAGCAGTGCCTGTGGTTTGGAAGTTTCCCCATGCACGTGAAACAATGCTGTGAGCAATTCCAAACTCCTGAGCAACACTCGTCACACTTCGCCCTTCTTCCAATTTCCTGATGATTCTTCCCCGTATGAAGTCATCTAAATGGTGTCTACGGGACATATTGTAATGAAGAACACCACTAAAGTGCTCCCTAACAGATCGCTAATTGCCACACATCGTCTTGTCCTGTTTCGTCAACTGCCCCTGTTGCGGGATCAGACCCATTTGGCACTATAGGCTCGCTACACTCACGCCATGTGACGTCCAGCTTTCTGTTTACGTGTGAGAGACCTCTGGCAACGTGCTTCTGCACCTTCATCTACTTCCATCAAATAGTTCATTTGTTATGTTACTTTACCCATCTGGTCCTTAGTTTTGCACACCAGTGATATATATATATATATATATATATATATATATATATATAGGTGTACAAGAAACGTGGTGAGAGTCGTTCGTTTCGCTTTTCTGTTTGGGGTTATAGATAATGCCTTGTGGTTGTTGTCAGCTCATAATCTAATTCATTCTTTCTTTCATTTAATGAGAAAAGTCACTAGTTTGTGGCGAGATAAAAAAGGTTGAAAGTAGCTAGCTATAAATTAGAATATTATATTCTCTTTTTGCATGTGAATTTAGGCTTTCTCACATTTATTCCTGGCTGCATTACCGAGAAATGTTTTTAATAAAGGAGACACTTGTGGAGATTACTGCAAATATTCCAGTTAATTGAGTTGCCTCTTAGGAACTTGGAGCAATCACATCATTTACCCAACAATCTTAAAACATTTCGAACTCTCAGATTACGTTTAAAATGCTGATGGAGTTGGAGTGTAACTTTGTTTTCATAGTGTTCATGTTCTTGAAAAGTCGCATGTTCATGTCGTACATAGATACATCAACATAAAAGCGAAATTACTAGATACATCAACATAAGAGCGATATTATATAGATACATAAATTTACTTATATTCGTAGAAACCAGGGAGCCCTCCAATCCATTTAAGGTGGAAAAAGAAAGTTTTGGTGCTATGGTCTAACACTATTATTGCTCCACCCTTTGAATCCAACTTGATGTAAACACATGACGTCATTAACTAGTTTGCGATACGGGGGAAGCCAATGCACACTATAACATATAGTATCTTAAATACAACTTATTATCTACTGTTTTTTTAAATATTTTAATTACACGTAGTTCCAAACTTTTGAGTAGTATGTAATAACAAATAATATGACCTAAAGAAAGTTGTAGCTTTCGTTTGATACTGGGTGGTGACATTCACCCCTCTTCTGTATTCATATGTTAATGATGAGCAATCTGTAAGAGGACAAACATGGCTGCTTCAACAAGAGCTGAACACAAGGTTGACGCGGAGGGATAAAAAATGTTTTGTGTACATCAAGTCTGGTCTAAGGCTGGATGGATTATAGCGATGTCCACAGCAACAAGGCCTTGAAAAGAGATAAAACAGTATATGAAACTGAAGAAACAATCTTAAAGTCGCTAGCTCTGTCACTAAATGAACCCTTTAGAAAACAAAACAGCTAGATTTGTCGCTAGGCGTTATTATTTACTTGTATTTTGTCGACAAAATACCTACAAAAATCGTTAGACTCGACTAAACCAATATTAGTAATATGCATTAACATGAAAGTTGAGTTTCTCTTTGATGAAGGTTTGAATCAGAACAAACCAATCTAAGAGTAGAATTTTTAAACTCCATCATTTCACTACGTTACATCCCTTCGCTTTCAAGGTAAAATGTAGTTTAAAAGAACCTCACACGTTATCTACAGCATATTTTAGCGTATGCTAGCATACAGCAAAATTGACAACTGAAACTGGTGACGAACTGCAATAATTTTATTTCACCGTTCATTTTTTTTTATCCCTTGGTTATAATTTGGGTCTCAATAAGCTGAGTTAACCACCGATTAACATCTGTAACAAATCACTTTAGCGCTGCTCACGCATGTTGCTAATTCGTTCGCGCTGACTATGCTGAACGTACATGATTTAAAACAGTATGTTTATATACCTGTCTATTTAAATTTGTCAATAAGCAAGCAGTGTCTGTTCAGTGTTCACATTGTTTCCATTGGTTCTCTGTGAATGAGGGAAATATATACCGTGCAGTAGGCTTAGCCCCGCCCTGCAGATATGGCATCCTCTAGTAGAGCTATCAAGGACGCAGATTTTATTCACTCGTTGTTTACTTAGTTAGTCGGCTTACACTTCCTAGGACTTACAACTATGCCTAGGTCAGAGGCCTGTAGAGGGGCACACAACATTGAATCAGAGAATGAAGAACCCGAAACGGGGAAACGGCTCATAGGCAGATATTGGAATGAGGAAAGAAGATGATATGAAACGAAGGCGAAATGGATGAAAGGAGAAGTGACGATGGAGCAATAGGTGGAATAAACGATGTGAGAACCCGGAGAATCAGGAGAAAAGCCGCTTCGTCCACCACAAAACCCACATATGGGTCCCTGGGATCGAACCCGGGCCGCCTTGGTGGAAGGCGAGTAGTATAACCACTCGGCCACGGCGTCTCTCGCTTCTTATGGCACGTAAAGAGACTCGCTCAGTTTTTCGAACCCTTCTAGTTTGTAAAGGAGTGACGAGTATACCGAACTCTAATTGAGGTTCTGTTTTATCGCAGTTCTCGTGGTAAATGAGCATTTACTCTTTCCGTGATTCACTTGCCCAAGAACTCGCCCACCTCACTGTTGTACGTCTATAGTTCTTTAAGAGGAGTCATTCTCCGTGATCTAGGGGTACCGTGCTAGCCTCTGGTTCCCGAGGTCGCGGGCTCAAACCCGGCGGAGGGCGATGGATTATTTCGGGCGTAAACATAGCCCTATCTCCGCTGAAGGGAGTCTGTGAGGCGCATTCCAGTGACTTGGGAGGGTCGCTGCCGAGCGTTCTCCGGCCGGGTGGTCAAGCCAATAACTATTAGGGAACTCTGCGTGTCTCTGTCATCTGCACCGGCCGCCCTGTGGCCCATAGTCTCCTGCGGTACCTTCATCTCATCCGTTCCTCCCAAAGGTGTATGTACAAAAGAGCCCTTATGAGTCGAGGTGCTAGGTCTCCCCTTGGTCGAACTAATTCTAATCCTAATACTGAATGCCCAAAGCACCCGAGTCTAGATCGTTTATACGAGCAGCCACGTCAGTGAAGCACACAGAGTGTGCCTTGCTCCACGTCTGAGCGTTCGAGTAACAAATTGTGTACCAGCTCGAATGGTATATCAATCGAATACAAGTGAGAGCTGGCCACCGTTGGCATTTCAAATATTCTACTTTCTTGTATAAAACTAGGTCGTTTGCATTTGAAGATATGCATGGTACAAAATAATATAAATGCTTGTTGGACGGACAGCTCTACACACTGATACCGTCAGTGGAAAGAAAACCAAACTGAACGACAGCTAACGACCAAGAAAGAAGGCGTAGCATTCCAGTCCATATGAGGGCACACAAATTCCGCGATGGGTATATCGACTGTTGACTGTGTAAGGGTTAATGTGCACTGTTTGTGTTTCTACTACTAAAACGGCTGTACGGATCTACGTCTAAGATACCGCTTCAAAAAGGAAGTATATGACAAGAACAGAAGAAGTATCTATAAATACATAAAATCTGCCAAAAACAGAATAAAAAAGAATTACTGTCGATATATTTCTTGTATATCCAAAACCGAACTGTAGCTGTTTTTATTAATATCCTTCTTATTATATCTTCCCAGCATGGAATGGTTGTTCCTCTCTCAAAATAGTGTATCCTTAGCTAAAACAAATTCGTTAATAAACCTCTTGCATTCATGAATGTTACCCAAATACCTATGTGTAGAATGTTTTATAAGGGACTGTCATTTTAAAGTCATGATTAACAAATTCGTTAATAAACCTCTCGCATTCATGAGTGTTACCCAAATACCTATGTGTAGAATGTTTTATAAGCGGCTGTCATTTTAAAGTCATGATTAACAAATTCGTTAATAAACCTCTCGCATTCATGAGTGTTACCCAAATACCTATGTGTAGAATGTTTTATAAGCGGCTGTCATTTTAAAGTCATGATTAACAAATTCGTTAATAAACCTCTCGCATTCATGAGTGTTACCCAAATACCTATGTGTAGAATGTTTTATAAGCGGCTGTCATTTTAAAGTCATGATTAACAAATTCGTTAATAAACCTCTCGCATTCATGAGTGTTACCCAAATACCTATGTGTAGAATGTTTTATAAGGGACTGTCATTTTAAAGTCATGATTAACAAATTCGTTAATAAACCTCTCGCATTCATGAGTGTTACCCAAATACCTATGTGTAGAATGTTTTATAAGCGGCTGTCATTTTAAAGTCATGATTAACAAATTCGTTAATAAACCTCTCGCATTCATGAGTGTTGCTCAAATACCTATGTGTAGGATGTTTTATAAGTGGCTGTCATTTTAAAGTCATGACTAAGGGATATTAAAGCTGAAATAAACAATATTCTTCCCCTCCTCCCGTGACAAAATCCGCTTCTACGGAGTTGAAGGTCAAGTTAAGTTTTTTAAACATGGAAGTCCAGTTTGAATATAGGTTCGTGGATCTTAACAAAAGTGTGGATTTTGAAGTTAATGTTGCGTTTTAAGGGCAGGAGCAGCTGCAGAAGGTAGTACTTTCAACCACTTTCAGAACATCAACACGCCTCATAAACCTACTCATATTAGAACAAATAAATGTTCTGCCGGTAATATAATATGGCCCTTTTAAAATACAAGTACTTAACCATTTGACTATAAACCTTGAGACCATCAGTTCATATTAAATACATAGTTGGTACAGTAGTAAAATGTTAGAATAAACAACTTATTGGATAGTTTAAAGCCTCTTGTACATGATCAAACTCTTTTTTTTTCAATTTAAGAGTTTACAAGAAAAATTCAAATGTTTTTAAATATTTGACAAGATTGGACAAGTTTTGACAAGAACTGGCAAGATTTGACAGTGTCATAAATGTGTATTTACACGTCTCTTTGCCAAACGTAACATCTTCAGAACACATTGAGAATTTATCATGTGCAAAGCAAATTATTATTAGCGTCACTTTATAACAAAATGCAATGAAATATTTCTCTTTACGTAATATTGAATAGCACTTTCTCGTATTATATATAGCCCATAAAATCAGATTATGACTAAAGAATGCAATGGAAATAATACGAGTTGATAGATTAGTTACACTATATTTCATTGCATCAATGCATTATTGTTCACTTCGGAAATTTGCTCGGCAATTTCTTCATATGCTCTCGCTTTCATCTTGTGGTAATCCACGAAACCCACTATGTAAAGACATGGCCAGTTTTCGTATAACCAAAACATCTCGAATATGACACTCCTTGCCCAGGTAGCCATTTTTGTTTATTTTTAGCTTCCAGTATGTTGCAGATTTCATGATGCACTGTAAAAAGTCGCAGTTCATTGGCCAAAGCCATAAAATAATTGTCAACTCTTTTATCGTTTAGACCATGTCCTTATTTGCTTTCAAGATTTTCAAAGACTTTAAAAGTATTGGAAGTAATTTGACAAGAAAAGTTGTGAAGTTGTGAAATTTCTTGGAAAGTCTTGTAAAGCATTAAATTTGACAAAAATTTGATCTTGTACAGGGAGTTTTAGTATAATATTTTTGCAAATTTTGCTTTCAAATACATAGGAATTACTATGGAAATAAATCCTATTTGTAATGTAAATACTATCACATACAAATGTTCCTAAAGCTAAAAAATGTAAGGAAAAAGACGTCAAACTCTATCTTTGATACGCTTTCAGTTAAAATGCCCTTACAAGGGTTTCATTAAATACCAACAGGGCTTAAAACTGATTCAAAATTGACAGTCAGCAATCTGAACATGATAAATTCTATAGGTTGCAAAAGGTGTCAGGTACTCGCGTTGCAATACTCAGACTAGCCAATTTTATTGTGTATGTGTGTGTGTGTGTGTGTGTGTGTATATATATATATAAAATACAGAGAGAAACACTACATAGAGTAATACTTTCATGGGTTGCTGTTATGGTTACGGCAAGACTAAGGGTGGTCACTAATCCTCCACAACCTACCCACCCTGGTCAATCTTTAAAGGGACGATCAGCTATACTAGACGGCTGATTTTTCCCCCTCTCGAGTACGAAGAAGTACGGTCGGTACTTTGTTGTCCTTCCTTCCAGCAGACCTTCAATAACTGCCTTCTTCCACATGTGGCTCGGGCCTACATGCTCGTGAATCCGGACATCTTCCTGACGCATATTTTTGAGTTACGCTGGTCTTTGCACATCGTCGAAGCTCCTCATTTGCAGGAGATATTCCTTCTGCTAGCGTTTTTGAAAATTGTAACTTTCAGCCTCAGTCGAAATTTCTTTGCCGGCTCCTGCCTTAGACAACAGTCCTTTTCCAATAACAAAGTGCGCTGTAGTGAGTGCTTCCTTATCCTTGTCTTTCGTTATAGGTCTTGAGTTCACGACAACATCAATGCTAGGTAGAGTAGTGTTCAATTGCTCCTCAATAAGTCTAGCATTTCTCTAGCATTTTGCGTAAGCAACGTTTTAAGGCACCCACCATTCTTTCCAACCAGCCTCCTAACATAGCCGCCCGAGGTACTTTCCATGTTATTCCATTTTGGGCGAGGAACTGGTGCGTGTTGAAGCACGACAACGTCTACCGAACTTTAGTGAGCTTCGCGTTTGCGGCTTGCGCGTAGATCGTGTGTGGTACACCTCGCTGACTAATGGAATCTCTGCATTCTCATGAGAAATTTGTTTGTGGCAACGTCTGTGCACAAATCCAGATGTAACACTTGAGTGGTAGTTCAAGTGAAGAGGGTAAATATGCCTACTGCGTGTCTTTCTCCACCCTGATATAAAGAGGGCCAGCAAAGTCTATTGCAATGACTGAAAACGGATGTGATGGCTTCAGTCCGTCAGCTGGTAGGGGTGCTTCTACCAGCTGTCCTCGTGGATTGTTCAGAATTTTGCAGGGAAGACACCTGTGTAAAACTTTTCGAATGATTTGGCGACCTCTCAGGATCCAAAACACATTTCGATGGCTTGGTTCCAAACGCATCTATCTGCAACGTTTTCAGTTTTAGGTTTTCTACACATCCTGGGTCAAAACCTGATCGCCCATCAGTTCCAGAAGTATCTAACTGATAATTTTGAAAATGGTACCTCAAACAACGACGTACCACAGTAGCTATGTGAAAACTAATATTCTGAATCAGTTCCAAGTGTGGCTTAAAGCATATACTGAAAAGTTACGATTTTGTAGATGCACACCATCGATTTCGAACACGACATAAACTCAGAGATGATGCAGTCGGATGTGCGTGTTAGAGACAAGCAATTCTATAAAGTGATGAGAACCATAAGGAGTATTTATGACGTTATTCTCTGCTAGGAGTGGAACACTGTAGCCTACCACCCAGGAGAATGAATCCATCATCCAGGAAGGATGAACTGTGCGATTCTCGAGTCTCTCAGAAGAGATAAGTTCTTCTGCAGTGATTCGAGTTCGAGCGCAAAGATATCTCTTTGCACCACTCTTATCCAATACATGCGAGCAGCAAAGAGATTAGCAGCAGTTAATTGTCAATTGGCCCTTTACTTCCCGCGGACGTTTCGAAAGAAGTGGAGAACCCATACTGTTGTATGGTACTAGTATGAACTGAATTTGGAATCATCAGCAAGTCTACAGTAGAGGTTGTAGACAAATGTTGTCCCGTTTCTTTTCCTCTGGGATTATTCTCACAGTGAAAGTTTTAGTTGGTTAGTCCTTTTTATGTTGTCAGAGCAATGATGACCCATGCCACCAGGTGTCCAAAGTATGTATCGTTACAAAGCAGCCCCCCTGAAAGATAGTCAACTAGGTTTTCCTCTCCAGGACAGTGTCTCCATTGTGCAGGATTTGTGTCTCTGTATCTCAGACACCGTTTTGCAAACAAATTTCTTCCATTTGTTAGGATCACTTCTTATCCATTCCATGGCCACTGTGGCATAAGAGATTTCACAACCTGTAGCTGCAAAAAAGGGTATAGTAACTGTGTTCCCATCATCGTTGCTAAAAGCTCCAGTTGCGGTAGTTACTCTTTTGAGATGAGTTAGTCCGCTTTTGTTGCAGGTCAAATGTACCTCAGTATCTTCTCGTTTGAATGTACGCATATGACGTCAGAGGGCTCACGAAACACATTTACGCTGATGCTGTTCACTTCCTTGATGCCTATCCATTTCTGCAAAACTACATTGTCAGGTAAGAGAGGCTTGATATCCAGCACACCAGCGTGCAGTATCACAAGGCGTCCTCTGGTACACGTATCTTGGAATATAATCTTCCGCACTAAAATTGCGGGCGTCAGAAGTCCCAAGAGCTCATAAAAGTTGGCAGTGGCTAGCAACAAAATTATTTACTATGTGCTCCATCGCTTTATCAGCTACTGCATCTTGCGCCAAGGAGAATATATCACTGCCCGTAATCTAACACTCCTAATACATATTGTGCAACAGGCAAGATCTCTCAACCTTCAGTATCCCATATTTCAATTAGCTGTGAAGAATTGGTAGCCCATTTTGACATTTGGAACTGAATTATTTTCATCAGAACTGTAGTTTCATAATAAATAGCAATTACGCTGTTTTCGTTTTGAGCGCCTGCAGTAAAATCACCCATAAACATGTTATCAACTATAAGTGACGTTTCTATGGGGAACTGATGTATGTAATTGGTCCTAACTCTCTCAGCTCAGCCAACAGCAAAAATAGATTGTAGGCGAGTCCAAATGGAAGGCATTGAAAGCGGTAAGCAGCTCTTTCTTCGATGGTAACTAGTCCCGCGAGGTCATTGTTGACGACACGATACCAGAAAATTTTGGCCATATCCCTGTCAACCCTATGAAGCACTAGTTGCAAGAAGGGCTGGGAAATATCCACGGTGACCGCATTGCAGTTATTTCAGGAATAAGTTGAGACCATTTCCAGTATGTCATTTAGGGACAGTACATTTCCTTCGTGAGAAGAGCCGTCAAACACGGCACCATTTGATGTTGCCCCGATTTTCTTTTTTGACCATTTGGTGGGGTAAGTAGAATGTATCTGATGATTCCACAACAGGGGCTATCTCTATGTGGCCTTTAGCTATGTGGTCCACCATGTGCCTTTGTTCGGTAAGTCTTGGGTCCTTTTTTTCTGGACTCTTTTTTCTAAGAGTCTTAAGCTTTTGTTGCTCGGCAAGCTATTTGAAGCATTTCAGGGGAGACGGATGACGCGTCTCATGTCTTCTAAGGAGCAGGAAGTGTAGAACTCTTCCACAAATCTGATATCATGCTGTCCTGTGTTACAGTTATACCTATTGTTTCTAGGCCCCAAGAACTTCGCAACGTATCATCATCACATATTGGTTGGCTGTGATCCACATTAATGAAGTTGATTGCAGTATTCTTTATTAGTACAACGGAATGGTTTTACTCAGTAACCATCCAAAACACGATGGTAGCAACACAAAAAACGACGAAATGCGTATGAATGCTGCATCCTTGAACATCTTCTAGTATTGGTCTGCGCCTATGAGCATCTCGATTGGAAGGTTTTCAGACTCATCAGAGGGATCTGCTAACTGACCTTTATGGATCTGTCCAATCAGATATACGTCTCGTCGGGTGATAGGAGAAACAAATTACGCTCTCAAAAACATGCCAATATTGACAGCAGAAGTGGTACTGTGGAAGGAAGTGATAATTTCGTCGCTTCCAGTCACCACAAACTCACCTATGGCGATTTTTCTTGTACTGGGAGCAAGTTGCTTTTCCTTTCTTCGAATTGTTAAAATTGTGTCCGCGCTTGAGGCAGAGGAAGCATATCTCTGATAAAAGGACGTTAATCTATAAAAAATCGAATAACACTTGTTAGGTGGGATTTATCATCGACTAGTTTGGTTTACATTTGCCGATGGGAAGTGTAGTTGAGATAATCTAAGTGCATGCCATGTTTGTTCCACAATGCACTCGGAGAGCTTCAATATTAGTTAATGTTCATTAGTGGATGTTCATGTTAGTTCATGTTCTTTATTTTCCTCTATAAACGGAACAAGCAATTAGCCCCCTCCAAAAGCAGTCCTGGTATAGCAGCAACTATTTCACCTCTACGTATAGTGGGTAATGTTTCCACTGCTGGTTCAGAATCCTGCGAGAAGGGAAGGGTACAGAATTCTCAGACGTAAACAAACAAGTCGATATTGAATGAAAGCACCCGCATACACCAGAGGCGAAATAGCTGCTGCTTGTACCAGATCCTTGTTCCCTTGTACAGCTGGCTGCGTCAGTCGTGAATTCCAGCTAACAAAGATGTTATTTAAATTCATTTTCAGATAAATGTTTACCAGAATTTATTTTTATCCTTCCAAATTGCAATTTGCATATTCATATTACCTATCTTAGTCTATCCTCTGCGGTGTAGAAGTAGTATGTTTGTCTCATAATCCGGAGGGCTCGAGTTCCAGACTAGGTTGAGGTGCATTACCTGCATAAGATTTTCCCTTATTCTGAGATGATGAATGTCAAGTAGCTCTGAAGCTCTGTGAATGTCTGGCTCATTTAGACATTCATTCATTTCACACAGTCATTCATTCACTGTTAGATTTTACCTACCCGATTATAGAATGTCGTCACTTGTAAATCATCCTGCGTATACCTAGTCCCATATGAACATACTACGAAGCGAGAAATGGGATAGTATGTCAAATATAATAGTTACAATAACTTGTCGGTGTTTCTCCCCTTTAAAGAAAAACATATCGCAGCCCTTATTTACTATTTTTCTTATATTTTCATACATTTTGCATTTAAATCGACACGCTTTTAAAACATTCTATACTACTACCTTCAACAGCTAACAGCAGTACTATAATTGCCTTGTATATTGCTAAAGGTTACATTATTATTTTTTGCATAAGTTATTTTGATTTCAATTATTTAATTTTATTGAGTTCTTTTTACAATTTTATAATTTCATTAACTGCAAATAATGTAGTTTTATGTTCTATAATTTGGTTTGTGTTTTGTTATTTTCGCCATTACTTTGTTTTTTGCAGAGCTGCAGGAGGGAGGGATGGAGTTTCTGGTTGATGGCCTGAATCTGACAAAGACTACAAAGAAGAAACTAGATAAAATAAATAAAATAAATATACATTTGCACGGTAAGAATTCTAACAGATGAATTTATGTCTAATTTTTCTATAAATCTCATTCTGACAACGAAAATGGGGATTTAAAATGTAACTATGGTATCACATAACACGGCCTACTAAGGGTCTTGAAGTATCTGTATGCAGGGCACGTTTAACAGTTTATTGGCGGAACAGTATAAGTCATTTTGAAGTACGATCTGATAAAAATTAAAAAGGTTCTGTGCACATACACAGTAATGATAATTAACTTCCCGTATTTGCTGCCAGTTTTGTTTATTCCTTAAAGGTAATATTTTGTTAGGATATAGGTTTACAACGGAGGGGGACACCGCGCACTGCGACCTAGAGGGATCTGTTGCAGCCATCACTCCCCAGGAGGAAGAGATGAAGTGAAGGAACCATAAGAGACTACATGTCGCAGTCAGACAGGCCACAGAGACGCGCGGAAGTCCCTAAAATTTCCGTCTCGAAGACCTGTCCCACTATCGGACATGAGAAGGAAATGGAATGAAAGGGAAATGAGGGAAAGAAAATCATGATAAATGAGAAACCACCCCAGTATTCGCCTACGGTCCAGGGAAAACCACGAAAAGCCCAGTCAGAGTGGACAGTCGACGGGAATCGAACCCAATCTCGCTAGGTTAATAGTCTGTTGGAACACAGACACCCTAAAACTATAATTGCGATCAGGCGAAAGCACACAAGGACAGCTTTAGCGTTGGAAATTCATAATTAAACGTGACTGACATACTAGTGATTGGCTAACGACTAGAGCGGACGACGACATGCTTGGAGAAACCCGTAGTTTATGAAACAATTGCATAAAACCAGTAATTGTTTTGTCTAAACTTTCCTCTCGTAACGCTTGCGTTCGATAACCATTCTATCTGTTGGTGTTATTAACTGCTTTGTTTAACAAAACGCAAGGCAAGCCAAAACAAAAGGTTTTGTGCTATTGAAAGAATCGTGATTAAATTGTTTTCCGTTTAGAATCGAATAGGAATTTGTAATCTTTCTTACCTTTAATAATTTGAATTCCCCTCCGCTAATGGCTTTCTAGTTTCTGTTCAGTGTTACACTTTCTTTCAGCTGACTCTTAAAACACAAATAAACCACACTGACCGACTCAACAGTAAAATAACAGTTGGCCTCTGCACTGAATGCGTGTACCAGCAGTTAACGCTTATTACAACGGTACAATATTTCTTGGAATTTGGGATGGGGGTGAGGATTAAGTGCATACAGCACAAGTACCTGTATTGGAATTTTCCGCTGAGTCACAAGAACGTTGCCAATTGTCGCAGCAACATTGTCAGAGCGAATTTAAGCATCTCCTATTTTTTGTCACGTTTCTTTCTTATTCCGTCTTCTTTCTTTTACTTTATTTTTTTCTCCGCCATTTGGCTAAGCGGGGTTTTATTGAGTGTATATAGTTTATGCTCGCATACGACCAGTTTTCTGATAAATAGAACTTGGGGATGGCAAGGTTAACTCAAAGCTATACCTAGATTTATCGGACAATCCTCGAGGCTGTGTTTGCTGGAGGCAGAGTTGTGGTCTTGTGGTGTTAAACCTCGCAGCTGTTGTGCACTGTGGTTTTCGGTTGCTACATCCCGTTTGTTTACGCAAAGTCTGTAGAGGCTGCAGGAGCGGTGGATACCGCAGAAGCAACACCCTCCTAACAGCTCGTAGCCGAGTTAGGAAGGCAATATAATCAATGCGAGATACATACTTTAGGATGGCAAGATGTGTACGAATTTCAGAGCCGTCACTTTTGGAAACCATTGTTCTGGGAGGTTAAAAAATATCAGCATGGAAATTAATATTATTTAAACCACCCAGGTCAACTGTAGCAACATTTCCCTAAACGTGGAGACATTTATATTGTTTTGAAAACTGTAGTTACGGACCTCACGCAGAGGTAGCAAATGTAAAGATTTTTTCAAAAAGTTTCCAGATGATAATGAATTGTAAATTAGTCAGTATCGGTGTTATTTTATTCTTCCTTTATCTGCAACCTGTTGCAATAAATAAATTCGTGCTGTCAACGTAAGGAATCTCACCCTTTCTCCCCATATTTAAAAATATGTCAAGGCCAAGAAGCAATCGGTAATTGCGAGATATATCTACACTAAAACAACGGTGACGCTCATGACGGCAATGGTTTTGCGCCACTCAAACAGCTATTACTACTAAAACAACAATGAAATTTCAGTATATTCCTGCATGCAGTATACAGGAGATATTACAGTTTTTAACAGATTGTGAATAATTCTTAAGCATTTTTTATTATTTGTCTCAGCATCATGCCCCATTACACTATGTAACATTACATGATTTACAATAACTCCTTTAACATAAACATTATAAATAGTTTTTAATGTAATCTGTAACTGTACATATCCATACGTGATCTAAAGTCTAGCTGTGATCTTATAACTGATCAAAGTTAATACTGTTAGCAAAGCGCACAAATCCTTTAAATATTCCTTAATTATATCATTGTAATTTTTTGCCACTTTCTGACGCATCTGGATTCCATTTGAACGATCTATATTACATGCTGAGCTTTGGGCATATCCGTAGGAGGTGATTTAATTGTTAGGCCTGTCATAGTGTTTTAAAACAAAGTGCAGCTCAATATAGCATTTATATCAAATAGAAATAATCAATGTGTTAAGAGCTGGACAACAGCGAAATAGATTTAAGTAAATAAAACGTGTTAAGAGACCCTTCTTTGGAAAATAAAATCCTTATAAATTGGTATCTGTTCCAAAAGATGTCTTCTAATAAATATAACAGGTTGTAGAATTACATTCTGTTATTACGTATACTCAGTTTTCTCTTCGAGAATCATGGTCAAAACTCGAACTGATATTTGCAGTGGGGATGCTTGCTAAAATGCAGGGATAACAAAACGTATTTGTTGAAAGGCAAACAAAAAAAGTAGTTGACAAACTTCAACCCGCATAACAATTCTCAGATTTAGTCATATATAAGCACTTCTAGTTTATTCTGCACTTACACTCGCAGCTCTTCTCTCATTATTGCAGCGCATGCTCTCTGTTTTTCCCCATCTCTCTATCTCTCTCTCTCTCTCTCTCTCTCTTTCGCCCCTCTCATTTTCCCTCTTTCTATCTTGATCTTTCTTTCTCACACACACTATTTCCCCTTTTGTTGCCTTTCTTACTCTCCCGCTAATTATCTCTCTTTCTATCTCATTTTCTAGTTCCTCCTTCCATACTGTCATTCCCCATCTCTCTCTCCTCTCTCTGTGTAACGTATATATTCATGTTGTGTTTTCAAAACCGATAATAAAACTGCTTATTCTAAGATCTAAAAATTATAAGTATAAATAATAGGTTTAATATTATACAAACTTGACCTATTTGTTATGTTAGTGTTGTTCCCACTTTAACCAGAAAACGTCAATCAAGTATCCAAAATTGTTTTATATCAAGCGATTGGTTTGATGTGCACAAATAATAACTTGTAATGAAAATTGGTATGACCTCTTAAATATTAATTTTATGAAAAAATACACAGTCCATAAAGTTTAGTTATTTTATTCTCTGGAAAAAAAACTCTACGCTTACGATTTCTATTTTATTTTTGAGTTCGCACTTCATTATAGACCCTCCCTACATGGGGAAAAGCGTTTAAAATCCCCTATTCTCTAGCATAAGTAGAACTTAATGTATATGCTTTATAGGTATAACGTTTTATAGTAGTCAATTCAGCTCAATCATTCTTTAGTGAGAAGGTAAGTTACACACATATAAGCAAGTGTTTAAATTTCGTTTTTGGCTTCAAATTAGCTCATTATACACATTAACATTATTTATCCGAAATCGAAAATGACAAGAAAAAACTATTAGTCTTATATGTTTTCATGTATCTCTTGAGTGTGTATTCATTGTCTAACTTTGTGAACTGGTGCTTAGGAAACAGTAAAGGCCCTAGAGACGGGAATGAGATGGATGTCCCACATATGCACAAGTTGTTGCTTTTCCCGAGAACTAGTAGGTACATTTAGGAAGACGGCAGTATCGTGTGAGGCAAGTTAGTATGTGGCAGCGGACCAAAGTTGTAGACATTTGCAATTGTGGACACATGTTCCCCGACAAACTGCTTAATTTTCCAATATCTAAAGTTTCGTTGCTAATGGGAGTGAGTTTGTGTCGCCCTAATAGCACAGGTTGACTTCTCGCTCCCTCTTGACATGTTGGTGAAGTTATACTGCGTTGTCTATACTCCTCTCCACTTCTAAGTTGAACAGAAACACGATGTAAAACAGTGCAGTTCTTATCACCAACTTGAGAAAACTATTATAATCATCAGAAACACATTTTTAAGATTTTAAAAATTACTTAAAAGGTAAAAACAGTTTTAACTGTATCTGCATCAAAATCAGGTTTTGGAAGTCGTAATTTTCTCTTGCGTGAGTTACATTACTGTCTTAATACTTTAAGGAAGGCAGCTTGTGAAGAACATGAGGAAATAACTATTTAAAATAATGCCTAAATTACTATAACTTATTAAATAAATAGGGACCTGGTGTACGTTGAAAATTTCTGTATAATTTATTTCCCATAGGATTAGTTAGCTATCTCGTTTACACAGTTATGAAGCTCTCTCAGAAACCAAGCGAAAGATGAAATAATGTGCTGTATTTTTTCTATGTAAATAGCGACACGTATAGTGTAGCTCTGCCATTATGACACACAATTCTGTTGTTGTTTTTGTGCCCATTTTGTTTTTAATATTTGTGTCAATTATCAGTTTAGATAGGATACGAGGGCGATACTGAAAGTTTTTAGAATGTCATTGGCATGCGAGTTGATTGCCGTGTAGTTTGTTCGATGTGTTCTAATAATTTTGTTAAGTATCATTTAAAGATTTCGTTCACCCAAAAATGAATTTGACTAGAGAACGTATCCAGACTGTGATTTTTTTACGATTTTAAATTGTCATTAATGCCTAAACAATTCGAATATCGGCTTAGAAATGCATTTGATGAAGAAGCCCCATTTAAAGCAACAATTTATACTTGGTACATAGAATTCAAAAGAAATCGGTTTTTTTCTTATTGATGAATTTCGTGAAGGACGCCCAAGAACTGCTGCTACTGATGAAAATATTGCACTGTTCGAGCAATGTTTGAAGAGTTTGGACGGATATCTTACGAGTTTATTCGGGCGACATTGGGCATTAGTATGAGTTAAATCCAAAACATTTTACATCAACAGTTAGACGCAAAAAAACTTTGTTGTCATTGGATTCCACATAAACTCACTCCCGATCAAAAACAACAACGCATTGACTAGTGCAAAAAAATCTGGAAAAATTCCAAGGCAGCTCTTCAAATTTGGTTTGGAATATCGGTAAATCTTGGATTTATTGTTATGATCCTGAAAAGAAAAGTCAAGCGGCTCAATGGGTCTTTCGAACAGAACCTAAGCTTACAAAAGTCCGACAAACTCGCAGTGTTGGCAAGAAAATGGTTGCTAGTTTTTTTTTCTAAAACGAGCCATATTGCTACTAGAGCATTAGAAGATAGACATACCATCACTGCCGATTGGTACACAAATGTCTGCTTACACCAGATTTTTTGAAAAATTTCGTAAAGAACTCCCAAAAGGAGAAATAATGCTACACTGTGACAACGCATCGTCGCATACAGCGAAACTAATAACTGAGTATTTGGACGCCGTAAAGGTCGGCACCATGGACCCTCCACCATACAGCCCTGATCTAGCGCCTTGTGATTTCTTTTTGTTTCTAAAAAAATAAAGATAAAAGCGTGGAATTACTTTTTCGTCATCAGGTGAAGCAGTAGCACATTATAAAAACCTGGTTTCTGAAGTGCCTCAGTAAAAGTGACATCATTGCTTTAAGGACTGGTTTCATCGAATGCAAAAATGTATTGATGTTAAAGGGGAATATTTTGAAAAACAATACAATTATTTGAATTTTTTAAAACTAATCCTTGTTTGATTTTCTAAAAATTCTCATTACGCCCTCGTAGATCATTGCAATGAATCTTTTCTGAAACATGTAGTTACAGTTCATAACTAAGCGTCGAGCATCAGATGGACATGGAAGAGAAAAAATGAAGTAGAACAACAGTGAAAAAAATAAAACAAAAAAGTAAATTGAAATATAGGAAAGAGAACTTGCAGAACTACCTACTGAGTGCAGCTTAAATTAGTAACAGGGGAAATAAAATAGTAGCAAAACCACTGAAACGGTTCACACTGTCCATGTGGGTCGCTTAGCTTTGTGGAGTATCCGATGTGACCACAGCCCCTCCATTGAAGCCGTTGTGGATAAGACTATACTCCAACCAGTCCAAGAAAGGGTCCTGCTGTAAACAAATGCACGTGCCACTGTGACAGCACACCTTTCAAGCGAATTAAAATATGTAGTTCCTTACTGCACTGTTTATTGTATTATGGCCTATTTTATGCTTCAAATAATAAAGACGGTAAAGTATTTTGATAATCATTTCATTTAAACATAACTTAAATAACTGGCTTCTATTTATTATGATGGTCATACAGACAACCATATTCCCGCGTTGTTTATTGGAGGAGAGCAACAATTGTGCTTATCAGTACTGTTTATGTTGCGATCATGGCTAACTGTGTAGCAGGTCAGAGCAATGTAATTAAACATGGACGTGGTAAAGGTTTTAAAAGTGATGAAAAGCTATAGTTTTGACTGTATTCAACTTTTTGTTAAGCGTTATGAAACCCTTGCTGTGAAGGATGTCATTAAAGTAATATCGGAAGCAGCTAGTGTTTCTATGAATGCTGTGCTACCAAGTAGTAGACAGGCTGGTTATAAACCTGGGAGAGAACTCAAGCGATATCGCCACTTGAGATTCCGAGCTGAGTGTCGCGCTATTAACTACTCCCATTAACTCGTAATTATTTACTAATAAAAGATATTTCAGTACATTTTTTCAGCCATTTTTAATAAGTACATTTATTTTAACAAGTACAGGGGCGTATATTTCTTTAATATTCAGTGCTGGTACAGCGAAGGATAGCACATGGTTAAGATAACACTGTGAGGTAACGATGGCAATTTTTTGAGCTCCCGAAAGTAAACAGCTGAACAGCTCTTGAAGGGGAAGAAAGGAAGTTCCACCTTATGTTCACGAAACGTCAAGCGCGGAGTGATACTACATGCATTGTTTATGTTAGGACCCATTCTCGGGCCCGAAGAATTACAGATAGTGGCTATGGAAGGTAGGGCGTTTGCATGTTGTACTCGCCCTAGAAGGGTATCTTTCGTTGCGTGAGCGTGGAGTGAGGCCAAGAGAAAGAGGAAGAGAATATGAATGAATTACTGAAATGTTAGTATCCGACATTGAAACTTAACAATCGCATGGTTGTAACAGACGGCATGCAAAATAAAATAGCTCAATATCACTTCAATAAAAATAGTAAGATAAATACAGTGAAGTATAGTAGCTTAAAATGATATGAGTATATATTTATTGTTATAAATAACAATGCACGAAACAACCGTAAACATTATTAAGATACATTGTCATGTTCTACGACGTTACCTAAAAGCATTAAAGAGAGATATCTAAGTAAATACAGTGCAATGTCAAAATATCATAAAAATAAAGCAGCAATATCCAGCAACATACATTTAATTCTACTTATTCCTCCTCCCCTATTGTCAGCCTTCTTAGATCTGACCTGTTCCACTTTAAACAGAATTGTACCTATACCCTCCTTGTGCTCCTTGTCTGCCAGTAGCGCTCAATGTTCCCAAAATTCTCTGTTCGATATAGTAAAATATCGTAGTAATTATTTTACCCTCTACTCTTCCGTATTCCTACAGACCGCTTAGACATCCGACCAGCATTTCTACTCTTCACAAGTTGGGCCGATTCTCGTACCTGCCATTTCCGTCAGCAATGTTCAGTTTGCACCAAGTCTAAGCCAAATGAGCAGGAAGAGAGTAAGATAATAGTTGGCACTGCGTATATTCTAACACAGACACCTATACGCTGCACATTATACAGTTCTGGGGTAATTCGTGTAGAAAGAACAGCTTAATGCACACTGAAAGTATAATAAAATGTTCTTACCTCGTAGTCAGGAGAGATACCGACATCACAGTATTCACGTGGTTCGACGCCACTCCACGTCGTGCACTAATCCATTTTCTCGCGCGTTGCACTCTTGTTTCCTTACTTACAAGTAATGTGATCTTTTTTCTGTTCTTACAGCTCTGTTCGCTGCTGTGGAGCACGGTCATATCGACCGAGCGAGGACTATCCTAGAATCCACCGACGTCGACGTCAACAGGTAAGTAATTGCATCAACTGCTTACTTCTTTGCTTTAAACCAAAAATATGATAGGTTGCTGCAAAACGTCACTGTTACTTTTGGGGAGGTGCGTACTGCATTTACTAATACCAGAGGGTAGGTAAGGGGTTGAAGCCATATGATTCTGTGGCCTATTTGGTCAGCCTGGAAAGCGCAATAAATGAATTGCAAGAATCAGAATTTAACTTTATTGGTAAATCTCTTGGTTAGCATGCTACCCTCCAAATTCAGAGGTCCCGGGTTTGGTTTCAATTGACAGTGGACATTTTTAATTAGCTAGGATTATTTCCTATCCTCCTAGAGCTTGGAAGAATGAGTTGAGTGTGTGTGGATGTTTGTGAGTTAAGTAACAAAAACTCCAAAGATTAATACAAACCTTTCACAAATGAACATTTTTGCTGGTAACTAGTTGTTTCAAAAGCCAAAACTTCGGTACGATCCAAGGTATTAAAGGCGACATAGGAAAGGGCAAATAAACAGATTAAAATTTTGTCTTGCCACAGCAAGTATTTTTATAGGGCGGTATTCATAGTCGATTTTGGTCCGGACCAACTTGCCACTTCCGGTGGATTTACAGCGGACCATCGATTTTCTTATTCATAGACCGGGACTTGCGTTGGTTCAGGGATCAAACACCTTGGTCGAGACCAAATTTTGGTCTGCATCGGAGGGGTAGATTAAAGGCAGACCATCTTTACAAAATGGATTATTTTGGAGTGATGGTGATGGCTGCTTGCGTAGAATTTGCGAAATAAGATGGTGGAGTAAAACTATCTACCAAAATTAGACATACTTGGAAGGTATGGCGACCTAAACTTCAAAACAAATACAGGTTTAGTAAAGCAGAGGTTAGAAGGCGATTAAACGGATTCATCTTAACCTATATGACAGAGACGATAACCGAGGCTTGAGTATCTCAATTGATACGATGCTAATAGCACTTCCATGTTATACAAGAGAAGGATATCAAGAAAAAACTGTCCTTAGTAAGACGCCAGTAAGCCGCATTATAACTAATGTTTCATGTGCAATGCTAGATTTGCCTTCGTTAAACAGGGATTACGATGCACATTACGTAACATGACGGCATGTAACTGCTAAAGTAAAGGTCTAATTAGGATATACTTAACGTAACGGGAACGAATCTTGACTGATTGTTTTATTACTTCATGCCACTGCTTCACGCCGATTGGTTCTAATTACCATGCGGCATTCAATTTGATGTAACGGGAAGGAAAAGTTTGACACTGCCAAATTCTTAAGTTACGTCTTTAAAGTAAGCCACTTAAAGACAACCCTAAATAGCTCCATTTAATACGATGTATAAGACCTTCACGTTATGTCGCGAGTTCAGTCACTTGGGTTAAATTCGAAGTAATTCAGGCTTTACTTAGTTTTCCCGGCGAGGAGAGGAGGATTATAACTACCGGAAGGTTTATGATATATCATAATTTCCTCAGTTAATTACTTCTGTATAATTACTGTCACACAATATTTAATTATTTTGTTAAGACCCATGGTGAGATATTTTAATAACAGCAAATGTTCCTTTCTATTTAAATACGATTTCATTCTGTGATTTTAAGGTTAAAAGTTAATATTCCAGCAAATTAAATTCTTATTGAAATGATTAACAATGTCATGAAACTGTGTATCTGGTGGATAAGAACGTTTCCAAAAAGGGAGGGGTGGCAATAGGCTAGTATCATACACAAAACTACATATGTATTATCTCCCTCCATGCCTCCTCTTCTTTTGCCCTTGCATTTGTCGAAAACGTTTTGTTTTCAATAATATCCATCATTTTTTGAATTAAGGAAAAAAATCCATTTTCCTCCCCCTACCGTTTTAATGCAGGCTTCTTGGTTATCTCCATGTTTTTCTGAGGGCGATGAGTGAGCACTGAACAGATTAAAACAGCTGTGAAATGACCATAGAAAGTTAAAAACTAGGGAGAAGCAGTGGTTAGTTTACTACTCTATGGAAGTCGCGCATGTGCAGAACTACCTTTCTTCGTCGTGTAACATTTTCTCCTTGCTGATCCACGGCCTTTCTTGGTCCGAGACTTTGTATCGCCTATGAATATCAAGCACTTGGTCGGTCTCTGGTACGGACTAAATGAGTCTGGAGATAGTCCAGACCAATGTGAAATCTATGAATACGGCCCATAAATATTTTACTTAGTACTGCTCGTGCATTAGTAGTTATCTTGTTGTATGCATAATGCGGGTTTTAAGATACCGAGTTGCTTTTTCAAGTCACATTATTTTCAAAATACTTTGTTGTCATTAAGTTCTACATATCCTGAACTACAGAGCTTTTACATAAAAGCTATCCCGCACGCGCGGTGTTTTGATTCTCGGGGCTGCGAGACGCGCTCCCCACTCTTTCCCTTACAGTCGCGCAAGGCGTATTATCGTCTCCATTTTTTTTTATAAGACGGCAATAGATGCGAAAGGATATAGTAGAGACATTTTGACCCCATTTCTTCAGCAGATTACAGAATTAAAAGAAATCATATGGCTGGTTTCAACAGGATTCTACAACTGCCCATACAGCAGCGGAGTTCAAGAATGAAATTAAGGTAGTGTTTGAAGATAGGGTGATTAATGCTTGTGTATGACCCTCTCGCTCACCAGGTTTAACAGTGTGTGATTTTTCTCTGCCTGAAGAAAGGAATTTATAAAACAAACCCCCACACATTAGAGGAGCTAAAGGAAAGTATCACAAATGAAATCAGAAACATTACAATGGCCGAACATAAATGTGTCAACCCGAATGTGTTTTCCCATTGCATTGCCTGTTTAGCCGAAGACGACCACATTTCCAGCAGCTTCTATGAGTAAGATTTTATACACGATATTAGGAGCAAAGTTAAAGTACTTTATGTTCTCGGCGGCCGCGACATGTCCAGCTGTCGAGAGTCGAAACACGTGTGTGTGTGTGTGTGTGTGTGTGTGTGTGTGTGTGTGTGTGTGTGTGTGTGGGGGGGGGGGGTAGTTTTTAAGTGAAAGTTCTGTACTTCTCAAATAGATACCACCTTATTCAGATATTTATCATAACCAATGTTTCCTCTTTATCAGAGAAAGATGCCATCTGTGATGAAAGCCACATCTCTGCTCTATGAGATCATGTTCTTCTTAAGAATGCAAGCAGATGAGAGGTACTTACTGTCAAGTCAGGTTGTAGGCGTTTAAATGGTACCAACCAAATGAATATCCAAAAATTTACCCAACATACATCGTAAAGCCTTACCTTGATACAACTTTCCTCATTTCCAGACAAGCTTTATGATGAAAGAAAATCTCAAAGAAATCATGACATTCATCAGAAGTGGCGTCTTTCATGCATATAAAAGTGATGTCCCTTTATCACAAGTGTCTCAATAATGATCGAAATTATTTTAAAGTATACAGAACATGTTGACAAGAAAATATTTTGAAAATAATAGTGCGTTTTAAAAAATCTTGGTATATACTAACTGAAAAAAGACGTCTCATATACTCGCCCATAAATAACGTGGAAAATGACGAGAAGAATGCGACACTCCTATTCCTGTTTTGGGTATTAGGTTGTTTCACCCTATTTAAAACGAAGTACCAAGAGAATCTCTTTCCGTTCACTTCCGATAAGAGGAATCAGCTTTGAAACTTGTCCATTAAGAAAATTGTCCATGCAATATACACTGCTTCAAATTTCATTTAATTTCTTGAAGTTTTATGAAAACATTCCAACAAACGGAACAACGGCGTATCTACATAATACCAAAGATGACCAGATTAAAACCGTAATGTTCAAAATTAATCGTTTTTTCTTCATTTATTTGTTTCTTCCTTTCTTTACTTTTTCTCTTGTTCTCCCAATAAGAGTTGCCAAATCTCACATATTCTGCTAAGTTTTTGTAGAATTCCATCTCCAGTTTTGATTTTGTCTAACAGCGTATTTCTTCTTGTTTCAGAAAATATCACTGACTTGGAATTAATTGTTCTTTCACAGGTTGGAATGGTAGAATCAGATGACCGAAAAAAGCAAATCCCGGCTATGGCATTGAATTTTTCGGTCATCTGATTCTACCTTTCCATCACTGACTTGTTCAAATCTCCAGAATTTGTATTTCTTGGTGTATAGTTTATGTTCCGTGTGCGTTGCTGCGGATTCTCATTACATTCTTGCTAATCTTAAGTCTGTCAGCATATAAATATGCACAGTCTTCTTTAAGATGAATTCTACTGCTTAATAAACAACAATAAGGTTAACGTTTCTATAATTCGTGGTAATATTGAGGAAAGATAATTACCATAAGCAGTAATTTTTCAAATTACCGATAAATTTTGAGTGTTGCAGTATCAAGAAAATCTATGTGGATAAGTTCAAAATTACTAATTGGATTCATTAAGGTTATTCCATTAGTTAAATGTAATAATAAATATTATTGTTAAATACAGTAATAAAATATATACTCACTTTTAAACAGTAGCTCAGTTTAAAAATCCACATACCCGTCTTCATTGTATGGGGTTAGCATAGCAGTCTCACATTCTAAAGGTACTGATATCAATTCTGGGTTGGTTGAGTTCCCAGGATGAGGTTTTCTTCGGAGCTTGCCTTTATGCTTGGAAGAATATCGGGTGACTAAGCTCTACAGAGTGTGTTCCTTGGTAAAAGGTGTAGGCGTAATGAATTGGCCTTAAAATGCTACAGGTAGCACAATAAACCCAAGGCTGAAGCGCATTCGGAGCAATGACGGAAATCTTTATTGTATAATTCGACAAGACAAGAAGTTCTACAGAGCCCAGGCTCATTTTCATTTCACACATTCATTCATTCACTGTTAAATATGATCAACCTAATAAAAGGAGTTTCTTATTACAATTTCCATAATGCTTCCGCCTGCTGTATGTAAGTACTTATTACTTGGCTTCAAATTACCTCTGGGCAAAAAGTATTCATGAACAACGTAACGTAAAATTAAAATATAAACTTCCGGATGACCAAAAAATCAAAATAGATGTTGATAGAGAGTTGGATCACCCTTTTTAATTGCATAATTTTATGTAGAAATTGTTTCAATTCCTCCTATAACTATTATTTCATTTAAATCAAGTATATTACCTTGAACAATTACAAGAATTCTATTCCTATTTATCCTAACAATTGGCTTATTTGGACAGAAAGAGTGCATTTTTACATAAGTAAATATTTATGTAAAATATTGCGTATGAGGTGTATAAGATACTAGGTGTTCATCTCAAAGTGTGCCTTTACATGCTGTATGACGTCCCTTGTCTAGCACCTGAGCCTAGAATTCAACCCCCTCATACTTCCGTAGAGGGTATGACTTCTGTGTCTAAAAAGTTGCCTAGCAAGCAAGATATTCCGTCTAAACGTAAGAACCTTCCATGTCATAGCAACAGACGGCGGTGTGTACGGTACGTGTCCTACCAAAACCTCTTTCACACTGCGTTTTGTTTGGTCGATATCGAAGGTGGGTGATAGCTGTAAGCCGGCTTCTTGTTGCCATCATTAGGTAAGGCAACATCACTTTGTCAATAGAGGTGTTGTGGCTCACCTCTGCGAATGTAAATAATAACCTTATCTGTGCGGAATTAACGGACGATGGTAGGTTATGCAAGAAAGGTTAATATTTTTGTTGTTTATTTTATTTTACGCCTTTGCGTTGACATTGCTAGGCACGTTATTTTTCCGTTTTACGATTAATGTCGCCGTATTAGTACTCTTCGGACTGAACGCCGTGCTTGCTAGGCAACTCCTCCGCCACACTTACGAGTATACTACTTTACATCATTCCACTTAGAGCTGACACTCGCTTAAAAAATTGATTGAAAACAGTCACGTGATGATTCATTTTGAACATGTGTGTATCTTATATAAATATGAATTTGCAATGGGTAGAGAAAGTCGTACTAGTCTACCATGTTAGATTTTAATATGACTTTATTTACATTGTTGTTTCAGCTATACATGTTTGTATTAGAATTGTTGTACTATTCTGAACTCGAACGCACACTTACTTTTCTATGTTACTCTCAAATATAAGCGTGTTTCATAAAACAGTAATAAGTGGGAACAAGACATTATAAAACAAGGCTGAGGGTACCAGCTGGAAGTTTGAGAGCCGTTCTACGGCTCCAAGATAGAGCGAATTTGCAGTCAGCGTTACTCGTCAGAGACGCACATTTTAGAAATTGGAGGAAAAAGCGTAGCCTTATTCACGGTTGTAACATGATCAAATCAATCCATTCATATAATTGCTTCATCCATGATCACTGTTACAATTTTAGCGACAAATAGAGCGATTAAATTGCAAGGTAACAAATAACTGAGTTCTGTTCCATAGCTGACTACGTTTACGCAAACTGCCCATTGAACTTTATACAATAATTATATTCGTCGTCCAGTTTCAGATTCTGCTGCTAAACGCTGTATACAGAGTACTGGAACTATGCAAGTCGACTCTATCTCGCTATGAATATACCTGTCAAACTCGAAAGTGACATGAATACACTGCACGTATTGAGTAGAACCATGAAGCAGGAATTCAATTAGGGTACAGTATCGAGGAAAATCGAATCGGAATCAAACAAGCATTCGTGTAATGGTAATCTTCGTGGTGAACCTGGAAAATATAATCCCTTGGAAATGTGTGTCGTGTAAGTGTATTTTATCATCCCAATAATGATAACATATAAAAAACTGTGTCGTACAAAAGTTAATCACTGAAATATACTAAAGCTGTTTCGGATATACAGGACTGAAAATAGCTTAGGTTAGTAGTGGAACTTATGAGGAGAATGAAACATTGTAAATATAATTTTATTTATTCCTTATACTTCTAGAGAAACTGAGCGTTTTCACTCGAACATATGGCACCATTGCTGAGTAGTGCTTATCTACCTAACAAGGGGAGGAAAGCATCAGTTTTAGCGCCATATTTGCGAATTCTCTCTGTCTGTCTGTCTCTCTCTCTCTATCTCTGTCTCTCTCTCTCTCTCTCTCTCTCTATCTCTGTCTCTCTCTCTCTGTTTTTTTTCTTCTGCTAAACTGTACAGCTGTGATAGGATAAATTCATGCGTTAAGACTCTTATCAGTATGGCCATATATGAAATGTGCTATTTTGTTTAACAGTATTTTAAACTAAAATCTGAATTTTTTTCGAATGTGATACACGAGATCACAATACTGATGCATAGTTTCAGATTTCTTAGAAGTTGGGACCTTCTGATCATTAAAATATTTCTAGGAAAAAAATATAAACCATATGATAACATATTAAGGAAATAACGTTTTATAAAATGCATAAAATATTTTTATAAGTTATATCTTTGAGCGTTAATATAAAATAGACTTAGTTTATAGAAGAGTGGTTAGATAAAGTCATATGAATTGAATACCTCAGATGTTTTATCCCCAAGCTGAACATCAATGGACGAAATGGTATTAGAAAATGTTCCTATATCTGTAACAAAGAATCACATTTTAACATGATTTCAATGTGTACCCTTTTACCCTTCAAATAAAGGTAAAAGTACGTTATCACGGAGGGCCCCCCAGAACCGGGGCAGAGCACCGCACGCAGGTCAATCGGCTCATTGTGCTTCCAACGTGACCCTTGGGAGGGAAGGATGAGGGGAGAGACCCGAAGGGCAACCAGATCCGGATGTCGACGGAGTCCCTAACGTTTCCAGATAGAATGCATCCGACGCCCCGCGGTCCCTGCTCACAAGCCACCGATCTCCAGGATCCCCCGGAGCAAAGCCCTATGCTGAGGAGAGACTTAACTGAGCGGTACCGCAGCGACGCCAGGGAAGAAACCTTTACAGATCGCAAGCAACCGCCCAGCTGGTCCTTTAACCCTGAAACAGATGACAAGGAAGATGCTGGGTACAGGAAATGAGCAGAAGGAGAGTCGTGGTAGAAGATGAACCACCCCAGCATTCACCTGGCGACCCGGTGAAACCACGAAAAACCCATGGGCCAGAGTGGGCGGTCGCCGGGAAGTGATCCCGGGACCTCCCGAATGCGGGCCACAGGCGCAACCGCTTGAGCCATCCCGCGGTTACCTTAACATAAATTACTTTTCTAACCAAATCTGCTGCACAAACAAGTTTGATCAAACAAGCAATTGTTAACTTTAACATCGCTAATTGTCAAGATGGCATCGGCGAGACTGATGTGTCGAAATTTTATCCCGGAGAAGTTATTTTACAGCACATAAAACTATGATTTGAGGCTGTCAAATCTGGTACATCTGCCATAGTTATTATCCGAAATATAATCCACAAAGCCAGCCAACAACTAACAACGTCACTCAAGTCGACAACGATGGTGGTTGAAAACAAACAACAAACAACAAACTTTTAAATGACAGCATCCAATGTTGCACGGGTGGAACTTCAAACCTAAAATTATAACAATTTTGCTCAGCAACTTAACGGGAATTAATCTCAAGAGATTAAGATAAAAACTCAGTTGATCATCCCGTTATCATCATCATCATCATCATCATCATCATCATCCTAATAGGAATGATGAGATGCACTGTGCATTTGCCTTACAGACGACGCTGATTTCGGGATACATTCTTCAGCCTCGCCAATAAGAAGAGAGAATCAAACAGAAAGAGAATATTCAAATATTTTTATACCTGAAGACTTATTTGCCCAACTCATCTGTTCTTTTGATTACCGCTGACTTCATAATACGATGCTAAACTTAGAATGAGAAACATTCATATTGAAAAAATACTGATTTCTCTCTCTCTCTCTCTCTCTCTCTCTCTCTCTCTCTCTCTCTCTCTCTCGTACACGTGAGGTTGAATTGACGCACCGATTCTATACGTGTTGTTAAAGTATTATAGCTATATGCAGAAAATGGAAAATGCTACTAAAATTCTATTTTCTAAGAGTTTTACTTGTAATAGCCAATTCCAAATATAGAGTTCAATATTCTTTCCTGTAGCATTTTAAATAATTAGATACTATTACGCTATAACCTCAACCGCAGACCCATTTCATTATAAATTCCATGAAGAGTCACAGTAATATCTATTTTGTAATTTTTTTCAAAAAATACGGCAGTAAGAACTTGAAGCCAATTTTAGACTAAATTTCAAATATATGGCTACAGCTTTGCCGCTTTAAATTCCTAAGGTCTTGAGAGTACTCGTTACTAAAATTTCAGCAAAATTTCGATACAAATAGCTTTTTTTAAAATTGCCATGGAAAAAAAATCCTCATACATAGTAAAATCGGGATCGAATAGCGATTTTGCCTTGCTAGGCATGTTCAAACGTGACGTTTAAATGGGCGTGTGTAGACATAAGCAATTGGGTGTAACATTTTAAAACTTGATTTTCTCGTTATCTTGTATTCTTAAGTTTTTGCCTCTTTAACATGTAATTTTTGTTAAATTTATTTAAGACTTTTGTGTGTTCTTTGAAGGTTGATGAGTTCTAAAGAACCTTTTCATGATATTCAATATGGTTATGGATTTAGGGTTTTAGTAATTTAACACAGAACATTATTTTTAGATAAAGTATTATACAGTTACATATACATATTATTTTTCCCAGTAAAAGATTTTAATTACACAAAATTTAATTTTTTATTATAATAAGTACATATATTCGAGGCATAATTAAAAAATTAAAAGTTTAAACTTTGCAACTTTCATAACGTGGGGCATTCCACATCATTTTCATTTTCTGAATTTGTTGTGGAAATTTAGGCACACGTGACGATGAAAAGTAATTCTTCTAATAGGTTGTGAATGACGAAAAAGGCTTAAAACTGTATAGTAATTGTTTATTACAACATATTTTCTTAAAATTTACGCTAAATGCGGTTTACAGTTTAATTAAAAAATAAACAGATTTCAAATTAAATGAGATTAGAAAAAGTATGTTATAGCTTTTGGCTAACCTCTTGTCTCTTTTAGACGCTAGTACCGTACTGATACAAAAAAGATACCCTATGTTCATTTTCCAAGAACTCCCTCGGTTAATCGCGAGTCTACTATATTAGCAAAAATATTTCAGGTAAGGTAATTTCAAGCATTTTATATTCAAGACTGGCACAATTTGTACCAGTGTATCACGTTAGGCGAGTCTTGATTTGTTTGTTTAACATTTCAAGCATCTGAAATTCTAAGCTTGGCATATTTTGCACTTATTTGCCAATTTTTTTCCCCGTGGGGGGAAAAATGCATTACTGCATTCGACCTCCAGCCGGTGTGCAATGGCTGGGGGGATATGTGGGGCTCGCCGCTCAAAGCGCGGAATACCCATTAAAAAACCCTACCACGTGTTAGTTGTATATTGCTGTGTCGTAACGTGCATTCATGCTTGCATGCATTTAGTCGGGTCCCGCATAGCACCCCGGTTAGTATGTGAATGGCTACTTAGCTGGCATGCATTGCATGTGAGCGCGTCAAATGTTACTTGCTGGTATTGCCCATGAAACCTGAACAATACCAGTGGGTTATATGCGTATTCTCTTATGTTGTTAATATATGCTTAATTTAACTTAAGATCTAATTTGTGTGTTGATTGCAGGGAGTGCATGCGTGTCATATGACTTAACGTTAACTTACTGTTAAGTTTACAAACTTTCGCTTATTCCTTTACCAGTAATGTGACCCCAAAAAATACCAACTTAATCTTATTTGTTTAAGGTATAGATATTAAAATCAACCGAATTCCCCGTAATATTGTTAGATAGGGACAGAAAGTGTTTTCCCCTACCCTAAAGTCAGCACCTGTGATGAACATAGAAGTGATGTTGGCGAGCCTGTGGATGAACGATTTCTTTGCATAGTGTTATGCAACGGGAAGTCATGGCTAGTAACGCTCACCATTCAGAAGGACATAAAGAGACCCAAATAGCGATCGCGTTTTATTCAAGGGCGTAGCTCTGGTGCAGAAAGCGCATACAACAAGCTTGCTGAAGGACGTTAACTCCCACTGAGAGCAATTACGGTGGAATTCCCACGCTGCTTTTAAGAGGAAGCCTTTTTTCTACCGCTGCTGTATTCATTTCCGCATGCATTTGTTGGCGTACCGTATTGCTTCAGACTAAGGTTATAAAAGCATTTCTTTTCAAGGCACTGCTCCTCTTTTGTAACACTGTAATTCGCAGGTCGCTTTCCAAAAGTTTATGGTATGCACTTCACAGAGAAGGAATAAACAGACAAGCGCATATCTCTAATAGCAGCTAAACTTTAATTGATCTCTGAAAAGTTTATTCACTGCTGCTGTATTCATAATGCTAGGTGAGTTTTATGTCGTAATCTTTTCCTTCACTCCTCTGTCGCTTTATATCTAAACAAAACACAACATGCATATGGTCCACTCCACATGGTTCGCTAAAATGTTACATGCGCTAAAGCCATGTAACATTTGCCCTTTTTTGCTGTTCCCTCTATTTAATTTCTTGATAAGTACTTTCGCTTCAAAAGGAGAAAATCTTGTCCTAGCCTTAACTCACCCCACTAACCAAAGAGTGAAGGAACTTTTGTAGTAAACATTTCCGGCTGTTGGTACTTTTAGTACAAAGCGTTCCTTCCTCACTCCCTTCCTCTATCTTGGAGTACCTCCTTGGTAATTGTTCACAAGAGCCCAAAACGTACTGAAGAATCGACTTGGTCTTCCTTTGTAGGTCCCGTGTCTAAATGTGGTTGCCTGTCACATAGATTTATGCCTCTTCTTGGTCAAGGTTTTCTAGTTGAGAAACAAAGAATGTGCTCTATTCCTGCTAGCCCATGGATTTATACATAATTTTCATTGTGTTAAAATCTATGGGTGTACTATCGCAGCGCTCGTTAGGTCAACTGCGATATAATTTAATTTTCGCGACCGTTATTGCATAGAAGTCTCGTAACTGTAAATAAACTTCCTCCAAAAAAGTGTTTATTTGGCCAGCTCTTGCTTGCGTTTACAGTTGTTACATTTTTTTATGTGCTTCTTAACAGTTAGTGTTATTTCCTTGCGCTCAGAGGAAAACGAACATGACAACAATGCACTTTTGGCCACGTCACAAATACGTTGAAAAATTAAAAGATAAGCAGCTATTCAACTACTGATGTAAACGCATGGCGACCTACCTTTTAGTTGCTCGCTTCCCAAACTAGTGCTGTCCCGATTATACAGTAATCGGGAAGGAGGAAATCTGTATTAAACTGTCAGCTGCCAAGTTTAATACAATAGCCAGTCCCTGGACACGCTAAGGTGTTTCGCAGTGTGGGAAATTCTAGGTTTGATTCCTGCCACGAGATGTGGTGTGTGTGTGTGTGTGTGCGCGCGCGCGCTCGCTCGAACGTGGTAAGCAACTCCAATCAGGAAGTGGAAAAGCCAGGAGGGAGTAAGAGTACACAGACGGAGGGTCCTCAAAAATCTGGAGCTCAGCACCGCAAGTAGACCACAATGGCCCTTTTTGCTTTAATTTGATCCCTGGGGGGAGGAATGATGGGGGAGACCCGAAATCGACCAGATCTCAACGATGATGTGCGCAAGCAAGGACGGGGTCCCTAACGATTCCAGATGAAGCACATCCTGGGGCCAGCTAGCCACGTCTGAGCCCCGTGCCCCTGAGAGTCCCTATGGCCCGAGACACGCGCCCCGGAAGGGGGGGGTCGCAGCAGACCAACCAAACGCCAGGGAGAAACCTTTCCAAAGTGCACAATCCCCGTCCTGCAGCAACACACCCAACACCATCACCTAGACCTTCAACCCTGTCACAGATGAAGGGTAATGAAGCAGACCCCAGTATTCGCCTATCAACCCGGGAAAACCACGAAAATATTTGTGATCAGAGTGTCCGGTTCGACGGGAATCGAACTCGGGATTTCCCGAATGCGAGCTCACACGTTAACGGGGAGCAATTTCGCTCGGTAAAGATAGGGGTAAGCACTGATTAACAATTACAATATGTAGCTATGTCTCCCCATTTAAGAACCAAGTATGTTGCGTATAACTTCTATGCAGCAAGTTTGACTGTCTAAAAGTAATGGAAACTTAGAAAACTAATTTTCTATTTAAATTTCTTGTGTATCGACAACTTTGCTTCTGTAGAGCACACTGAGATCTCCAATCCATGTTTTTCACATTACCGCAGAAAACAAGGCAAATATAAGGCATCTTTCGCGGCCTCAGTTATTAACACGAGGTGTAAGAATTTTCTTGAGAAACACTAGAATCTAGAACTTTCTTATGATCTATAGCTAACTTGGGTTAAAAAGAAAGTCATTTCTTTGCAAAGCTAGGCCATGAAGAATGCAAGCAGTGTGAGGGATTTAAAGGTCAGCCTCATTCTCAGTCAAATATGAACGAAACATATGTAAAAGTTAATATAATCACATAGAGATAGCATCCAAATTCAGAGAGGTTTACAACACTTACAGTGAAAATACACTTGCTGATGTTTCCATTAGCTTTGCTGCTGACTTGCAGAAGATCATCATTTTGAAGTGTCCATTCTTGGACTCATTCAAAAAGGTTTTATTTTTCCAAGATTAACAGCTTATCATGAGACATCTGCTCCAGTGGGAAAGAAATCTAAATTGGAACTTTTTGCATTCGTTTGATATAAAGCTATTTCAGGGCAAAATAAGGAAGGCATTAAAAGTACTGTCACATGTTCAAAAACATAGATCTATTAAGTATATTAATATGGCTAAACAATTGTTCAAGCCAGCAGAGAAACTTGTGTTTGTATATTTTCTTAGTAATAGTGATGTTCAAGGAAATAGCTGCCCAAGAAATCAACCTATTTTATTTTGAGCCTGGACACACATTTATGTCTGCTGATAGCACCCATCAACCAAGAGAAATGTCTCTTAAGAAGTAAAAGAGCCAACACGACCTTGAAGATTTTGTAACTGCTTGTCAGGAAATAATGTAAAAATGTAAGTAATAAAGATGGATCACAGAAGCTTCTACAAATAGAAAGACTACACTGCCCATCAGAAACAAATTGCACAACAATTAAGATCTTATCTAAAGGATATTGTTCATGCGAAATCGGTGAGGAGTAGCCATGTATTGAAATACAAAACAGCATGCAGTGAAACTGAAAGTTATAAAACTTTAGATTTCCTGCAAAAGAAAGTAGAAAAGAAAAATGGCATGTAATTCCCTTGAATATCTCCATAAGCACTGTCAATTTGATTGTGAGAAGAGAGAAAAAAATTTGAATAACTCAAAAGAAGTTATTCCAGGAAACAGAATAAACTGATTTACCAGCACAATAATATGTTGTGCATAATATACGAGTACATAGTCTTTTTTTGTTTCAGTAATTTTGTGATGCACATATAGTTATAAACCACATTACATTAAAAATCAAATCAAAAGGGATTGCAAATAAAGCTTTAAACTCCTTTTTTCAATAAGTGGATTTTTGTAGATATGGTACTTTCCCTTAGCATGGTAGTCAAAGAAACTGGGCTGAGAGCTTTGATTCCTGTGTGCCACCATGCTGGAGCAGGTTGTTATTAACACAGAAATGAGCCGGGGGAGGGGATGGACAAAATGAAAATTATATTGTCCAGATGCAATAACGTAGACATTTGTTTATAAATGGTTAATAAAATGGAACCATAGTATAACTGAGAAACCTGTATATGTGTTATCTTTAAAATAGTCATTCCTGATTATTTTTGTATTATCTCATATTTCTACCTTTAAGAACTTTAATAATTGGTGAGAGAGTAGTATTTGTGTTAAACAGTTTAATAACTTGAGCTTGAGTGAAGGAACAACATGTCTGAGCAGTTTTCACCAACATCTCATTACTAGCACACAATATTTTATGTTATTGAGAGCAGACCAAAACAAACATTATGGGTTATACAATATACTATTTTCATATTGTAATCCTCAATCTAAATAAATATCTGCACTTGTTCTTTATGAATAAATTATTTTTGATCGTTTCCCCCCTCAACATCTGAAACCCATCTTCATAGTATTTGGAACAGTATTGCTGCTCTTCTTACAAAGCAAATGTTTCCCACATATTACGTCCTGTTCCACGTATAGTAATTTACTCATTTGACCTGGATATATGCATGCATGTTGAAAGCTAACTGTACAACCCTCATTGAAGCCCCCTGTCCCTAGCAGCATGCTCAGCATTGTAACAGCTTATTATGTTCTCTGTAGTTCATATGGGCTTTGGTTTACATTGCAAAGAATTCATATTACAGTCTCTACCTCACTTGGTTTGTTTACTAGAAACAGTCCGACAAATGGAACACCTTGATATAAAAATCAAACTGGTAGTCAAGTTACTCTCTCTCCCAGTTACTAAAAATGGTTTTCTTGAATTCAAGGGTCCTCAAAATGTGTATTTCCAGCGACATCTCAATACTGAATTTTTACTCCTGTGCTAATGGCACAGAAAGTAAAAGATTGAAATATCTTGCTTATTATTCAGTTTTTGGGGGAAAAGTTGAATAATAATAACAATAATAATAATAATAATAATAATAATAATAATAATAATAATAATAATAATAATAATATATTAAGTTATTGTTTCTGGAAATGAATATTTTAAGGTTAGCAAGGCATTCAAAATTAAAAAAGAATTACAAACATTGTTATTAAGGAAGAAATGAAGGTTAAGTATTCTGTGGTAGAATATGTGAGATATAAATACTATGCTATGGATACATCAGAAGAATGCCAGAGAAAAGAATATCCAGAAAAGTTTGGGAAAGGAGTCCACCTGGAAGAAAAGGAAAGGGTAGACCTAGAAATACTTGGATGCAGGAAATAAGGACAGGGATGGCCACCTCTGTGTGTCACTGTAGCAGGTGTACCTCATATTCAAGAGAACCCATGTTTGAATCTCATTAGGGTGATTTACTTGGGTAAGGCTTTTCCGTGGTTTTCCCTTATGCTTAGAAGGCAAATGTAATTCTAAGCTGTAGGTACCCCATGCCCATTTAAGCATCATTTCTAATTTCTGGAGGAAGAGGAATGGAGGGACAGTGGATGAGTGGAGAAGAAAAATAAAACTTTTGGGACAGAAAGGTGTGCAAACATTAAAACTCTGTATATAAATAAATATTATTATTATTATTATTATTATTATTATTATTATTATTATTATTATTATTATTATTATTATTATTATACAAGGTTTTTAACTTTCAAAATCTTAATAAAATGAATAATCAAGATATTACGCCATTTTTCTGTGAATATTATTTGTGTACTTAAGCTACTAAGTTTAAAACTCTGGAAGGTTTTACAATTGCTTTCTGTTACCATGGGAAACAGCAGAGTGCCATCCCATTGCATGCAAGGAGCAGGTACAAATTACTATTAAAAGTTTTACTAAGTTTTCATTTTATTGATGCCAGAAGAAGCAGTTTTGTTAGTGGTTTTTCCAAATATATATATTTATTTATATATAGAGTGAGGGGCAGAGAGGAATGGAGGGAGAGATTGAGAGGAGAGAAAGAATATACAAAGACAGAGAAGAATCTACCATTACAAAAATAACACAGACAGAGCAATGGTTTCTATTAGTATCTTGTTTAATGTTTATACTTATAAATTACTATTTTTAGGGAAGAGAAACTATAAACTTAAGACATAAAAAATACAACAAATTGGAACCTGTTAATGCACGCATATTTTTTTCAAGCTTGAAATCTTTGTTCACTAAAAAATCATGAGACTCATTTTCTTTTTTTACCTTTGCAGTAGCCCAAATCAATAAAGCCTTGTAAATGCATGAAGTTCATAGATTTCATTATGTTTGTTTTATGCATTAGGGATATAATTATTTTCTTCATTACTATACAGTTTCGCAGTATTCACAGTTCTGCTTGTACAAAATTATCATTGTTGTGCTCTGCATAATACCTCTGCATTTTCTATGTTTCAGTGTAAACAGCGATGGGTTGTCACCATTAGATGTAGCGGTACTAAGCAACAACAAGCAATTAGCTAAAATGCTGGTTGCATTCGGGGCACAAGAGGGCAACCAGTGTAGGTTACAATCAGTGTTTTACCTTCATAAAATTTCATTCCTGCGGGAAAATAAATTACTGAATATTAATCTATATGAGAGTCAAAGGATAAAATCGTATAATTGAGTACTGCAATGTTAAAAGCAGCTAAGTCAAAATTAATAGCCATTATGATCACATGTTATTACTACTATTTTAAGACTATGTTACTTAGGCTTCATACTTTACTTCATTTCCTTACTTAAACATTTTAAAGCAATAATAAGTCAATAAGGCACCATATTCATCATAGTAATCAAAAAAAGCTTTACATCCTTTAAAGTTTTATTAAGGATGCAAGTATTTATACAAACAGCTAGAACACAATGCCATCAGGTTTTAGAGTTCAGTAAGATACAGTTTGAATAAATTGTTTACCAGTTATCTTTTCTCTTTCAGTTGAAACCCCTGAGTCCCTTGGAACCCACCTGAAACAGCTGTTAGCTTCAGCAGAGCAACGTGTGAAAGAACTAGGAGGAAGTACGGGAATGCTGCCCCTTGAAGAAACCACTTGCAACAATAACAACAACAATGAGGAACATCATACACTCCACAACAACATTAATAATCGTTCCTCAACCTCAACACTGAGCGTCATTGGAAGCAGTATGGCTTCAGCAGCAGTTACAGGCTGTGGGGGAGGCAGTGATTCTAGTGTGGACAAACAGCTGTTGCTATGGGAACGAAGGGTGAAGGGACTTAAAAAGATGTTGCTTGGATTTGATCAAGCTAGTAAGCATATTTAATTTCTCTCCATTTTTTTAATGACAACACAATTTCAACCAGGAAATTTTGAATTAATATTGCATGCTGAATGCTGTAGCACAAAGGTGATTTCCAACTATTTCTTCTCAGTTATTTTCTTATTTCTGGCACATGACCTATGCTCTAAAAACTTTAAAGACGAGTAGAATAACTGCCTCATAATTCAAGAGAAGCTTCAAAAGCCTTCCAAAAATATCAGGATAATTAAGAACATTCTTTAATTAATTGAAATAGGAGACATGTTACATATTTCATTTAATAGCAATCTTCCTCTTTTTATAGATATGAGGTTAACTTCCCATTTTAATATGTTCCTTTCCTTGAAAATAATTTAACAGCTCATAAATATAATAAAAACTGTGATAAATGCAGTTTGGTGTTCAGGCTCTCCTACCACAGTCTCTGGTCCCCCTAACAGTTTTATGTTTTTGGAAGCAACTAATTAATAAAAAAGAAAGAATGAACACATTATTTTTGCCTGCTACTAAGGCAAGAATAAGTTTCCAGATAAAATATTAGACTTCCTCTGTGATTGAGTTCTCAGCGCTTCTTAAGCCAGAGATCCTTGGTTCAATTCAAAGTTGGATATGGAAAATTTCTTTAGTTAGAACACTCCCTACTCTCCATAAGGACTGGAAGTGTAACTGCAAAGAATGTGTTTCAAGGCAACACAGCATTTAAACAACGTCAAGGAACTGTTCCTAAAGCCAAAGCAACTTTATGACCAGATTAGTTAAAGGCAGCTATACAAATGAAACAATTAAAAAATAAATCAATTAATAGGAAACCATCAGAATGTAACAGAAAAACAGAAAATACATGCAATAATGAATTCTGAATAACTTTCATTAAAACATTTAAAAAAAAAAGGATTCCTACAACTTTCCCAATCATACGCCACCTCTCACATTTCATCTGTTCAAAATATTAAACTCTGCAACGATAAATATCTGATATTTAATACTTTCTTGCGTTTCTCTACAGAGGTTGATTTTTTCTCACAACTATTGTGTAAATTTTTACAACAGCTAAATATTCCATTCACTTGCTGTTAATCATCATAATATTCATCAGTAGTGCTTTAAGTTAGGTAGTACTATAGCAATGCATATTCTGTTGTAAATATACAAGTTGAGACAAAAGTTAGCTGTTTAAGAAGCAGGCGACTGAATGCTAGCCTTGAAAATATAAACTTTTAACACAAGTTCATGAAAAACAAAAGGTGACCACAAGTGCACTGCTTAAAATAAAGGAACATAGAAATGAATAACAGTCAATATTTTTAAAATGACAAATACCGCTAAGGTTTTTATTTGACTGATCTATATTTTAACAAAATCTATGCGTTTCCTCATTTATCTTTCATTTATTTTATGGTTTCCAGTTATAACAAACTTTAAGAGAATGTCATAAGTTTTTTATAAAAGGTTCAAGAAACATTAAAATTCATAACACCAATATCTCCAGCTTGTGATATTTTAATAAAACTCCACACAACCCATTTTTGAGAAAATATATAGTTCTTTTTACTTTCTCTACTATGTATAGTAAGTAGGGGAAGTATTGTATTCCACCCAAAACTTCAATACCAAGATTTCACCGGAAATATATGTTTTGAGGCCCCCTGAATAAAAAAAAAAGCATTTTTGGAAACATGTCCATGTGTGTGTCTGTCTGTGAACAGCATAACTCAAAAATGAACAGTCGGCAAAACACCAAACTTGGTATTTAGGTTTAGTAACTTCCAGAGATGCGACATGAAGGTTTTCAAGAAAATCCCCCCATTCCAGATTACCCTTTACATGGAACATTTTTCGAAAATTTTAATTTTCTCAAAAATGGCTCTAACGATTTTGATTAAAATATCATATATTTAAGATACTTTTATGACAAATAAAATGTATATCTTGAATTTTCTGGGAATGTCTCCAAAAGTATTCTTCATTGTGAACGACTTTTGCATAACTGGTAAACCATAAGATATAGACAAAATTCTACTACACAAAAAATATAGATCGTGTTAAAATACACAATTTATGTCATATACATTTTCGAGATATTGTTTTTTTTTTTTTTTTTTTTTTTTTTTTTTTTTTTTTTTTTTTTTTTTTGTTATTGGTCCTGGCAATGCAAAGAGAATGAAATATTCCACATACCAACCAGCTCTTAAAATATTTGACTATTGCTTAAAGCCTACCAATTCCCCTTGCATCTACAAAAAAACTAGCAATAAGATTAACATCTCAATATCTCGATTAACATGAAGCATATGGAGAATAAGCGTTTGTAAAAATAGTTTGTACAAGAGTAGAGAAAGTCATATGAGTGTAACACATCATATTTTTTTTAAAAAATTGTGTCCAACAGACCCTAAAGCGTATGTTTCTGGTAATGTCTCAGTATCAAATTTTTAGTTCAAATGCAATATTTCCTCTATTTTAGATAAGTGGCAGAGAAAGAAGATATGAGAATATAAACCATGGTAACCCTGATAATGTGGTCGCATACATTACTAGCAACCTAATGACAGTGGCAGCCACTGAGGCATTCTACTGATGGTGCTAGCCCTGCCCCCAAAAATAAGTGAACACAAATCCCTCAAATATAATATGTTTATCAACTTCGTGCAGTAGCATCAAACATATTAGGTAATCTTGTCTGTAATTCATAGATTTCGTAATATAATGTATCAAACAACATGTATAGGGAAACAGAAATAAACCTTTGTTAAAATGACATTCTTCTTATACACTGTGTAAAGAGCACAGTAAGAGTTTGATATAATAATACCTGGAGAACACGATAGGAAACACTTGTGTACAATTGCACAAAAAAGAGAGAAAACTGCTCACTTTGGTCATCTTGTGTCAGTATATGTATATGAAATAAAATATAACAGCAAATCTGAAAATCTCTCAATAATTACCAATCACCATCTTGTGAAATGTTGAAATAAAGAAATGTTGAAATAATGGATGTTAGTTTCAAAACCTAATGACAATTACATTTAAAACCATATATTTTTTTTATTTATAAGGACATTTTGGTATATTATTTCTGCATTTGATTTAATTAATAATTTGCATTTCTAAATGCAAATTATTAATTAGTATTAGCAAGATGGTAACACTGCATTAAAGGAGGGTTGGACACTGAATATATATTCCATCATTGTTGCTAGGTTGTGTGCTTTATTGCACTCTAATAGGTGGAACGTAAGCTCTGAGTCAGAGCAATCTTGGCTCCACCTCTCCCACACGAACCATGTAGAAATGTACACCCGCCTTATACATAGTACTTATGAGCGTAGATGGTGTCAACCTCAATTTGCTCCAAGCTTCAGAAAACTACTGTTCCTATATGCTTATCCTTCTTTCCTTTTGCAATACTGGTGCCATGGCACAGCAGCACTACCCCAGAAACTGCCCCTACCTAATGGATCCCTTCTTTAACATCAACCTTAATCAAATGCATATTTTAGGAAATCTTTTATAAAATCCTCATCACTGGTATTTTCCTAAAGCATCATTATGTTGACTTCTTGTTTACAGGGCCTCCGGATGTACCATTTCTAGTTGCTGTTGATGTGACAGGAACAAATTCTGTAACAGTGCGCTTCCAGGAACCAGAACAACAAGACTCTGCAATTTGTACCAAATTCAAAGGTAAGTAAATTGTTCAGTTTTGATTAGTAATTATAGGTGCTGTGCAGTTTGTGTTCTAAAGTTCAAAATCAATATAAACTAGGAATCTTTCATGTTATAGTGCAATGGAGTTGCAATGAGAGCTTCAGTCCTCTTGAGGGAGAGCAGGAGATTCTTAATATGAAACAGCAGGAGTGCAACATCAGTGATCTGAAGCAGGGTTGTCGATATTACTTTAGAGTTGCTTGTGGCAATCTCAAAGGATATGGCCAATTTAGACTATCTACACCTGCATCTGTAGTGCCATCTAGTAAGCAGTCATATATGCATGTATATTTAAAATCTGGTTTTTGTGTTTACTTGAAATTTATGCATTTTAAATATAGCAGCATTTGAATAAAACTTACGTGTAAAATTTTGAAAAAAAAGTGTCAAAAATTAGTAGTACTTGAATGCAAACCAATACGGATGGGATATTTTACTACCCTTCAAACCAAACACAGACTTTATAGTTTTTAGAACAGTTCGTTTAACTAATTCCTTCAGTCATGCAATCTTGTGAACGTGAGATCTTTTAAACTTTGATTATAAGTACTAAATATGTGCTATTCATGCAAGATCATCTCTGTTCTTCAGAAAATAACTAATAATTTCTGATGACCTGGCTGTTATCTTAAGCATTACAGCTCACTTTTGGAATAAATGAAACAAATCAAATTATCTTTCATAAACACATCTGTCATTTCTAAACATACAATATCTTTTATAAAAATCCACAAATATGTCAGAAAATATAAAATTATTATCATCTTCCAATGAAATCTCAAAAGAATTTCTTTCAATGAAATCCCAGAAGAATTCTCAAAATTTTGTGAATTGTGTTTGAAGCAATTTGAAGCTAGTAACTGCAACTGACATTTATACATTCAAGACAAATTGTGATGATAAAATTGTTAACTGATACTCCAATCGATTTTTATACAAAAAGCAAGTGTGTATTTATAACCCCAAATCATGTCATTATTAACCTTCTCTTTTTGCTATAACTCTTCCTTCTTTCCTCCCTCCCTCCCTTTCTTTCTCTCTTTCTCTCCCTCCCCTCCCTTCCCCCTCCCTTCCTTCCTTCTCTTTTTCTCTCTATATGTATAACTTGCATTGTATCCCAGTTTGGCGGTAGTTACAGTTTTTTGTTTTTCCTCACACAAAATTACTCTTCATTGGAAAGCATATAGATTTTCAACAAAATCATAAGTGTATTGATGTGTCATTACTGCAAGGCGGTCAATTGGCAGAGAAAAGACATGTACCTTAAAACATTTTAGCAACATATTTTACTAGATAAAAAGAATAGAGAAAGAGAATGTACAAACATTAAAGGTGAAGAGACAAATAGCATCATAGCAAACATGTTAGAGATTGATGTTATATATGAATCTTTCCTGAACCTAGAAAAATAAATCATGATCATTGCAAATAGACTTAACTAAAATAATATCTGGCATTTTACTGCAGAGGTGCCAAAACATTATAATCAAAATAGTGACTTTTTGACAAAATTAAATAAAAGACACAAAAAAATGATCATAAACAAATTTACATAATCTTGAAAGTATTTTAACTGAAATGGTGCCTCCAAACTTTAGTAGCCTTCTTTCCAATCATCATAACATTGCTCCTAGGTTCCCTCACAAAGTGAGGTTCTAGGTTTATTCGGATTACATAGCAAATGAATTCTCTTTGATAGAGAACAATGGTATTTCACCATTTTAGGATAGGATAGGACTAGAAGCAAAGGGGAATTTAGCACCTCCACCTACATAGATCTTTTGTAACTAGGCCCCGATGGAGCACCCTGAGAGGGAGGGATGAGGTGAGAGGGTGGTCGGACCAGGAGGATGACAGGCATAGGGCAGGTTCCCTACTTTATAGTTTGAACTCCCTGGGTGGTGGCTGGTGCAGCCGGTCCTTCCCCCCCCCCTGCACATCTCTTGTCACATTTTAACTGCTCCAATTCTCAAGTACATTTTATTTTGCCCTAATGCATTCTATCCCTCCTTTATCTATAGTACATAGCAAAAGTATACAAACACCCCTACAAACTGATATATCAATACTTTATAGAAAATGTGCTTCTCCTTGATTTGTGAACCATACTTTAATAAAAAAGAGCCCTATATTCTGACAAAAACATTAACTTGCTAGCTCATGTATTTTAGTTTTGATGCATATACTAAAATCATCACATTTCTTAAAGAAAATAATCCTATTGTTCATGAATATAACAGTTAAGTTGTCCGAATTTGTTTTTGAAATAGGTTTACCTTACAGTCTTCTAAGAAAGATAAATACAACTGCATAAACAATTTAAGTAGAATAATGATGATTCAGAAACTATTTTACATATGCAGAAAATACAACATATACTTTCTTTACCATTTACCCTATAGTACGTAGGGAAAATATTGTATTCCTCCAAATATTCAGTATCATGATTTCACCAGAAATACATGTTTTAAGGTCCTCTGGATCCAAAGAAATCATTTTTGGAGTAGTGTTTGTGTGTGGATGTTAAATACTATCCAAGAAAACATGTTTTTAATAAACAGGCGAGTAAATCACTTGCCTAATTCGTTATATTAACATTCAACAAAAATATACAATAAATAAGTTTAAACTAAAGGATTTGTGTGTTCTTTACAAAACAATTTAATAGCATCACTAAAAGGCTGTAAAATTCTAAAAACTGAAATTTTGGATACATACCAAATTTCTATTGAAGTTTAGAGTCTTCAAAAGATGCAACACAACATTTTCAAGAAACTACCCTTTTACATACAAAATGTTACATTATTTTTAATTTACTCAAAAATTGCTCTAAGAATTTTCATTAAAATAACATATGTTTAAGATATTTGCATGAATAATAAAATGCATGATGTTCTGTGAATAGCCTGTGAAGACCTCTTCATTTCAATAAACTCTGTATAGTTTTGTAAACTATAAGAGAGGAAAACCATAACAGAAGGAAAAAACCTGACTACACTAAAAATGCAGAGGTCATTAAAACTCATAATTTATGTAAAATATATTACTTTCTCTACTACGTATAGTAAGTAGGGAAAGTATTGTATTCCATCTGAAAATTCGATACAGAGATTTCACCGGCAATACATGTTTTGAGACCCCCTGAATCCAAAAAAAGCATTTTTGGAAACGTCCGTGTGTGTCTCTGTGTGTGTCTGTGAACAGCATAACTCGGAAACGAACAGTCGGATAAACACCAAACTTGGTATTTAGGTTCAGTATCTTCCAGAGATGCGACACGAAGGTTTTCAAGAAAATACCCCCACCCCAGATTTCCCTTTACATGGAACATTTTTCGAAAATTTTAATTTTCTCAAAAATGGCTCTAACGATTTTGATTAAAATATCATGTTTAAAATATTTTCATGACAAATGAAATGTATATCTCGAATTTTCTGGGAATGTCTCCAAAATTATTCTTCATTGTGAATGACTTTTGCATAACTGGTAAACCATAAGAGATAAACAAAATTTTACTACACAAAAAATGTAGGTCGCGTTAAAATACACAATTTATATCCTATACATTTTTTTGTTGAGTGAACCATTTTCGAGATATTGCTTGTTATTCCCTTAAATTTTCCAATATTTATACTTTTTCACAAATTCGTTATTCAATTTTTTTTGTCCTGGTAATGCAAAGAGAATGGAATACTCCACATAGCAACCAGCTCTTAAAATATTTGAGTATCGCTTAAAACCTAGCAATTCCCCTTGCATCTACAAGAAAATTAGCAATAAGATTAACATCTCGATATCTCGATTGACATGAAGCATATGGAGAATAAGCGTTTGTAAAAATAGTTTGTACAAGAGTAGAGAAAGTCATGTGAGTAACACATCAGATTTTTTTTTGTGGCATCCATCTCCCAGACATTCAGTGCTCTTGGTTTAAATCTTCCAGTACAATACTTTTTGAAGTGCTTATCACATTAATTTGTTGTCACACATAGAGTATGGAATTTCAGAGCTAGGATATTGCAACATTTGAATATCTTTTCCACCTCCTGTATCTCCCAGTGCCTCAAAAAAATGTGTAATGAAACAATTTCTGTAAACATTTATTTCAATTAACATAAGCTAAACAGAAAAATACGCTTTCATAAGAATAGTTTGTGGAAGGTACATAAAAATTAATGATACTAAGTGAAGAAAATTATGCTTATGTAGCACATCAGATTTTTTTATAAACAAGTTGCCAAAATTATTCAGTTTACATAACTCATAACTGAAATGTTGGTGCTCCTTTTTTATCATCATAATTTTCCTTTCTTTGCTTTAATTGTGACTATTTTGAACCCCGGTCTTATTTTCTTTCTTTCTTTCGTTCTTTCTTTCTTTCCTTTCTTTCCTTTCTTTCTCTCTCTTTCTTTCTCTTTCTTTCTTTCTTTCCTTTCTTTCTCTCTCTTTCTTTCTTTCTTTCTTTCTTTCTTTCTTTCTCTTTCTTTTTGTGTGTTTATCATTCTTTGAGGAGAGATGTAAGTTGAATGATAAAAAGTGAAGTATGCAGTCTTGGGAATATCTCCAACAAATTTTGTGATGAAATTATTAGTCTAAATAGGTTTTTATGTTCAAATACCTGCAGCCTTTACACTGTTAGGCTCCCTTCTAACTGCAATGTTATCCAGCCACTATGTATTTACTTATTATTTTTACAAATTTGTGCATTCAGACTGCAGGTATGATTTCTCTTTGTATTAGAAGACTGTGAGTATGCAAACCAATTGATCAAGAAACAAGCATGGTTTGTTTGGCTGTTTTTCAGGTAGAATTAGATACCTCAAATTACGTTTTCTAAAGCTTACATTTGTTTACCTTTAGGGAACATTTTCGAAAACTATTTGAGAAAAGTAATGAAATTTTCCACACTTCTTTATCATTTAATAATGAAAGATGCCCTGCAGATATTTTGTTTCCATATACAAATTTACAGTATTTACCCTGAGGCAAGAGTGATCATTTTTAAAAACTAGTAGTAATAAACTTTATTATTTTCTTAAAACCTAAATAATCAATGTTTTAAAATATGTATGCAGAAATTTGCTACATACAATGTAGAGAAACTGTGTGCAAAATATTGTTTCCAATTCCATAATAGTTTTTGTGAAAATGTTTATCTTCAGCAATGTCAGGTTAGGTTATAACAATTTATAACTCGGCACCATGCAAAGCAATAATTCTAAAAAAAGTTATGGAACTTACAGGCAATTATTCTAAACTACTCTACAATATTTCTAATTTTTATCTAAACAAGTTTATGATTTATAGTAAATTTAGTATTTGCTGTTATTTGGATCTACATCTCCCCTTAGTCCAGTAGGCCATATTGGACAATGAATAAATGAATGAAAGGAGAGAAATAATGCTCAGAGGAGCTTGGGATCCTTTGAGCTTAGAGTTGGCCAACACTTATCTACTGATGATGCGGGAAAACTCCAGGAAACACATTATCCGCATAACTCACTCCACTGGAATTTCTTGAATGTTAGACAGACTACAGACTCATACTACAGAGATGAGCTCTGATTTTTCTTGTTAACAATATTTGCACTTAATGATTTATTTTTATAAGATAGACTAGTTTAAAACCATAATTGGGTACCACACTTTTCATATCCTTAAACACAGAAGTTAGTTTTTATTAAATATTGTATTTTTAGAATCTTAATTAAAAATTTATGACATCATACTCATATTTTAAGCATTCCAAATAAAATAAATTTAATTTGGCTATAGTATTATGTGAGTGATACATTTTAGAACCAAGCGAGATGGTTCCACAGTAACATGTGAGGTTCACATTTAGGAAGTCCATGGTTTAAATCCCACCAGGGCCATCCTCCCTTACTGAAGTTTTTACCAGATTTCCCTCAGTCCTCATAACTTGCAAATGCCGGGGAGGTACCCTAAATTTAGGCCTGGAATGTTTCCTTTCCAATTATGATTTTATTTCATGTAACATCTGTGCCATGTCCATGGTGCCTATGTAGTAAGAATGGGTATTAAACACAACTAAAGAAAAAAATGAGTTTAAAGGTTTCATTCTGAAGACAATAAACCATACTATTTCCCTGTTAAGGTTGGAGAGATTTGGAAGGCAGAGAACCAAGGTATATGGGTAGACTGCGTCTACTTGATGACCTTTTTTCTGAGATCCGTCGCTCAAGACCTGAGTGTGCTGCAGAGATTAAGGAGACGACAACCATTAATGCACAAGAAACACCTAATGTTCAACGGCGGAATCAGCGAAGCAAGAAGACTACAATCAAGCAACTTTTTACAGTTGCTTCAAAGTTCCAGAAGAATCTACGCAGGTTGGTTGATCACTCGCTTTCATAATATTTTTGGAGAACAAGTTACCTTTAGAATCTATGTATCTATACTAGAGCATTATAGTTTATTATGAAACCACAAATTTTTGTCCCAAATGTTAAGTTGCTGAAGCAAATATTTAATATGTTTTAAATCTGCCCAGCTGCTATCTTATTTAACCTCTCACTTACCAACACTTATGCTCCAATTTGTAGAAAATAAACGTTTTATAATATTAAAATATGCATAACTACATAAATATTAAGACACACATTTTTGTGATAACTTAGAACAAGATTACAATGCATTCCCAAGTAACATTTGTACATGAACAGTGCTTACATGTAGATATCTGCATGTGGTTGTTTGATTAAGCTCTAACAAGGAATTTTGCCAGAATTATCTGTTATGATTCTTCTATTTACTGAGTTTGTAGCCGAAGCTTCCCTTAGCCCAATTAGAATAAAATTGTTAAAAAAGCTTAAAAGAGCAACATTTCCCATGTCATATAAAGGTTATCTCAGATAAATATTTATCAGTACAATGGCCTCCTCATGCACACTGACAGGCTTTCAATTGCATATTGGAAATTCAAACAAACTGTTCAAAATAAACTCAGTCCTCTGCACAGACTGGGCTCCTCTTACAGCCTTTCCTGCTCTCTTTACAACATTGTAGGTATTAGAGTGGCAGTTTCTACTCAAATTCTGTTTATACATTTTCTTTGTCAGTAGGTAAATCTCTTATATATGTAATCACATAGAAAACAATCACATTACATACATTGTAAAGGGAAAGCAAGGGCTACTTGTTCTGTATATTTCTGAAAGAATTATAATCCAAAAGTAATATAAGACTGGATAGAAATGGATTTAAATTATTATTTAAATACTAGCTTTTAATGTAAATGTTATTAATTCACATGAAATGAATTAATTAAAAAATAATTACTGCATTATCAATAAGCACTCTAATGGGATTATACAGAAGTTTATTCAGTGCTTTCTATGTGGCCTGCTCATTACTTTTGCTATCTTTCAGCTGATATTCTATATTGGCAAATAAATATACATGACAGGACTTAAACCAGATCTTTCAAATTCAAGGAAACAGAAGATCTGTAGAAGAATAACAGAATATGTTCCTACTACTTTCAATTATTAGAATTGAATTGCCTTATTTTAAATGGGATACCCCTTATATTTCCTTATTTTGAGAAGTAAGTACAAAAGGGCAAATTATTTGGAGTAATGTTTATTATTTTAAAACAGATTAATGAGACAAGTTATACCGTAGTTCGGTTTGATGGACCTTTTTCTGCAAACATATAGTAAAACTCACCACTATCAAAATACAGAGAACCTACAATGTGCATGAGTAAGCCTTTCATTCCATTGTTCACTATCCATGCAAGAGAGGCTATGTATACCTAATAGAACTTTAGGGAACATACAAATATTTACAGTACAAAACTTACTAATCACAAGTCATAATCTCCAGAGTATCTGTTCTTGTTAGCTCTTAACTCATAGTGGTATTTTGTTATGCAAGAAAACACAGAGACAACATAACTTCTCCTTGTTTTCTTCATTAGCAACAGAATAACTCTGAACAAAATAACAGCTAAACATTTGGTTATTTTTTCAAAGCATGATAATCGTGGCATAAACAAATAACATTTCTTTGTACATTTGGCAGGGGAGTGTTTTTGGCATGTCTGCTGTACCATGAAGACAAAGTTCTGGTAACAAATGAAGACTTTCTACCTGTAATAGAGGTAGATGAGACCTATCCCAGTTGCATATATAATGACTTTCATTGGTTCATGAAGGTAAGACCCTTTATCATTCTATATTTTAACCAGAAATATAATTGTATTAAGGACGCTTTAAGCCCTTTCTTATCATCACCATCGACCCCAGCATCTTTTTGTCTCTTAAGTGAGGTGGTATACGGATGATGTGATGGACAGTATGGGGGTGACTTGCGCTAGCTCAGTTTTCAGAAATGTCTTAGAGAAGGCACTGCCTTTGAGTCTTTGGTAGGGTGGTTCAGTTTTCATATAGGGATGCATGAATCTATTCTCAGGGGTGTAAAAGAATTCGACTGTTGTCTTTCACTGCTTTTTATTTGTCCATGATGTTTCTTCTTATCTTGTCTAAAACACACACACATCACACTATGACTCCTCAACATAGCTATTACATTAAACACTTTTGCCACATATTTAGCACATCATAACACAACTGTAGTGCCCACTGCAGTGGCGACCTGCTGCTTACACTCATGAAAGCAGGTGTTTGTAAGAACATTAATTCTTAGTAGTTTCCAAAAGTATTTTCACCCCAAAACTTAGATTTTACATATGCCCACTTTTATAATATGTGAGCTATAACTTCTCTTTCATTAGTCACTGAATTTTACTTATTTCTTATTGGTTAGTTTTTCTTAATTTATATTCGGAATGCCAGCTTCATATTTGCAAAGGAGTATTGAACTTACATTTCCCCAAACCATCCATATTTAGCAGGTAAAAAGGGTCTTTTTTGTTCCCAAGTCTAAAATCGTGCTGGACACCAGATATATCCAGACTTCAAATAACAAAGAACTAAGAATTCATTGCCCTGAAACCCCTTTGAAATTTTTTCCCTCTCATTGTGGTTTCATGTAGTATAGGCATTCCCAATTTATACATAATATTAATATTAATAATAATAATAATAATAATAATAATAATAATAATAATAATAATAATAATAATAATAATAATAATAATAATAATAATAATAATAATAATAATAATAATAATAATAATAATAATAATAATAATTCCATGGGGGCCAAGGTCAATAGCATAGCAGTATTGTAACCTCCATTCAATTGGATATAAAGGTAAAGAACAGCATTTGGATTGGCATATGCTCAGCATGCCAAGATTCCCCAGGTGCTCATTTATAGATTTTGAGACTGGTATTCATAGCTACTTCTCACTCAAGTAGTTCAATTGCTCACCAAGAATATCATGAGATAGACCAACCGCCTTTCCAGGCTTCCCAACTTGAGAAAATCCCTGCCAGTACCAGGGATAGTATCCTGATTATTCTTCAGCCACCATATCACCACAGGGATGGTCACCACCAATTTTTATTTAGGAATGAAGCCATCTGTAGTTAACATCTCACATATCCCCACTAAAATGAACTTTAAAATAATTTTCTGAAAAATTTAAACTAATTCCTTGAAGCATAATAATTTGACATGTTTTGTAAACAGTTCTTGAAGGATGTTTTATGTTGAGAATGATTACTCCAAATTTTGTTTGTCAACATACAGGTATATTGCTTTAAGCCTGGCTTCAGTTTGGGTATACGCTTCAATATCTTGTTTGCATTTGCCAATAATCCAATAGCACTGTTGAAGGCTGACATGGCTCAAATTGGCCTTCTGTAAATGCAGGGTGTGAAAAACAAACCATACACCTACTGTACCATGATAGGTTGCCATTACATATCAATGTGTCTTCTTTCTTGGTAGTGATGGATGGAATGTCATCACTCTGTAATGGAAAAATTGGGGATGCCTATTTCTGTAATCAACTAATATAAAAAACAGACAAGCATGACAATTCTATACAATATTTTTCAGAACTATGACCTTGGACCATAAACAGAGGAGAAAAAAAATGTCACACTTAAAAGCTTCCAAACATTCTTCTTCTGTGATATAATGTCCAAGTTCTATATAAAATGAGCAAACTTGCAAAACTATACATCTGCATTTCAACAGAAGAAAAAATAAATTTACCTATATAATCTCCCTGATAGAATGTAATGATGACTGGAGTTGGAATATATACTTTATTACAAAATTGTGCTCATGACATATTTCACAACATTAAGCTTTAGTCATTATTCTGTATAATCAGTGGAAGTAAGTAGTACTTTTTTCTTCTGCTATACAATTTGTAAAATGCAGACATTTATGTAGAATGTAATATTTAGATTGTTGATAAAAAATGTGTCAAAATGATATTAAAAGCCTTCACTTACATCATGATGGTCAAAGGATGGACGATCATTTTGAGGCTATCAAGGCCCCATCATAAGCGGTAGAGTTGACTGAATCCCCTAATTTTTTTTTTCAAACGGATTGAGAGGTTACGTTTTGTTCTTCCAATGTAAAACTTGTCACAATGATCACATTTTATTTTATAAATACCAGAAAAAGTTTTCTTATCTTTGACATTGACATTTGGTTTATTTAACAAATTGTTGATACTGAATCTATTCTGTGGAGCTAACTTTATTCTATAAGTCTTAAAAATATTTTCAAATTTCTTGAATAATTTAGGGTGATAAGTCCATTTTTTAAACACTAATAGCTGTTCTTTGATGTTGTTTGCAACGGTATTAATGTTACAATGTGTTTAACATTATTATAGCCCCACGTTTGGAAGCCAATTTGATGTAGAATTACTTACAAATGTTTGTTTACATCACGTGTGTTGAAGCCATCTTGTGACGTCACTCCTTTATCTGGTTCGTAGCTCCCTCTGGCGTAGCAATTTGTATCAGTTTTGAAATAATTTATTTTAAATGTCCTCCGGCTAGCTATCATCTTATCTTGGTAGGACATGTATCTCTATGTAAGGGTGTGAATCGGAAAGGAATCTTTTATCCAGAAATTATACTTAATGAAGAAATTGGTTTTATAACTTTTATTGCCGAACACGTTCACAAACACTTTTACATATTAATCTGGATACTCGCCAAACTGAAACTGTTTGTAATAACTTCTTACTTATCACTTTTAACTCGAGTACTTCAACTTTGTGTATTTTTTAACTGTATAATACTTTATAATAATTCTCGTAATTCTGCTGCGCGTAACTTGACGAACTGAAGGACTGACTGACGATGAACTGAGAGACCGACGTGTAGTGTGTTGAGAATTCTGTTGAACTGGGGGGCGATCTATCTCGGACCTGGCTTATATACTCCCACTCCTCGACATGCCTAAAGATTATAAATGAACTGCTATTGGCTAATAAAACGCGCCAACATTAGCGTCTATTTTAATATCCAATGAAAACCACGAATACATATTGCTTTAGGAAATGTTCTAGAAGCTTCTACCGAAAAGGCGCGAAACATTACGTAACTTCCTTGTTCCCGGTAATGATAAACAACTCACCCCATCGCTGCATTATTGCGTTATTATTGACAGTTTCAGTAAAGCCGTATATTATTATTTACCAATAATAATTACAATTAATAAACCTCTGAAATCAATGTCACATAAAAATACATATTCATATTACAATCATTAATTACATTTAAGTAATTTGTGATACAAATTACCGTATCATATGCCCCACTAGAAACATAATTATAAATATTTATAACTTGTTTGGAAATTTTATAATTGTGTTTTTAGTCTCCTAAATCTTGGAACACATGCTATCACTTTCACTTTACACTTCACACGTATTTAACACATGACATATGTTTTATCTCGCCACTACTTACTGGCTCTGGTTTAATTAATTTAGATATTCATCTGACATCACAAAATTTTTTATAGCAAATACTTTACCCTGAATTATTTAATTACTGCTACCAAATTGTTTACTTTAAGTTGTTGACAAAAATTTATACATTTAAGATTTTTGTAATTATTATACATATTTACCAAAATATTCACCCTCTACATATATTTACATCTCTTAAATCTAGGCAATGTTTCATATTTTCTGTTTGCTACATAAATATTTGTTCTTAATTAGTTTTACCAATTTTTGTTATTTTGTGCTTTATCTTAACAATGTTCTTGGAATTGTATTTACGTACTTTTAATTTAATATCATATTAAGTTTCAATCTTAGCATTCTTAATTTTCAAATGTTGTTACAGTTACTGAAAATTTAATTTTTTTTTTTTTTTAAACAACTCTCTTTTTTTTTTTTTTTTTTTTTTTTTATAATTTATTTCTCTTTTCAAATGACATATATTTAGTTAACCCTCTTACGTTCCAATACATTTCTCTGCAAGTCATCTTTAACTATCCAGCATTTACTTTACATCTCATTGCTATTTACCCTCCTGGATCAAATTGTGTGTGGCTAAACATTACTCGTAGCCGTATCCTAACCTTCAAATTTTTGTTCATGAATAACCTCTTGTATTCATATGACATTTCGTTCCCTGATAATATTTGAAAACAATCTACAGTTTCTTGAACAACACATCTTTTGACAACTTTCATTTTCAATTCATCTGCTATCTTTTTACTTTGAAAGTACTCTGACAAATCTGTACTAAACTGTACTGGACTGGAGTTTTCATTTTGAACATCTTGGTACAGTTTATTTCTTTGCATTACTGACTCATTCTGTATTTCTGATACCTCCCCTCTGAAATTAACTTGCGCCTTATTTACATCTACATTCATAACCTCTTTTATCTCTCTTAGCTCACTTGAAATACTACTCATTTGACTTCCTAACTCTGTGCTTTCTACATTAACCTCACTTTTAGTATTAATCTCACTTTCTTTGTTACCTATTTCCCTGTTCATATCTGACATTTTCTTTGAAATTTCTCCTATCTCACTTACTATTACTTCCTCATTTTCATCTTTCATTTCTGGCATACTACTATCTAGCTTCGTAACTTTCTTTTCAATTTCTTCACTGCTTTGATCTACTTTTTGCTCTAATACCTCCTTACTCCTACCAATATCTTTTCTGTTTTGTTCAAAGCTCCTACGAATATCTTCCCTCAATTCCCTATGATCTTTGTTTATAGCTTCTCTCATCCTCTGAGTTAATCTTTGTCCTAATTTCTCATAACTCTTTTGCATATCTTCCCTTACTTGATCTACAATACTCTTACCAAAATCTTTCCACATTTCCCTATACATATTTAGCACTTCCATCATTATACTAGCATCAAGATTAACATTTCCTGCTATTCTATTCTGACTTTCTGCACTAACATTTTTTTTCTCCAATACTACATTGTTTACGCTATTTTTTGTACCCTGTATTGAATTACAGCTCACTGTTACACTATCCCCTTCCATCATTATTTCTTCTGTATTACTAGTAGCCATTGTTTTTGTTTTCTAAAAAAAAATTACAATCACCTGACCTTTGTGATGCTGACTGTTGATGTAGCTTTGATGTCCAGCGTTCTGCCCCATTCTCCTAGATTTGTATGTCACTTCGATGAATCTGCGTAGTTTTATCGTTTGTAGCTTGAATTTCCACGATGTCCAATTATCCATGTAATCTGTCCTGCCTGTTGTTTCTGGAATCTGCGTCTTGTAGATCATTTCACCGCTGCATTCCTGGTTACTCTGCTTCATTCCTAGTCATCGTGTTCCTTTCCTGGTCACTTCGCCCCACGTCCTGGGTGCCAATATGCAACGGAACACATATTGTATATGTTTTGTGTATTTGTTAGCCCCACGTTGGGCACCAATTTGCAACGGTATTAATGTTACAATGTGTTTAACATTATTATAGCCCCACGTTTGGAAGCCAATTTGATGTAGAATTACTTACAAATGTTTGTTTACATCACGTGTGTTGAAGCCATCTTGTGACGTCACTCCTTTATCTGGTTCGTAGCTCCCTCTGGCGTAGCAATTTGTATCAGTTTTGAAATAATTTATTTTAAATGTCCTCCGGCTAGCTATCATCTTATCTTGGTAGGACATGTATCTCTATGTAAGGGTGTGAATCGGAAAGGAATCTTTTATCCAGAAATTATACTTAATGAAGAAATTGGTTTTATAACTTTTATTGCCGAACACGTTCACAAACACTTTTACATATTAATCTGGATACTCGCCAAACTGAAACTGTTTGTAATAACTTCTTACTTATCACTTTTAACTCGAGTACTTCAACTTTGTGTATTTTTTAACTGTATAATACTTTATAATAATTCTCGTAATTCTGCTGCGCGTAACTTGACGAACTGAAGGACTGACTGACGATGAACTGAGAGACCGACGTGTAGTGTGTTGAGAATTCTGTTGAACTGGGGGGCGATCTATCTCGGACCTGGCTTATATACTCCCACTCCTCGACATGCCTAAAGATTATAAATGAACTGCTATTGGCTAATAAAACGCGCCAACATTAGCGTCTATTTTAATATCCAATGAAAACCACGAATACATATTGCTTTAGGAAATGTTCTAGAAGCTTCTACCGAAAACGCGCGAAACATTACGTAACTTCCTTGTTCCCGGTAATGATAAACAACTCACCCCATCGCTGCATTATTGCGTTATTATTGACAGTTTCAGTAAAGCCGTATATTATTATTTACCAATAATAATTACAATTAATAAACCTCTGAAATCAATGTCACGTAAAAATACATATTCATATTACAATCATTAATTACATTTAAGTAATTTGTGATACAAATTACCGTATCATGTTGAGAGTGCTGATCTCTTGCAATTGTTTTTTATATTTGTAACGTTTAACCATATTATTAATCGACTTGGGATCAAAGACATTATTTAAAGCTGTCTATTGAATGTGTTTAAATTCTTTCCAATATTCTTGTTTAGATAATGGTAAGTTGACAAGTCTATGAATCAGGCTGTGAAAAACAGCATATTGGTGTTCTGCAGCATTATAAAAATTATTCTGAATGTAATTGTCAACAACTTCACTGTTAATATTGTCCCATTTTAACAAAAATTTAAATTTTTACTAACTTATACTACGACAAAGCAGAAGCGGAAGGTTTCTGCTACTCTTACATTTCTCTACAAGCATTCTATAAATACAATAAATAATTGGTGGTATGAATTATTGAATGAAGCTTGGCATTCCATGCACTGCATGTTTTTCACAGTTTTGGGATATATCATATATAATAGAATTTGGAATTCTAAATTAATGTTGTTTACATTTACTGTCCATATGACTGATTTATCTGGTTTGAAAACAGTAGTGTTAATGCAAAAATGTGGTGGCAGTGCAACATAATTGCATCCTACTTCCATAAACCAGAGGGCATACTTATTAGATATGAATTCTTCATCCAAAGCTGAGAAGCAATCAAAAGATCAGGAAAGTAATATTATCACAGTAAATTCTCTTTGTTAAATCTTTTCGTATTGCAACTTAACAATCAACTGGTTCATTACTTTTATCAGATGAACAATACAGAAACAAATCTTGGCTAAGGTTTCCATTATTCATAGTAAAAGGAGTCAGTTGTATGCTAGTGTTACTATCTGCAGCATGTATTAATAACATTATAGGTTATACCGAGGCCAAACAATTTGTTTTCTGCTATGAATCTCCAAAGCTTTTACTAATTTCCCAAACTTGGGCTGTTAAGCGGGAATTTGATCAGTGCTTAGTCTGATAATGAAAACTGAAGCCTTTTCTTAGAAAACAATAACAACTTGGATTTCAGGTGGCTTGTACCTGGGATGATGTGAAATCTCTGAAGCAGGATATGGAACGTAGTCTCAGTTCCTCAGCAGTGCATTTCCGCATCAAGTTGCTGCAGGCAGCTGCTCAGATGCAGGTGATAATTTCATACTGTTAGTTGATTTAATGGTAGTGCATAGATTGCTTAGTTTAAGAATTATGTACAGAGGTATATGAAATAATTTCTGTAGCTTCTGATTAGAAACATTCTTTCTCACATCTTATTTAATAGATTTTGTGTGTTGTAATTCTAAAATGATAGATGACATTTAAAGCCCTGTTGAAAAATTAATCTTCTCATCTATCTGTTTCTTTAATGTTTATTTATGTACATATTGTCCTTTTAATGTGCTCAAATGTGAATATATGGTTTTTATTGCATGATACTTGTCACTCATATGATGATAAAAGTTTTTACTGTTAAATACACAAAGAACTCACTGACACATAGCAATGTGTTTATAAAAGTTTACTGATTACTATGCCACATACAAATAATTTTCAGTACCACCTCAAGCTCTGAATAGGGGAGGTGTATAAAAAGTCTCACTTCAAGCTCAATATAGGAAAAACACTCCGAGTAGCACTTCAAGCTTCATCCTAAAAATATGGAAAGGATATTCTTGTAGTCATTTTATTTGATTCTACATTTAAAAGAAACAAGGAAGCTTATCATTAAAAATGTTATGTTATTTATTATGGAAATGCAACTAATCAAATATAATCATGAAATATTTCATTAAAATTACAAAGAACTTCAGTCAGATACATTAAGAACATTGTAAAGGTATTTCCAAAGAATAATTAGGAGAATATATTTCTTCCTAAAAAAAAATTGAAAGAAGAGATTTCTTATTTCAATTATATAAAGGTTAAATTGTACCAGGGATAATATATCAACTCGTTTCTCTATCAGATAGCTGCTGAGGACTTAATCACATCCCATTCTTATATTTCATATTTCACTCCTGCATCCATTTGCACCAGGTCCCAATGAGATGCAAAGGAAGATAGTGGCATGTTAGAATTGTAGAATGTACTAAAGTATAAGACTCAAAGGATCTTGAAGTTTTGGTTGCATCAGTAAATGTTAGCTGCAGGTGTCAATTATGAGGGTGAATCAAATATAAACCAGGCATTTTTATTTGCATTTATTGGCCATGAAAAAATACGAATAAAACCTCTAACACATGGTCTCCTGCACACTTTATACATTTTCTCTATCATTTTGGAAATTTGTAGATCCCTTCTTCAAAGAAATTTTGAGGTTGAGTGGTCAACCAGTTGCAGATGCAATCTTCAACTTCTTGCTTATTCTCAAATTGTTCTCCTCACAGTGTTTCTTTCAAGGGTACAAACAAACATAATCACAGGGGAACAAATCTGGGCTATAGGGAAGGTGCCTCTTTTTGATTTCCAGTCAACAACTTCGGAACCCATCTGGCACAGACTTTTCTGAAGCCAAGCTCCTCTGTGATTTTGGTATGAGTACTCCTATGGCTGATACCCACCTCTGAAGCGATTTCATCAATGGTCAACTGCTAGTCACCTTCCACATAGTTGTCATCTCTGAGACTTGTTCTTGGGCATGGATCATGTCTCTCATTTTCCACATTTCCTCGCCTACCCTTAAACTTGCTGGCCCAATCACAAACTTGGCTCTGAGAAAATGTAGCACCATGAAACTGCGTCGTCAACTTATTCAATATTTCAAATAGTTTGACACCTTTCGATAAAAACTTTATTAGAATGCGCCACACAACAGGTGATGGAACCTCTTGCTCACTCATTGCTGTACTGAGGAGGGAGAGGAGAGAAACAGCTCACCAAGTAGGTTCTCCCACGTATAATACATTGACTTCAATGCCCCACTCTACCCACCTGCTCAGGGTTGTCTGAGAAGATGAGTGGCTAAAGTCTGGCTTATATTTGGCTCACCCTCATATTATTATAAATCTTTGTAAACAATAAATATATAACAATTTTAATCCAGTAAAAGATTAAAATATTTAAGTAGCATTTAAAACTATTCTTGAAAGTATTTCTCAATTGAATTGTGAAATTTAATTCTGTAAAATACAATTTTTGAAAAATTGTGTGACTTTCTTTCTTCTGAAACTCTATTACACAACACACAAAATACTTATCACTTCTTTAGACATCTGATTAAAAAAATTTTCATGAAATGTGAGTAAGTAATGTCTCTGTTCTGGGTTTTTCTTATTAGGTATATTAATTTTCAAATTTTAATTCTTAAAAACCTGATGTGTTGCAGTCGTACAACTTTTTCTATCTACCAGTGGTGGCAGAACGGATTTGGAATGCCTGATTTCCATAAGTTTCTTTTCAGCTGAATCCTTGTGAATTGAAAAAAAGGTCTGAAGCTCAGTTAAAAACATTGTAAGAGAGTCATACATTTCAACAGGAGTAAAAATTGTCTACATCCTCGGCTTGCAGTTTTTTCATTGCTTTGTCAACTGTTGCAGAATATATATAACCCCACACAGGGCCGTATTTAGAGGGGGGGGTTAGGGTTCAAACCCCCCCTGAAACTTCTGACAGTTTTATTTATTTAAATTCCTAGCAAACCAATATGGGAAAACGTCGTTAGATAACAGTAGATCTATTACTAGTAGCACATTTACAAGAAAAAGGAAAACTTAATATCGCTGCCTTACATAGGTAAGGTGACCATACAATCCGGTTTTCAAAGCAGTCTCCATGTTTTATGCTGTAAGGTGGAATATTCTCATTCTGGCGAGTTTTTCTTGTCTATATAATGTCTCCAAGCAATTTTTTTTACATGTAATGTCTATATACTATGGAGTAGGTACATGGTAACTGTGTGGGGTACTGTTAAGTTTAGATCTACTTGTGGAAAACCCTCCCTGGAATTTTTTTTTCGGTACGGGCATGACCCCACACTGTCATGAAAACTACCTCAATACCACTTAACTTTCTAAGAAGATCTGCAGCTTCACATCTAACTCTACCACTCTCATTTTCTGAAATTGTTTGAATGCAAAAGAGACTCCTTTACAATCTGCATTCAAACTCTTATATGCATCCTCTTGTGCACACCATTGAATTGTTGACGGTAACTTCAGTGTCATACTCGCAGAATCAAAAAACGTTTCCAAGATGTTCCATCTATCTATAGGATCTGCAAAGAAGTTGTATAAACTTTGAATTAACTCAAATACCATATTGCAGCTGTGCAGCTTGTGAGCCAACTAGATTCAGCGAGTAAGATGAACATGGAATGAATAAAATTAGTTAGTTTCAGTCCTTGAGACTTGCCTGCAAGCTTGAATATACACCAGACATGTTGACTGCATTACCATATGACTGACCTCTACAGTTGTCAAGTTTCAGTCCATGTAGTTCTAAAGAATTTAAAACTGCTTCAAAAAGCTTCTCTCCAGTGTGGCCTGCATTCTTTATAAAACACAAGAATCTTTAAACTCAGAGCCCATCTTCAGTTATGCATCTAACGATTATACTTAACTGGACATTAGGGATATATATACAGTGTAGAATCTACTATGACTGAAAAATATTTAGAATAAATAACTTATTACCTATTTTTAGGTCATTGACCTGCCCACAAGACGTATTAAATTTTTATAAGTTGCTGGTGACAAGTATGAAGTAATCCTTTGTTGGTGTTACCAAACCTTACTATATGGTCGGCCCAAAAAGAATCATACTCTGCAGTTAATTTCAGATACATTATGAAATTTTCATTTTTCACAGGGCAAACACTGCTCCACAAAATGCTAGACCCCTAGCAGCTAGTTTCTTAACTACAGAGACAACTCTTTTTAGCACATTTCTCCAATATATAACTTCATCTTCATACTGGGTGAGCAACTGCTTGTCAATTCTATTCATCTCGTTTCCTCTGTTTTACAATTTTAAAAGCAGTCTCTGTGAGAGATAGAATTATCATGTTTAGCTGTTCGTATTCCAGCATGCTCCATTCACTGAAACCAGATGTTGCAAATGGAGATGCCTCACCAAATAATTTACAACATTCACAGGACAATGATCCTTGGCTAGGAAAATATACAGGATATTCACAGTTGATAATTTCCCCATTCACCAAAATCCTCTGAAACAGTTTGCCAGGTATCATCATGAGGACATAGAAAAATCCGCATTTTGTTTTAATTAATACCATTTTTACTTTCTCTACTACATTTAGTAATTAGGGGAAGTATTGCATTCCACCCAAAAATTTGATACTGAAATTTCACCGGAAATACGTGTTTTGAGGTATCCTGAATCCAACTAAAACATTTTTGGAAATATGTCCATGTGTGTGTGTCTGTCTGTGAACAGCATAACTAAAAACGAAGCGTCAGATAAATATTAAACTTGATATTTCAGTTTAGTATCTTCCAAGAATGCGACACAAAGGTTTTCAAGAAAATCCCCCCACCACAGACCACCTTTTACATGAAACATTTTTTGGAAATGTTGATTTTCTCAAAAATGACTCTAACGATTTTGATTAAAATATCACATATTTAAGATACTTTCATGGCAAATGAAATGCATATCTTGAATTTTCTGAGAATGTCCCCAAAAGTCCTCTTCATTCTGAATGACTTTCGCATAACTGGTAAACTGTAAGAGATATACAAAATTGTAATACTCAAAAAATGTAGATCTCATTAAAACACACAATTTATGTCCTATACATTTTTTCTGGAGTAAACCATTTCTGAGATATTCCTTCTTATTTTTTGAATTTTCCAATACTTATACTTTTTCTCAAATGGGAATTCGTTATTCCATTTTTTTTTTTTTTTTAATGTCCTGGACGTGCAAAGAGAATGAAATGCTCCACATAACAAACAGCTCTTAAAAGATTTGATTATTACTTAAAGCCTACCATATTCCCCATGTACGAAGACAGTCCCAGAAGTACCCAACCTGGCGTATATATAGCAGTTGTTGTTTCAAACAATGATTATGGTAAAAAGTACCACCCTTATAAAGCTTAAGTTTGAAGTTTGACGATGCTATGTTGTTTAGTAATTGTTTGGCAGCCATTAATAGTGAACTCTCTCAGCGAATTTGTAAACATGGATAAAACTGGCCATTGCTATGTAATACAATGCTTTCATTTGAAAGGTCTTAATTCAACTAACATTAAAGCTGAGCTAGATTCTACTCCGGGGGAGTCTGCTCCTTTGTTTACAACAGTAAAATTTTAGGTGGCAGAGTTTAAGCAAGACCCTACAAGCTGCCAAGACATACATCACAGTGGTCGACCAAATGAGGTGACCATGCCAGAAATTGTGAAGAAAATCCACAAAAAGTTATTGGATGACTGTATTGACTGAAAGTGCACGAGCTAGTAGACATTTTAGGCATTTCAAAAAGTGCTGTACATCGTACACTAACTGAAAATTTAGACATGAGAAAGCTATAAGTAAGATGGATGCTGCGCTTACTCACAATGGAACAAAAGCAGCATTGTGAAGATGTTTCAGTTGAGTATTTGTCAATGTTTTGCTTCAATAAAGCCAAGTTTTTGCGTCGATTCATAACCATGGATGAAACTGGGGTCCATCACTTCACACTTGAGACGAAGGAACAGTCCAAACAGTGGACTGAAAGGGGAGAATGGGCTCCAAAGAAGTTGAAGACAGTTCCATCTGCAGGTTGCGAGTGAACAAATTGTATATTGTTTACTTCACCACGTTGTGGATAATGTTTCTCACGTAATGTTGTTTACATTACGCGTGTAGCCATCTTGTGTGACGTTGTGACGTCACTCCTTGTTGGTTCGTTTAACTCCATCTGGCGTAGCAATTTGTATGAATTAGTTTTAAGGTTATGTATATTGTCTTCCGGCTAGCTATTTAGGTAGACATTTAACTCTTGCAGGTTGTGAAGCGGAAAGGAATCTTTTGTCTATAAATGATACTGATGAAGAAACTGGTTTTATAATCTTTATTGCAGAACACGTTCACGAACACTTTCACAAATTAATTTGGATACTCGCCATACTGAAACTGTTTGTAATAACTTCTCACTTTTAACTCACGTACTTCAACTTTATATATTTAACTGTATAATCCTTTATAAGATTTCTCGTACTTCTGCTGCGCGTAACTTTATGAATTTAGAGACCGACATGAGAATCTTGTTGAACTGGGAGCTGACGTGTTACGTGTTGAGAATCTTGTTGAACACTGGGGGACGATGTATAATGTTTTGAGAATCTTACCGAACTGGGGACGATGTGTAATGTGTCGAGAATCTCGCCGAACTGGGGGATGCTCTCTTTGAATCTACACTATTTATAGGCTTGCCTCAAGATACACCTAAAGATTATAAATGAACTGCTATTGGCTAATAAAACGCGCCAACATTAGCGTCTATTTTACTATCCAATGAAAACCACTAATACATATTACTTTTATAGAACATTCTGGAAGCTTTTACCGAAAAGGCGCGAAACATTACGTAACTTCCTGGTTCCCGGTAACGATAAACAACTCAAACCCTTCATTGCATTATTGCGTTATTATTGACAGTTTCAGTAGAGCCGTATATTATTATTTACCAATAATATTTACAATTAATAAACCTCTGAAATAAATGTTACATAAAAATACATATTCATATTATTATCGTTAACCACATCTGAGTAATTTGTGATACAAATTACCGTCTCAAGGTAAGGTCATGGCGTCAGTTTTTTCTGGATGCGCGTGGGATAATTTTAATTGATTATCTTCAAAAAGGAAAAGCAATCAAGGCGAGTATTATGCAAACTTATTGCAGCATTTGAATGATGAAATCAAGCAAAAACGGCCACATGTAGCAAAAGAGAAAGTTCTGTTTCATCAAGACAATACACCAGTTCACACACCCATTATTGCCATGGGCAAAATCAATGAGTTAAAGCTCGAAGTGCTTCGTCATGCACCCTATTCACCAGACTTAGCACCCTCTGATTATTTTCTGTTTCCAAAGTTGAAGAAATGGCTTGGTGGTAAAAGATTTGCCAACAATGAAGAGCAGTAGTTTGCAGTTGATGGCTAATTTGCAGAACTCAACAATTTTCACTATAAACAGGGTATCAAAGCTATTGAACATGACTGGGAAAAGTGTGTCGAGCTGAAAGGAGACTATGTAGAGAAATAAAGATGTTTTTTCCCAAAATTTTTGTTTTCTTTGTTAGGTCAGGTACTTCTGCAACAGCCCTTGTACCTATAACAAAATTAGCAATAAGATAGTTTCTGCAAACGTTTATCTCAATTAACTTGAAGTAGATGGAGAATAAATGTTTGTAAAAATAGTTTGTACAAGGGTAGAGAAAGTCATATGAGTGGAACACATCAGATTTTTAACCAAATAATCCTGTGTCTGGTCAGTGTTTTCACAATAAAATGGTCATTACTTGGAACAGCTTTAGAGAGTGTAGATTCTTGACATCCTTCCAGAACTCCGAAAGTTGGAACTTCTGCATTTGTATACTGTTTAGAACTCTAATTTAGACTGCACTTTCAGAGCTACATTGTTCATTGTTACTGTTTTGAGTTGCAACTTCACCTGAATGTTCAGAGCTATACAGTTCACTTTTACTTTTACCATTAAAATATGAGTCCAGTCGAGGTATTTTCTGTAAAAGTTTACTATCCCTCAGTCTTTTCTTCAGATTTCTTTAGATATGCAGCACCACTTAACCTAGATCATCCATTCATACCTCTACCATAAACCGAAAAAAAAAAAATTCAATGTAGAGTATTGGAAACTGAACATACTGATTATTTCAGATACAGAACCAACTTCACTGTGGCCAGTTAGTACTCAAATTACGTACCTTAATTTTAAGATGAGAACCATGTGGAATGATGAACCTATCAAGCCTCTTGTGTTGTGTATGACACCAACATAACCATGAATGACTGAAGAATTGAAAAACTTGCCACATGCGAGATGTCATAGGCTACGCAATTATGTGGAGAGCTATTTCATACCGTAGTCCACGAGATTAATGTGCTCTACATAGAAGACATTATACAGGTGGACTAATAGTAAAATACAAGTTTAATACCAGGTAGAAATATTTGTCAACACTTTGCCAATAAATTATTGAATGCTTGATTGCTAATGCAATGCACATGAAAATAATACTTAAAAAATAATTTTTGTGACAATATTTTGCTGCCCCCAAAACTTTGCTGTCCTGTGCAGTTGCGCTTATTGCATGTGCATGAATGCGGCCCTGATTGTGTATTAGAACATGAAGTTTTTCCTGCATTCTGTTTCCATACTATCACTACAATTTTACAGCAATCCCACTATTTTACAGCACACTACAGCAGAAGTTAAGAGTCACTGTAGGAGAAGTAGGTAACATACACAAGCACGGAAATACCCCATATTTCTCCATACCCTCTATAATCTCAACTAATTTTTTTTAATTTACACATTACATTGTTATTGCCCTAACGCAGTGCACTTAATTGTGTACACAACAAATAACATCCACAAAAATCCTTGCTTTCATCAGACAAGTTATCACTTATCATTATCATCATCACCACCACCATCATCATCATTATTATTTATTAGGAGCACTCCAGTTGTATCAATTTGTTCATAATCATAACTTTTTGCCAAGCAGATGCTATTTCACATTTTCAGGGCTGTCTGACTCTAAAATTTGTGAACACCAAAACATACACTGATAAGCTGCTACTGCTCTCTACTATAATTAACTCTCATCTCTATTCTGCATCTATGGTATACTGTTTGTCTCTCTGCTAATTATTCCTGGTTTATAATAATATTAATATTATTATTATTTGAAATTTTGATACCAGACTGAGCCCAATAACTCAGGCGGTAACATCTGTGGCCCGCATTCAGGAAGACCTGGATTGAAGCCCCCAGGGGCGACCAAACTTACTAAAGATTTTGTCATGGTTTTTCTTGGTCACTAAGCAAATGCTAGGTTGGATAATTTAATCCGTGAATTTTCCTATCGTCCCTTTCATTACTACATTTCATTTCCTTCTTCTTCAACATCATACCAGGCATTGGGCTGATCACTCATCTTGGATATTCTATAATCCAGAATTTACTGGCTCTATGACAGGCTACTGACCCACAGTATTGACTTGTAAGTCCTACTAAAAGGACAGCAATAAGTTAAACAAGAAGAAGAAATTTTGATACCAAATTTAAGGGAAATGTAATACTTGGTCTACTTAACACAGGTAATGGTAGTAAAAGTAAAAATGTCTTCATATCTGAAATAGCATAGTGATTGGAAATGAACTAGGTTTAGTTATTGACCATATTGATATAAAAACAGCATTTTTCATTTTTGCATGGTTCTTTGGATGAAACCATTTATATGGAGCAACCAACAGATTTTGAAAAAGATGGGAACAAACTTGTCTCTTAAAGAAGAGTTTTTATGGACTAAAACAAGCTAATAGATCATGGAATAAAACTGTAAAGTGCTGACAAGTGTTGGTTACAAACAGTCAAAACATGAACTATGTGTATATACTAAAAGCAGCAAAAACAATGTACATAACTATAATTGCTCTGTATGTTGACGATTTTTGGGGGGTAGGGTGTCCTTCACTAACGATAAAGAAGAAAAGTAAAAACTAATTAAAGCTGTAGAAGAAAATTTTGAAGCAAAGTTTCTTGAAGCAGTAACTAACTGTCGGTTATGAAAATCACAAGAAACAGAGAAGAAGGTGTTATCACATTGTCCAGTTTGATTTGTCAAGGAACTGCTAGAATGCTTTAGTACGTCAAAGGCTAAACCAGTAAGTACTCCTATGGCAATAAACCTGAAAGTTGAAAAGGTTACAGACCAAGAAACATCTAAATATACTTATCAAGAGTTGATTGGAGGACTTTTGTGTTTGTCTATAGCCTAAGCAACCAATTAACTAAGTCATTAACCTATCATGATGAGAAACCTTGGATAGCAACAAAACAAATGTTTTGCTATCTAGTCGGTACGGTTGACTACGCTCTCACCTTTACAAAGACTTCAAATGCTTTGATTTGGAGGTTTTTGTGGATGCAGACTGGAGGTGATATGACAGATCGTAAATCAACAACTGAGTTTGTCATGAGAATTGGAGGCAGTGCAGTTTCATGGGAATCACAAAAACAGCACACAGTTGCTCTTTCCAGTATGGAGGCAGAATATTTGTCTGTAAGTGATATTGTGAAAGAAGTATGTTTTGTGAGAAATATCCTAAGTGAAGTTGTTGGCTTAAGTAAATCTCATCCAGTTGTAGTGTATAATCAAAGTGCTCAAAAGTTTATTTCTAATGAAAAGGCAGTAATTGTACCAAACATATTGATGTTAGGCATCATTTTGTCAGAGAAGCTGTTCAAAAAAGTGTCATAGTAATTAAGTATATGCCTACCGAAAAGATGATAGCTGATGTATTGATCAAATCACTCTCAAGCCCTAAATATTCAGAATTTGTGAAAAACCTTGACTTGAAAGGAGTTTAAACTGAAGCAGAAGATTTTTGCTGTTATTATTTTGCTTAATTTGCAAAGATATTAATTAAGGGGGAGTGTTATTTATTTATTGTAATTGTAATCAAATATCCTTTATTTTACATGTCTAAGGGCTTTGTTTTACATATTCTATGTACTTTCTGTTTTTCTTCTCTCATTTGTTATAAACTTCTTACAATAATGTGTTTTTGGAATAAATCAGAACATGTTTAAAACTAATGTGTTTTCTTTCATTCTGCCCAGCATGCTAAAAATTAGTGTTTTCTTTCACTCTACCCAACAACAATAAACACAACTACTTGTAACAACTGTTCGTATCTAAGCTGTATGATTTGTTAATTGTTACATCTTATTTTCCTGATACAAGAATATTTGATGGAAAAGTGTAATGCATTTTAATGTGATTTGTGGTTATCATTTTAATACTTAATTGTTATTGTAAGCTTTTTCTGTTTATAATAATTATGCATACCTATGGCATTTTATGCAGTTCATTGTATATAGGTAAACATATATTTATTGACATTGTCTATTGTTATAAAAAGCTTAATGACAATAAGTGATGGTTTATTTCTTTGTTTAGTTCAATGCAAATGATGTTTTAGTCCCAGATTTTCTCACACAACATATTTCCTTCTATCACTTTTATTGTGGTCATTTGTCTTCAAAATAGATATACATATTAGTTCATATCCTATAACCTTTGTCTTGGGTAACAATATGATAGGTACATGTTTTAATGTCCTTGTTCTGTAAGTAAGATGCCTTTTTTCAGGCTGCACTTTGTATCCAAGACTTGGGACAACTGTACCATCGACCCCTGCGAGATTCACAGGGAACACTTGTCATTTCCACTATCAATTACATTCGCTCTCCCAAGAGTGTCTCCGTCCTCAATTCACGATGGCTGCCTCTCAGCAAAGTGCAAAAAAAGCTAACAACGCATGAGGAACCTGATGTGGGAGAACTGCTCATGGCCTCTATACAGGTGAATCAATTATTATCACACACACACACACACACACACACACACACACACACACACACACACACACACACAAACACATACACACAAATACACTCTTTCTTTCTCTCAGCATGTATATGAATTTTAATTACATTATACGTAATGTATTTAAGCTTCTATAACTTAGTTTTTAAATAGTATACAAAGCCATTACAGTTTTCTAAAATTCCCTTTTTCGAGATTTATGTTCTGACTGAACACCATAGAATAAAATATTTTCCCACACAGTGTTCATTATCTGCTTCAAATGCATTTAGAACAAAATTTACTTGTTTTCAAATAGTTGATCCTAAAGTGGCCCTTTTATGGAGAATGACTCATACAGAAGGTTATTAGTTACATATTTCATATAAATTGAAATGTAATGAAAGGTTGTTCTAATTTTAAATGCTTACAATAAACTTGCTATAACACCTATATAGACTAAATTTTTGCAGAATGTTAGAGGAAGGGCTATTTTTTAAATCAGTAGACTATTTGAACGAAGTAAGATCAATGTCATAAGATAATTATGAAGAAAAACTGTGGAATGCATGAAATGAAACATATATTTTCACAGTAGATGTTATTCAAGCTACGTTGTTTTAAACTAATTTCAGGAACAGATAACATACCACCAAGTAAGCAGTATTCGACTTAGCCGAGGACTTTACCTTGGTTATCTTAAAATGCGCAGTTCTGTTGATCTCATTCAAGTGGTAGTTCCCACCAAAGCACCTAATGTTCTTCCACACTGCAAAATAAGGGATAACCCTCATGTATCCTCGTAAGTAGCATGTTATAATAAACAAAGTCATATAACCTATTATTTAAGGTTGCCAGTTCCAAAAGTTAAAAGTTGGAACAAGTGAACTATATAGACATGGGAATTTTAAACTGTTAAATGTGTTTTGAACTACAGGAAACCTAACAGGAAACTAACTATAGTTAGTGACACTAAAAAATTGATACTATCTATAATGGTATGCAAGCAAATGTAAATTGCTTATCTTCCTTTTTTCTTTCATTTTATTTCCTTTCTTTTTTGGGGGGGGGAGGGGACATTACTTGTTAAGAAGAAAAATGCCGATCCAAAGGATGCATAAAATGGAGCTTAAACTTTGGATGTTTAGGTCTGAATATATTTGGGAACATCCTCTCTCCTACCACAGGCAATACTGAATATATAAGAACATGACATGGGAGTTCATTGACATTGTCATGCAATTAAAATCCCAATTTTTCAGAATACTATTAGAAATTTTTAGAACATCTGAATCTTTACTACTCAGATTACTGATCAAGTGATCAATAAAGTAACTAGAAATAACTGCTGGTAGTAATAAAAGTGAGTGTTCTTGAGTGAATGAATTTGAAAACTCCACATTGCTCAATTTTGATCAACTGCAGCATAATCATATGTGTGTTGTATTGTCAGTGTTATTGTTTTACAATAATTTATGTCTTCTATCGTGATTCATTGAATTATGTAAAGGTTAAGAGATTTCAATAAGTGTTTTTCACATATGTTTTTGTAGAGCCATTTTATTGCTTGTTCCCAAGAATCCAAAAAAATAAAATATGGGAAAAACAAGATTTCAACAAAAGTTTTAGGAACAATGGGACATTACTTTGAAAAAGAAGGCCTTCTGGTAACCATATGTATTTCTAAGTTTATTTGTTAGCTTGTCTATAAGGTTAGAGTATTTTATAACTATTCTTTTTATTTTTAACAGTAGTTCAGCATGGCTGTTTAAGTACTAAAGTTAGCCCTAAATTTTTAGATATAACATAATTCTTCAAAATGTTTAATTTTTATCTAAGCTTTAAGGGATCACTGCAATAAAATTGTTAAAAGTTATCAGTGATAAAAGTAGGTTTTTATGTTTATTTTTAATGTACATGTTTGTTTTTTAATGTGGAAATGAGCTTAAAAATATTTACTCTGAGAAACAGTTAAGGTCTATAGCATGTATTATAAAGCTTTATTGTTCTTCTACCTTAATGATTAAAAGTAGACATTTACAGTTAATATTATTTAGTGCTCACAATATTTTCAGGATATATAGAACCTCGCCATGCCTACAAAATGAGTTTCATTTTATCCCTTTTTTAAATTAAATACACTTTTTCATTACAAATGTGATAAACGTCAAATTGAAAATATTTGTACTGAGGACTAAAAACAAAAAAATAAATAAATAAATTTTGTAAACTTATTTTGGAAAATTAGCTCTTCTTGTATAATTGAACCAGAACAAAAACCAAAATGGTGAATGATGAGAAAGATGACTCAGTGGTAATTGTTGAGGCTGGCATTCACAAGAACTTAATTTTATTTATTTATAACTCCAACAATTGTGCACTATATGGACAAAACAATACTTAAGAATCTAGCACAACTAAATACTAGGCTCTCCCACACATTAACCCCTAGAGTGCAGTATAGGATAAAACCTCCAAAATATACCTGCATTACTACTACATTCAGTCTCCTTCCTTAAACTCCTTACCTACTTATTCCTTACTCTTCCTAAAACTTCCTTCATCTTATTAATTCTCGTTGCCCTCATTTCCTGCAACTTTTTAAGCACTTCTGCATCTTGTGGTAATTTGTCCCATTTTCATCCCATTTCTGGCCTTCCATGTTTGTACCACTTCACACTATTAAAAAATGGAAAATGAAATTCAGTTTGTGCACACATAATGCATTTTCTGTAAAATGTTTTCTTTACCTTTCATCATCTGAAATGTACTCCTCCAAATCTATCATAATCCATCTCCACTAACTATTTTAAATGACTTAAAAGAACTTTTATACTAAAAACTAGCTCAAATTTCTTGTTCCACTATATATAGGTAGGAAGCAGGGTTAAAAATCCTTATTTATACCAACATGGTAAGTGTTTCTCAAATTTTTCTCTAGCCACACCGGTGAATGCTAAGTTACTATAGTCTTTCAATAAGCTCCAATATGATATCAAAAGAATAATATTACTAATGTGAAGTGTACTGAAAGAATCTTTCTGGTATCACAATCTACAGAAATACACAAATAGTAAAGAAGGCAAATATAAGGTCACCTATCCATATGACTGGAAATGTTAAAGCAACATAAATATGTGGAAGAGGGGTGGAATATAGTAAAGTTGAAGTTGTCTTTATTTATGCATGTGATTTTTTTATATCAAGTATCTATTCTATTTTGAATTTTTAAAGAGCCCTAGACATTTGAAAATGTGTATATTGTTTAGTTAACAATAATTTATTCTCAAAAACTGAAAAAAAATCTTGTCCTTTCCTTCATTTGGTCTCAGTCAGGAATGTCCTCTTGAGATTATGTGTATGAACTTTGTCAGATAACCATAAATTCACTAGTACACCACAGAATGCTTGCGTGCCCTCCAAATTATGGGCCCAGGTTTGACTTTTGACAGGTTCCAGCCAATTGACAGGCCTTTCTTCAGCGTTTTTTTTCTCTCTGACAAGTTAGATGTGAGCTGACTGTCAATATAAGGTAAGGCAGTCGTCAAATAGCTTTTGATGCAAAGAACTACAGGCTCATCTTTGCCATCATCATCCATTTTGACATTGTTTATTGCTACTAAATCAAAGACGACATCATCACCATCATCATCGTCATCAACTTCTTCTTCATCCCATTTACTTCTTGCATTCTCTTGACAGCAAAATAAAGTATTAATCACATAGGTAAAATAAAAATAAATCAAATTCACACATTTTATTATTTTTAAGGCCCCTGTTATTCCTTTTTGTAATAAGAATTACTTACTGTTCCGTGTATTATGATAAGAGAAATATCCAGAAGAGAACTCCTGAGCAACTACAACCAATCAGGGATTAATCCTAAGCCCTCTGAACAACATGCAGACTTTCTGCTATTCTGCCATGTTACAAATCTCATACAGATATAAGGAACTCAGATTTACTTCTGAAACTTATTTGATATCACATTTCTTAAATGATACAGATGTTTGCCTAACATGTTGTTGATTTAAATTGCAGTGAAGAATGGGAATGGCTAAAGCGTCAGAGCTCTAGACATAAAACAATTGCCTGTTCATCAAATGAAACACTCAGTTCCACATCTGGAGATGAACAGTCAGATGAGGAAGTACCTACAGAGCAACAGCGAGTGTTTGTTGAACTGGTGGCTGCAACTGCACGTCGATTGTTCTCTTACATGGAGGTCGGCCCTCAAGAGGCACTCACCCATAGGTATAAATGTTTCTTGTTATCTGATAAGCTGTATTAAAACTAAAGAAGTGTATTTGTTAAAGTGCACTATCTATAAATTATAAAATTATGAAACATTTTATGGTAATTGTTAATCACAGAGCATTGGGAATTATTGGTTTTGCATTTTATGACAAGCAGAGTTCAATAAGCTTAAATTTTTATTTCATATTTTATAACATTTTTTCATATCAATCATAACTTTCTGGCCAAAGGCAGATGTTTATTGCAAACTCAGCCTCCTATTCTTCTTTATTCAATTTTCTTTTACATCTCTATATATGAACATTTATTTTAATTTGTTATCATCCAGAGTCTTTATCTAACCTAAAAATTTTTTCCCATTTACAATTCGTTCCAGTGCATCCCATAGTAAGCATTTCCTCTCATCTATTATCCCATCTAACATCTCCTCCTCATCATTTTCACCACTATTCATCCTAATGCCAGTGATTTATAAAGCACTTGATGCTTATTTTGTCTGTTCAGTTTATACTATCCAGTTTTCTTCATATTTACATTTTGAATGTTTTGAATAAATTTTCTCCACTTTGTTTCAACTTCTGAGTTCCCATGCTGCACATTGTTACACTTGACACAAAGCACTTCACTAATGTTTTCTTAGTTCTTTCTTCATGACACCAAAGATTCTTTTCACTTTCTCTACTATATACTTATAGTAGTATTGTATTCCACCCAAAACTTTCATATCAAGATTTCATAAGAAAAATAATGTTTTGAAGTCCCATGAAACCAAAAAAGTGAAGGAGAGAGGGAACAATGCCAGATAAATACCAAAAAAAAAAGATGTTACAGAAAGATTTCCAAGAAAACCCCCACCCCAAACTACCAGGAAAATTGTTCTTTATTTCTGAATTACATACTTACAAATGGCTCTAGCAGTTTTTATTAAAGTACCACATGGTATGTATAAAATAATAATATGGGGTGCCAGGGTAGTTAAGTGGTTTCAGTCATGGCACTTTGCTGAGGTTTCGTAGTTCAATTCCCAGCTCTGGGGTGCTATTTTAAGTTGGCCATATCCAAGCCTTCACCTCTGACTAGCTCATGTGAAGTATCCCCAAGACCCAATGTGGTTCGGAGCCCACAGTAAAAGCTGCAGGTCCTCTCATTCCATCAACATTTACGATTTTCACCTGCTCATTGGAGGCAAGGTTGCCGGATGGCAGGATTGCTTCTGTATGTTAGGTCATTGTAAAGACATTTTGCTTTCATTTGGTGTCCAGTTTTGCATAAGAATAAATGTAAAGTTCCACTATGTTTTCTATTTATGATATTTAATGCTGTTAGTACATCAGAAGAAGATATTGAAGAATGTTCTGCCATCAAAGTTTGTCTAGCCAAGTACAATTTTCACTTGAAATTAAATTAAAAGGTAAGAAATTCATAAAAATAATTCCAACTTCAATATCAGTCACCACAAGTAGTTTTAAGGATTTGGATTAAGAATGAACACATAGTGTTGCCAAGGTTGTCCAAATGTATCTTACATACGTGCTTACTTTTATTGGGTTACAATGCACATTATTGGTATGTTTTATAAGTGTTCTATGACATATGTGGTTAACCTTCTTGCTGCCGAGCCCTTTAAGTTGTTTCTACCGTAAAATGTTGAGAGTTAATACAATCAACTGTACTATACTGAGTGAAGACTACAGGATCGATCTTATTGACACAGTGTTTGTGAGATTGTAAACCTATTTTTGAGACACCTTATAAGGATGTGCTTTATTCCACTGAAAAGAGGAAACTTTCTATTTTCTAATGGTATGTTTCAAGGAATTTCAGAGGGATCTTTTACTATTTGAAGGATGGTATTTCCAACCCTCACCAATTGTGTTTGACCTTGTCCAGTTTAGTTTGGTTTTTATGTGTAAAAGTGAACATGGCAAGTTGTTCCAGGAATGTTTTTGTGCCAGGGAGGAATGATGATAAAGTTTTGGCATATTATGATGAATGTAATGTCAATACAAATACTCTAAATGACAGTGACAGTGATGATTGTGTACCTGAGATACCTCCAGGCCCACCACATGCAAAGAGGAGGTGTGTCGATTTAAATGCCCCTCATTACATGAATACTGGTGATGATGATGATGATGATGATGATGATGATGATGATGATGATGGCAGTTATTACAGTGCAATAGTGATGCAGAGCAGGACATCAACAATGAGAGCTTTAAAGAAAGTTTTCCTATTAACCATGACCTTGTTACTTGACTTCCTTTTCCTTTCAGTGAACTTCCTAGTCCAAAACATGCCCCACTTCCAACTTTTCCTCCCATTTCTTATTTCAATTTATTTTCACATCATCCCTGTTGAGCCTCATTGTTACTGAAACCAACAGATATGCAGATCAGTTCCTTCAACCCGTTTTCCATCACCAGGAACAAGAAACAAGACATGGCGGCGGGCAACAATGGACGAAATTAGAGCATTCATAATTGTGATTGTGAATATGGAAAAGATCAGAAAACTGTATATAGAATCCTACTGGAGCAAAACTGGTCACTTTAGCACCCCCTGGTTTGGAAAAATGTTTTCTCAGAATAAATTTCAACTTCTATTAACATTTTTTCATCTCATTGATGATAATAAGCTATCTCCCCCTAGCACACTGAGTACAATCTTGTGCAAGATTTCAACCCTTACTAGCCCATGCAAATAGAATTTTTCGACAATGCTACAGTCCTTACCAACAACTTTCAATAGATGAAAGTCTAGTAGGTACAAAATGTGACATACAGCTACTCCAGTATATGGCCCATAAGCATCATCACAAATGGGAGATAAAATTTGAATGATTTGTGGTTCTGTTTAAAAATATTATTTTTTTTTTTTTCGTATATGGGCAAAGTCATCACACGAAAAGTCTGCAGTCAAATTTAATGGGCTAACCTACACTGTTGTAATGAAGCTTCTTCAACTTGGAAATTATTTATACAAGGGATATCATATTTATGCTGACAACTTCACATCAAACCCCCTCGCTAAACAGTTATACTCATTAGGAACCTATATCACAGGAACAATACGAAAGAGCAGGAAGGGAATACCAGAAACACTCAAAACAAAATTCAAAACAATTTTAAATAGATATTTTAGGCATGGGCTACTGCTGTTGATTGGATCTAAATAAAAGAAGTTGCAAAAATATCAGATCGTTCTTCTCACCACTAATGAACTGCCACAGAGTCTCAAGCAAATCTTTTCCGAGGAATAATAATCATTAATCATAAACTTTTATGAAGAATATGTGCTGGAACCTAAACAATTTTTAAAGAAAAATGGTTTGCCTAGTAAAGCAATCTTATTGATGGACAATGCTGGATTGCATCCAGACGAAGAAGAACTGCAGTGTGATGGAATTCAGGCTTTGTTTTTGCCACTTAATCTCACAAGTTTAATACAACTGATGGAACAGGGAGCTTTGGAATGCTTAAAAAAAAAAAAAGTATTGGCACCGCCTGTTTCAGTCACTTCTATAAGCAACGAAAGAGGATGGAAACATCACTAATTTTGTAAAATGAGTCACCATGAGGGATGTAGTTAGCAGAGTCATGGGATGAAGTGAAGCCTGAGACACTTATGAAATTGTGGAAGAAAATCTTAGAGAGCAAATCGACTGGTGAGAGTGAATTCAATGATGATCCTGATGGAGATGATGTACCCCAATCACACAGCTTCCAGGTGGTAGTAAAAGTGAAGTTACGGAATGGATGAAGAGTGATGAACAATTTGAACTTACAGAAACATCAATTGTTGAGAGCTTGAATGAGCTGACAGAAGAAAGCGAGGAGAAAAACATAGAAGAGAGAACACCAAAGATGAGTCATAATGACAGTTTTGCTGTGTTGGAGGTGGCATTGTGCTATGTAGAACAACAAACAGAGTCAACACCATGCTATACCATGTTACTCAAATGATGGCATGACATTGCCATGCAAAATCAATTCAGTATCCTGAAGCAGAAGTTGCTTAAAGACTTTTTCAAAAAATAACCCCATGTATGTATGTATGTATTGTATTTATTTCTATACAAAAACTTTAAAAACTTACAGTAAATAACTTCACCTTGATTTGTTATTGGTTTCATTTTGTCTTTAATGAGTTTTCCTATGGTGCTCCATATAGTTTGAGTTATCCCAAATCGGAGGTACCTTCACCCCCCCATTACCTTGGATAATCAAGACTACTGTATGTATGTATCTATATAATATATTTTTTCTAGCAATTTGCCAACTTGCCTCCCCAAATCCTTCCCTAAGCTAATTATATGGCAACTCAACTCTTATTAGTATTTGGAGTTTGTACTTGATGCCTCAGTAATATTTATTTACACAAACAACTGTTAGCTATCTGCTCTCTCTCTATACATAATTTATCTTTGAATTGTGCACTGTGTACAATAAATTGTAATTTGAGTATACATTTTGTAACACTTACATTGCCTATTTTTAATTAATATGCTAATTAATAGATTATGCTAATGCAAAATGGGAAGGTATAATTTCAAATCCTTTATCACTACCATGAAATGAGCTTTATATTTGCATTTCTCAATGTGGCTGTGTGGCATAGAAAAGGGGGGGAGCGGTCCACATGGTCTAGACCTCCCCCAAAATATAAAAAGTGAAAAAATAAAAATGTAGACAAAATTACAATTGCAAATAGGAGTAAAGCAATACTGTATACCCCACTAAATTAAAATTAAAGAGGTGAAAAAATAAGTAATAAAAATAATTTAACACTTTGTAGCTTCATGCAAGGTGTGCCATAGCCGAGTGGTTAGACTCACCAAGGCAGCCTGGATTTGATGCCAGGGATATGGGATTTGGGATGGACAAAGCAGCATCTTGGCAGGTTTTCTCCAGATTCGCCCACAATCCATTCCACCAACTGCTCCATCATCACCTTTCCTTTCATCCATTTCACCATCATATCATATCGTCTACTTCATCGCTCTTATAGCAGGCATCGGGCGGACCACCCATCCTGGTTATTCTATCTAATCCAAAGTATCTGCTCCTTGGCAGGCCTCTGATCCCAGGCACTCACTTGTAAGTCCTGAGGAGTGTAAGTCCTACATACGAGGAGAAAGAAGAAGTAGCTTCATGCACTGCATTCTATTCATTATTCTTTATAAAATCATCTGTTTTGAGATTATTTAGATTTGATTGCACTCAGCTTCCTATTTCATAGAGGTTCACTAACCTTCACTAGGACTTGGTTGTTTTTGGCTGCGGTCTATGGGTTTGCCTCTTTTAAGTGACAACTACAAAAGCAAACAACTTGTTCCATTCCACAGTTACCATTCAGCCTTGTCAACTCATTTGACTTTAGCTGTGAAGTGTTTATAGTATACCTCCTCTGTCACTGCCCCTTAAGTTAATACCTTTTTCTCTATTGTTAGTTGAAAAGGTAAGGTTTGTTTTGTATTCTTTTCATAATATCTATGATTGTTCTATTGATTGGAGGTAATTAATTATGGAAATCTTTTTCCAACCTCCATCATGGTTTTTATGATTTGTTTTCAAACCAGACCACTTTTAAATCAAATAATGAGTCAATTTTAAGAATTATTTGGATTTATATTTTTATTTAAATAAAATAAAAACATAAAATATGATTCCATTATTAATGTTTTAGCAAATTACTAGGTTTTAATTGTGTTAAAAATAATTCATCGTACATGAAATCACTTTCATCATGGGTGACAAGAACAAATTACATTTTTCAAATGCAAAAATTATATTTTTTCTCTATACACTAGAATAAACTTCAATGGAAAGTTTAGATTTTAAGTTTCTCATTTTTATCATAAGGTTATAATGCTGTCTATCTCTGATCATCTCAAAATTCAACTTAAAATGTCTCCATCAATAGTTTTTTTATCAACTTCTTATCAATGTTATTGTAAATGTAACACTATCATAATGCAAAGTAAAAAAAAAAAAAAAAGGAATTGCTTATGGTGCATAGAGTTTATAATTGCTCTTTTGTTCAAGTGTTTATTGTTGCTCTATGTTTTAAAGCAAAAAAACAAAGGTGAACTTCAACAATGTAGTTGTCTCATTGTTAGAAGAAATAAACATGCTGCAATGAAAGCACCTGGTGTTGTAGTTTTAACTGTATAAACACGAGCTTAAAAATATTAAGTGTGAGCCCTAGAATAACAGGTTATGGGCCCAGTCACACATGAATTACCATGGAATCAAATTCAACAAATACGGTATTATGCCATTGGAAGTGCCTTTAATAACTGGTTATTTAGAATAAGATTAGTCTTGGAAGAACACTGCTTGTTGGAGACACTAAAAGAAGAATTTACTATAGTAAATTCGGAAGACCAAGTTAAAAACAAATTTTTATAAGACTGAAATGAATTGTTACTTTGCTTGAACAAAACGGTTTACCAAACTGAACATTATACTTTAGCACAGTAATAAAATATGATCAATATGTTTGTTATTTTTACAGACAAAACTGAATGTCTGACATGCTCAGAAAGCCTATTTATGCAAATGAAGTTTTGGATGAACTTTCAAAGTTTTAGAAGAAATTAATTTGGAACTGTAATAGTGTAACTTAAAACCTATAGTTCTTAACTGTATTATTTTGTTATTTGCTGTTTTTAAACACATTTAACTTTACACTTTAGTTTTTTGGTTTAGAAAAATATATATGCATATCTTGTAATGGCACTTGAAAAAATGAAAAGTCTTAAATTTTTAGTTTCTCTACCACATACATTATAAGGAGAGAAAGTATTGTATTCCACCAAAACTTCTGTGCAGAGATTTCACTGGAAATAAAGATTTTGAGGCCCACTGAATACATAAAAAAGAGGCATTTTTAAAAAAATGGTCTGTGAGTGTGTGTGTGTGAGTGTGCGCGCGCATGCAGTATAACTCAAAAATGAAAAGTTGGATAAATACAAAACTTGGTTTTAAGTGCAGTATCTTCAAAAGATGCAACATGAAGATTTTCAAGAAAATACCGCCACTTTAAGCTACCCTTTTACATTGAACATGTTTTGAAAATTTTAATTTTCTAAAAAATGCCTTCTACCATTTTGATTAAAATATTTATCTTGAATTTTCTGGAATAGGTGTGAAGTCCTCTTCATTCTGAAGGAATTTTGTGTAATCTTGTATAACTGGTAAACATTAAGCAATAGACAAAGACATACTGCACAAAAAATGTAGATCTCTTTAAAAAAAACAAAATTTATTTCAAATAACTTTCTTGTGGCATAAGCCATTTCCAAGATATCCATTATTAATGGTTCAAATTGTTCATTCTTCTCAAGTGCTTTCAATTTTCAGTTGTTTCTCGTGATTTCATGTAAAGAGTATGAAATTTTAAGGCCAGCATATAGCATTCAGTTCTTAAAGATTTTACTATTGCTGCTCCCTTTGAATGTATAACAAAATGCATAACATATTTCTGCAAAGTTTTATCTTGGTTAAAATGAAGTAGATAGAAAAATAAAGCTTTCATAAGAATAGTTTGTATGCATACTAGTAGGTGGAAGAGGGTAGATAAAGTCATGTGAATGTAACACATCAGGGTTTTTTTTTTTTTTTTAGTGCTTTGGAGAAGCTATAGTATACGAGATGAGACTAGAGCTTTCCTGAACAAAATTGTTATCTATGACACTGCTGTAGCTGTTGGAACAGTAACATACACTTCCAAGAAAGTTCTATTTATACCCCACCTTTAACTTCATTCGTCTTATCAGTGGTCTTTCCTCTGGAACGTATTGCCTAAGGCAATGGTGTTAATACGTATTCTTTTGTCATTGGGTTTTAATCATAAGATCACACACACACATTCACACTCTCATTCATACTTCCAGACTCTGGGGAGGATAGAGAATAATCTTATCTAGAGAAAAATTCCCACTCCCCAGCCGGAAATCGAACCCAAGACCCCTCACACAACAGGCAGGTGCTCTACCGACTGAGCTACGGGGGCAGCTCCAAGAAAGTGTTACCTATCAAAATTGTTTTTCCCAATTCATAAATAATTTCCTGCATATAGTGCTACCACATGTGCTATGCATTTAAACTAGAGTCCCTTGAAGAACCATATTAACAGGACTAGCATGCATCTTAATGTTAAAGTGCTCTAGTTTTAAATTATACCTCCCCAATTATGGCATAGGTTGTGACAATACAATTGGTTCCACTCATCTATAATCTAAGCTATAATCTCTCAGCTAAGAGATATACAGTATATTACAAATGACAATGTCAAAGAGTGAAGTTCAAGAAGTGGTGCACAGCACCTAATTAGCATTGCTAAATATAATGCTTTTAGATCTAGATCCATTTTGTTAAAGTTCATTTGGTCAGAGCTTTCACTGTTTGATACATTATTAAAAACTGCATAATTGAAAAAAATATAAACCATTACATTCAGTAAAAGGTTTACTGAATTTAAAACCATTATTTTAAAATTATTTTGAATGCAAAGATTAATGTGCTAAAATTAGTGAATATAAAGGCTTTAATTGCTAATTCATCTGTAGCTCATATTGCTTTAGCAAATATTAATTTCTCCACTTTTATCCAAATTTAGCATCCAGTTTGCTTGCTCTCATAAGATGTGGATTATAAACTGTTCCTGAGTAAGTCAGTTATTGTATGTCATTGCACTAATGGCATAAATTTCTCTTTACAGATTGTATGATGCTGAAGTAGTAGATCTGAGTCCTGATGTAGCTTTCCTAATTGTGGTGCCTCGAGCAGAGTCAGCTTGTGCTGTGCCAGGACAAACAGAGGCCTTGTTGCAGCGGGGTGACCTCATTGCACTTCCCGTCCAGGTGTTTGAAATGGTGCACCTTGGTACATATCAACGCGATGTTATTTCTCGATACTCACGCCTCTCATGTATACTTGAGTTAGACACTGTGCTGGCTCATCATAGCCACAGAGAGGTAAGGATCAGTGAACAAAAGAATTGGTTGACTATCAATATCACTGAACTTCAGGAAAAATTTTAAATGTCATGATTGACAGTTATCATCATTAAACATTAGCAAGTACTTTTATTTTAAAAAAATTGGAAATGAATTGGGGCGGCGCCGTGGCCGAGTGGTTAGACCGCTCGCCTCCCACCGAGGTGGCCCGGGTTCAATCCCAAGGACCTGCATGTGGGATTTGTGGTGGACGAAGCGGCGTCTGGGCGGGTTTTCTCCGGGTTCTCCGGTTTCCCCCGCCATTCATTCCACCAACTGCTCCATCATCACCTTTCCTTTCATCCATTTCACCAACATCTACTTCATCTACTTCCTTCATCCCATACCAGGCATCGGACTGATCACCCATCCCGGATGCTCTGTCTGATCCATGAGTGTCTGCTCCTCGATGGGCCTCTGACCCCAGGCACCCGCTTGTAAGTCCTGGGGGTTGTAAGTCCTACATAAGAGGAGGGTAAACAGATAATGAATGAATGAATGAATGAATGGAAATGAATTGGCTAAAGACATATTCAAACCAGAAATGTTTTGTTACCAACTAGCACTGTACCTATAATTCTTGGATCTGGGTGTAAGCACACTGAACTTAATTGCATTGAACCTGTCAGTTTTCTTATACAACTTTCATGAAACTAATGTAAACAACAGACAGGAGTCTAATGTTTTACTTTGGTTGTGCTTACCAGAAAGGAAAATAAATTATATAACAGTTTACTATAAGTAATTGCATGATGCAGGACCTCGGAACCATCCCTGTTTCCCAGCACCCTGATAATTTGCTATATTATCCAAATTTTTAAAGCCACATGATGGTGCGACAATTTTGAAGCAGTATACTTTACCTGCTTCTGATGTTGTTGTTGTTATCTCATAGCTTGTTCTGTTGTCTCGTGCACCATCTGCTCTAGTGGTAGAGCTAAGGGTATGCAGGAGTGTGTGAAGGATAACACCAGTTAAATTGACTGAGAAATTTAATGTGATCTAACACTTGATCTACTGAAGCTAGTTGCCAACCATTTGAAGATAAAGAATGAAACTGTTAATGAAACTTAGCACTTGAAACTATAACAATTGAATTGTTATACCTGCTAACTTCTGCAGTATTAATTTTACAGTTTGAAATAACTGATTCTGCAATAAAAGAAACTAGAAGTGTAACTTGCTATGAGTCGCTAAAATGCTTACCAGCAAATCCCCTTATGGCTACCGCTAAATCTCACTTACATAAGTATGTCATTGAGTGCTTAGAATAATACATGAGTCTTCACAAGTATTCAGAGTGATGAATGTATGCACAACTGTGTGCACGAAAAAAGTGTGCATGAATGAATATATGCACGAACGAATGTATCTGATTAGAATTGCATGCCCTTATGTTAACTCAAGCTGCTCCTACTGTAGAACTACACTACCATCCCTTTTTGCGCTGGCCAGTATTAAGAATTCTACATGTGCATCTGTTACCTTGTTGCTATGGGGTGCCTACCTGAATCTCAGAATTGCCTTCCCTTTCTCTTTTCCAGAATTCTGGTGAATGTGACTGTTCAAACATACAAGTTCACCCCTTAACTGCATCCCAAAAACTTTTATACTAACGTGTTTGCTGCTTTGGCTGTCATTAATGACTTTGCTTAACATGACTCGATAATCACCTATGTCTTTCTGGACAAATCTTTCAACTCAAACTTATTACATTATACCTTGATTTAATATACAGAAATTATTTATTGCAATTACTGCTTTATCTTATTGTCATTTCCTTATAAAGTTATTTATATTCTTCCTGTCAACAATAATTATGGCATCAACCCAGAGGAAAGTATTCTAGCTATTGACTCTTACAATACACATGCAAAACGCCCTTACCTGATATGCCATTTTAGAACATATAATCATTAGTATCATGGAAACTGATAAATAATGGTTACTACAATAACGATGATAACAGACATTAACTCCTTTAACATGAGTTAAGTGAGCAGTAATCATAATAAGTATACAGATGTATTGCTTTTTTAAAATAGAGAGTTGAGGGTTGTTACACTACATCACTATGATAATCTTACTTGAACGCGTTTCGGGAGACGGCTTGTCCCCATCGTCAGCATTCTCTCTCAACTGATATTTGCCGGTCATCGTCTGGGGGATGTGTGTGGTTTGTGGTGTTCTCTGGTGCTGGGCTGATGAACCTCCAAAGGCTGTTGGGTGGCGGCAGTTCAAAATTCATTAGGTGATTCCTGTGTTTGACAATATGTATTTTTTCCCAGATGTCCAATTCATTGCTGCTGTTGATCGGTTTTAAGAGTTTTATGTTTGGAGTGATATCATGGTTTGAAGACCAGAAATGATGTGCTACTGCTGATTTATCTTGCTGCTTTTGGTAAATGCATCTCATATGCTCTTTAAGTCTTATTTCAAGATTTCTTTTTGTTCTTCCTATATATACCAGGTTACATTCATTACAATCAATTTGATATATACCAGCTGATTTATCGTTGGGGATAGGATCTTTTGTTCTGTTGCATAGTAGTTTCTGTATGTTGTGGTTATTCTGTGGAGACAGGGTGATGTTGTATTTTTTGAAAATCCTTTGAAATTTATGATGTGTCCAAGGGTGATAAGTGAATTTTCTATATGCTTGTGGTTTTTGTTGTCTGAGTAATGTAGTCATTTGTTGGATGTATTTCTGTCTTTCAAACCTTTTTATCTTCTTATCTATTGTTTTTTTCTGGTATCCATTCATAGTGGCTATGTTGATAATGTGTTGGTATTCTTTCTGGTATTCCTCTTTCTCCATTGGTATATGTACTAACCTGTTTGTAATACTATTTAAAATTGCATGTTTGTGGCTTGTAGGATTGTAGCTATTATTTTTAATGTAGTTTTCTGTGTGCGTTGGTTTTCTGTAAATGCCAAACGTTAGTTTGTTGTGTGCATTATTTCTGATGATCCTGATGTCTAGGTAAGGTAATTGGCCATTTTCTTCTTTTTCCATTGTGAATTTTATAGATCTTTTTTGTAAATTTAATAATTTCAAAGCATCTTCTGAAAGTTTTTTTGGAACAATAGCAAAAATATCATCTACATATCTATAACAGGTTTTGAATAGATGTGGGAAAGATTTTGTAATATGGGATTCAAAATGGCTCATATATAGTTCTGCTAAAAATGGTGAAAGGGGGTTTCCCATAGTTAGGCCTGAGGTTTGTTTAAAGATTTTGTGATGGAATGAAAAGAAATTCTGGTCCAGACATAATTTTGTTAGTTTCAGGTAATCTTCTGTTTGTGCTCTAGGTGTGCCATTGTTTAATATCCAATTTTCTAGGAGTGGTAATAATTCTTCTTTTGGTATGCTTGGGAAGAGTGCAGTGACATCAAATGATACCATCATGTCTGTGGGTGATATATTTATATTTGAAAGGTGACTGGTTAATTCTAAAGAATTTTTTCTGCTAAGACTTTTGAACATAGGCATGGAGTTGAAGGTATTTGAAAGCCATTTTGCTAGTTTATATGTGGGAGAGTTTATGTTATTCACTATGGGCCTCATTTTGTTGCCGAGTTTGTGTATTTTTGGTAGTGCATATAACCTAGGTATGATGGGAAAATCTGGTTTAATTCTGGATTTTTCGGCTTTTGTTAATGTTTTGGTTTCTATCAATGTATTCTGGAGTGACTTGGTGCATTCTTTTAATGGATTTTTGCTGATTTCTATGTACTCTGGGTTATGTAGTAATTGCATAACTCTAGATTCATAATCATCTTGGTCTAATATCACTAATGTGTTTCCTTTGTCTGCTTTGGTGTATACTACAGGTTTTGACTTTAGAGATTTGATAATTTTTTTTTTGATGTGGTACGTAGTGGTGTTTTTGGGCTTGTATCTGGTCCAATATTGGTTCACACTGTGATTGTATTAAACTTTTATCCTTATCTGTAAGGTGGTTGGAGGCTATTTCAATATCAGCAACAAAGTTTTCTGTATTTTTTGTGAAGTTGAAACATGTTTTTAGGCCATTGTTCAAGACAGATAGCTCAGTGCTGGTGAATGGTTCTTTTGAGAGGTTAACTACATATTGGCCTGTGGTAGGTTCATTGTTTAGGTTATGTTTATATGTTGATTTCCGTTTTTGGTTATGTCTAGGAGATTTTTCCCGGTATTCCAGGGAGTTTTTTTGTTTGAATATAAGGTTGTTTAGTTTCTTTTTCAGTTTCATTGTTTTGGCGCTCATTTTCTTGCTAAGTTGCTTAAGGAAATTTGACCGTAAATCCTTATGGGAAAATTTACGGTCAAATTTCCTTACGCAACTTAGTAAGAAAATGAGCGCCAAAACAATGAAACTGAAAAAGAAACTAAACAACCTTATATTCAAACAAAAAAACTCCCTGGAATACCGGGAAAAATCTCCTAGACATAACCAAAAACGGAAATCAACATATAAACATAACCTAAACAATGAACCTACCACAGGCCAATATGTAGTTAACCTCTCAAAAGAACCATTCACCAGCACTGAGCTATCTGTCTTGAACAATGGCCTAAAAACATGTTTCAACTTCACAAAAAATACAGAAAACTTTGTTGCTGATATTGAAATAGCCTCCAACCACCTTACAGATAAGGATAAAAGTTTAATACAATCACAGTGTGAACCAATATTGGACCAGATACAAGCCCAAAAACACCACTACGTACCACATCAAAAAAAAAAATTATCAAATCTCTAAAGTCAAAACCTGTAGTATACACCAAAGCAGACAAAGGAAACACATTAGTGATATTAGACCAAGATGATTATGAATCTAGAGTTATGCAATTACTACATAACCCAGAGTACATAGAAATCAGCAAAAATCCATTAAAAGAATGCACCAAGTCACTCCAGAATACATTGATAGAAACCAAAACATTAACAAAAGCCGAAAAATCCAGAATTAAACCAGATTTTCCCATCATACCTAGGTTATATGCACTACCAAAAATACACAAACTCGGCAACAAAATGAGGCCCATAGTGAATAACATAAACTCTCCCACATATAAACTAGCAAAATGGCTTTCAAATACCTTCAACTCCATGCCTATGTTCAAAAGTCTTAGCATAAAAAATTCTTTAGAATTAACCAGTCACCTTTCAAATATAAATATATCACCCACAGACATGATGGTATCATTTGATGTCACTGCACTCTTCCCAAGCATACCAAAAGAAGAATTATTACCACTCCTAGAAAATTGGATATTAAACAATGGCACACCTAGAGCACAAACAGAAGATTACCTGAAACTAACAAAATTATGTCTGGACCAGAATTCTTTTCATTCCATCACAAAATCTTTAAACAAACCTCAGGCCTAACTATGGGAAACCCCCTTTCACCATTTTTAGCAGAACTATATATGAGCCATTTTGAATCCCATATTACAAAATCTTTCCCACATCTATTCAAAACCTGTTATAGATATGTAGATGATATTTTTGCTATTGTTCCAAAAAAACTTTCAGAAGATGCTTTGAAATTATTAAATTTACAAAAAAGATCTATAAAATTCACAATGGAAAAAGATGAAAATGGCCAATTACCTTACCTAGACATCAGGATCATCAGAAATAATGCACACAACAAACTAACGTTTGGCATTTACAGAAAACCAACGCACACAGAAAACTACATTAAAAATAATAGCTACAATCCTACAAGCCACAAACATGCAATTTTAAATAGTATTACAAACAGGTTAGTACATATACCAATGGAGAAAGAGGAATACCAGAAAGAATACCAACACATTATCAACATAGCCACTATGAATGGATACCAGAAAAAAACAATAGATAAGAAGATAAAAAGGTTTGAAAGACAGAAATACATCCAACAAATGACTACATTACTCAGACAACAAAAACCACAAGCATATAGAAAATTCACTTATCACCCTTGGACACATCATAAATTTCAAAGGATTTTCAAAAAATACAACATCACCCTGTCTCCACAGAATAACCACAACATACAGAAACTACTATGCAACAGAACAAAAGATCCTATCCCCAACGATAAATCAGCTGGTATATATCAAATTGATTGTAATGAATGTAACCTGGTATATATAGGAAGAACAAAAAGAAATCTTGAAATAAGACTTAAAGAGCATATGAGATGCATTTACCAAAAGCAGCAAGATAAATCAGCAGTAGCACATCATTTCTGGTCTTCAAACCATGATATCACTCCAAACATAAAACTCTTAAAACCGATCAACAGCAGCAATGAATTGGACATCTGGGAAAAAATACATATTGTCAAACACAGGAATCACCTAATGAATTTTGAACTGCCGCCACCCAACAGCCTTTGGAGGTTCATCAGCCCAGCACCAGAGAACACCACAAACCACACACATCCCCCAGACGATGACCGGCAAATATCAGTTGAGAGAGAATGCTGACGATGGGGACAAGCCGTCTCCCGAAACGCGTTCAAGTAAGATTATCATAGTGATGTAGTGTAACAACCCTCAACTCTCTATTTTAAATTATGACACATCACTGTTACAAGCTTCTAAATCTTCAAAAATTGAGATGTATTGCTGTTAACAGTACTTTATGAAATTAAATGAGAATGATGAAAGGGAGAAAAGAAGAGAGGGATGTATCATCTTCTGATGTTGCAATGAATAATCATGACTTAAAGGCTATCAATTCTTGAAAACAAGTTTGCAATACATGGAAATTAAAGTATTTAACAAACTACCTAAAAAATTGAAAGAAATAAAAAGTATCAATCAATTCTGCAAATAGGTAAAACCCTTTTCATAGGGAAAGCACATAGTTTGATAAAAGAATATATAGAGGATGAGTTTAGAAATTATTTATGTGTTGTGTAATTTGCTAAGTCATTCTGTATGCATGACATCTATTTACTTATTCATATTAATAACTTGTTTGAGTTTGCTGTTATAATTCAGTGATAAGAACCCAGTCTTTCTGATATTACTCTATTATTTTGTTCTGTGAGCAATGCTGGATGAGACTATAAGGATATCAGGTTTAGTTGTAGAACCTGTATGATGCAGTCACATTCCTATTTGTTCTTTATTAAAATGAGTTCCATTCTAATTGTATAAGCCAGTCTTCTACTCTTTCACTCACAGTGATTATACTTTTATATCCCCACAATTTTGAATGTTCATTGAAGTCTCCATTATAATGGTTCTATTTATTATTTCTTTATTATTTAAATCTGGTTTATTGTTTGGTAGGTTATAAATCAAATACCTAAACTGTGAAATGTTCTTTATTTTTCTGAACATCTCTACTCTTGCAATCTCTCTTCTGTCCGAGTCCGGCATTTTCTTCATGATTTTGAAATTATATGCTTTGTTTAACTCCAATTAAAATTCCACTTACAGTTTGCCTTCCTTTGGGTAATAAATGAATAGTGTATCCATTTAATTTATATTTATTTTTATGTTCTTGTAATATGTTGGTTTCCATGATTCCAAAAACATTTTCTTCATTAAGCTTTTTGTGAAGTTCAGTTTTTTTATCGTGAACTTAAACCCCTATAATTCCACTGTAATATTTTTATAGTAGGATCTCATTCTCCCAAGGCTGTCCCCACCCTAGATCTGAATGAGGGACTATTCCTCCAAAGTATTTTACATTGGGATCCCTCTTCATTTACCTAATAGCCATCATTTTTCTTAAGGACACCATTACTTTTTATAATATGGTGATTGCTTAATCCTTTTTCAACCTTTATTAAGCATAAAAGAGTACTCTTGTCATTGGACATTGTGTCCTGCAGACCTAGTCAGGAGGTTAAAATTCTTAACCACTGCCTTTTTCCCACATTTGCTATTTGTGAGTTGAGCATTGTTCTGTGGCAGGTCCAGATTAGGTGAAATTTGTATTGTAACCTATAATTTTTGTCATGCCCTGTAGCCTAAATGCTTAATGTTTTGTCCATATGGTGCAGATTTGTATTTATGGGGTTAAAAGTATGGACATTGGAGGTTTCGAAAATTGTAAGATACATAGTTTAAGATTTTCATCAGTTCATTTAATACAGGTTGATACGGTAATTTGTATCACAAATTACTCAGATGTAATTAATGATAGTAATATGAATATGTATTTTTATGTGACATTGATTTCAGAGGTTTATTAATTGTAATTATTATTGGTAAATAATAATATACGGCTTTACTGAAACTGTCAACAATAACGCAATAATGCAGCAAGGGGGTGAGTTGTTTGTCATTACCGGGAACCAGGAAGTTGCGTAATGTTTCGCGCCTTTTCGGTAAAAGCTTCTAGAATGTTTCCTAAAAGAAATATGTATTAGTGGTTTTCATTGAATATTAAAATAGACGCTAATGTTGGCGCGTTTTATTAGCAAATAGCAGTTCATTTATAATCTTTAGGCGTATCTTGAGGCAAGCCTATAAATAGTGTAGGTTCAAGGGAGCGTTCCCCCAGTTCTACAAAATTCTCAGTACTATACACGTCGGTCTCTCAGTTCATTTATTTCGCCAAGTTACGCGCAGCAGAATTACGAGAATATAAATTATTATAAAGTTAATTCTACACAAAGTTGAAGTATGCAAGTTAAAAGTTATAAGTAAGAAGTTATTAAAAACAGTTTCAGTTTGGTGAGTATCCAGATTAATTTGTAAAAGTGTTTGTGAATGTGTTCAGCAATAAAAGTTATAAAACCAATTTCTTCGTCAGTATAATTTCTGGATAAAAGATTCCTTTCCGATTCACACCCTGCAAGAGTTAAATGTCGACCTAAACAGCTAGCCGGAGGACAATATACATAACCTTAAATTCTTTCAGAAACTAATTGATACAAATTGCTACGTCAGAGGGAGCTACGAACCAAACAAGGAGTGACGTCACAGGATGGCAACGCTTGAAGTAAAAACACATATTTGCTCTCGCAAATTGGCTTCCAAACACGGAGCTACAATTAATGTTAAATAATGATCTACAACATTAATACCGCAGCATATTGGCACCCAGGACGTGGGGCGAAGTGACCAGGAAAGGAAAACGATGACTAGGAATGAAGCAGAGTAACCAGGAATGCAGCGGTGAAATGATCTACAAGACGCAGATTCCAGGAACGACAGACTATACGGATGATTGGACATCGTAATTCCGAGACTACGAGACAACTGGGAAATTCAAACTACAGAACAAGAAGATTACGCAGTTTCATCGAAGCGACATACAAATCTAGGAGAATGGGGCAGAACGCTGGACATCAAAGTAACAGCAACGGACAGCATTAGTAAGGTTAGAGTATCTTAATTTTTAAAAAAAAAAAAAAAAAAAAAGGTAAATAAATGTTAATGAGGAGTGGTAGGATAATAAAAACAATGGCTGCTAGTAATACAGAAGAAATAATTATGGAGGGAGATAGTGTAACAGTTAGATGTGATCCAATACAAGTTACAGGAAATAGCCCAGACTTTTTAGGATTTGAGGATGAAAATGTTAGTGCAGAAAGTGAGAATAGAATAGCAGGAAATGTTAATTTTGATGCTAGTATGATGATGGAAATGCTGATAAATATGAAAAATATGAGGGAAGATATACAAAAGAGTCATAGGGAAATGAGGGAAGATATGCAAAAGAATAATGAGAAATTAGAAGACCTAAGTCAAAATAATAGAGAATTAAGGGAAGAAATTTGTAAGAATAATGAGAAATTAGAAAAGAAAATAGATCAAAACAGGGAAGATATGCAAAAGACTTTTAGGGAAACGAAGGAATATATTAGTAAGAAAATAGATCAGAGTTTTATGGAATTGAAAGAAGATATAAACAAAGATCATAGGAAATCAATTGAAGATATTGGTAGGAAATGAGATATTAGAGCAAAAAGTAGATCAAAGCAGTGAAGAAACTGAAAAGAAAGTTATGAAGCTAGATAGTAGTATGCCAGAAATGAGAGATGAAAATGAGGAAGTAATAGCAAGTAAGACAGGAGAAATTTCAAAGAAAATGCTAGACATGAGCAGGGAAAGAGATAACAAAGAAAGTGAGGTTAATACTAAAAGTGAGGTTAATGTAGAATGTACAGAGTTAGGAAGTCAAGTGAGTAATATTTCAAGTGAGCTAAGAGAGATAAAAGAGGTTAGGAATGTAGATGTAAATGAGGCGCAAGTTAATTTCAGAGGGGAAATATCAGAAATACAGAATGAGACAGTAATGCAAAGAAATAAATTGTGCCAAGATATTCAAAATGAAAACTCCAGTCCAGTACAGTTTAGTACAGATTTGTCAGATCATTCTCAAGTTAAAAAGATAGTAGAAGAATTGAAAATGAAAGTTGTTAAAAGATGTATTGTTCAAGAAACTTTAGATTGTTCTCAAATGTTATCATGTGATGAAATTTCAAATGAATACAAGAGGTTATTCATGAACAATAATTTGAAGGTTAGGTTACGGCTACGAGTAATGTTTAGCCACACACAATTTGATCCAGGAGGGTAAATAGCAATGAGATGTAAAGTAAATGCTGGATAGTTGAAGATGACTTGCAGAGAAATGTATTGGAACGTAAGAGGGTTAACTAAATATATATGTCATTTGAAAAGAGAAATAAATTATAAAAAAAAAAAAAAAAAAAAAAAAGAATTAAATTTTTAGTAACTGTAACAACATTTGAAAATTAAGAATGCAAAGATTGAAACTTAAGATGATATTAAATTAAAAGTACGTAAATACAATTCCAAGAACATTGTTAAAATAAAGTACAAAATAACAAAAATGGGTAAAAATAATAATAATAAAAAAAAAAAAAAAATACTTATGTAGCAAACAGAACATGTGAAACATTGTCTAGATTTAAGAGATGTAAATATATGTAGAGGGTGAATATTTTGGTAAATATGTGTAATAATTATAAAAATCAAATGTATAAAATCTTGTCAACAACTTAAGAAAGTAAACAATTTGAAACAGTCATTAAATAATTTAGGGTAAAGCATTTGCTATAAAAAAAATTGTGATGTCAGATGAATATCTAAATTAATTAAACCAAAGCCAGTAAGTAGTGGCGAGATAAAACATATGTCGTGTGTTAAATGCGTGTGAAGTGTAAAGTGAAAGTGATAGCGTGTGTTCCAAGATTTAGGAGACTAAAAACACAATTTTAAAATTTCTAAACAAGTTATAAATATTTATAATTATGTTTCTAGTGGGGCATATGATACGGTAATTTGTATCACAAATTACTCAGATGTAATTAATGATAGTAATATGAATATGTATTTTTATGTGACATTGATTTCATAGGTTTATTAATTGTAATTATTATTGGTAAATAATAATATACGGCTTTACTGAAACTGTCAACAATAACGCAATAATGCAGCAAGGGGGTGAGTTGTTTGTCATTACCGGGAACCAGGAAGTTGCGTAATGTTTCGCGCCTTTTCGGTAAAAGCTTCTAGAATGTTTCCTAAAAGAAATATGTATTAGTGGTTTTCATTGGATATTAAAATAGACGCTAATGTTGGCGCGTTTTATTAGCAAATAGCAGTTCATTTATAATCTTTAGGCGTATCTTGAGGCAAGCCTATAAATAGTGTAGGTTCAAGGGAGCGTTCCCCCAGTTCTACAAAATTCTCAGTACTATACACGTCGGTCTCTCAGTTCATTTATTTCGCCAAGTTACGCGCAGCAGAATTACGAGAATATAAATTATTATAAAGTTAATTCTACACAAAGTTGAAGTATGCAAGTTAAAAGTTATAAGTAAGAAGTTATTAAAAACAGTTTCAGTTTGGCGAGTATCCAGATTAATTTGTAAAAGTGTTTGTGAATGTGTTCAGCAATAAAAGTTATAAAACCAATTTCTTCGTCAGTATAATTTCTGGATAAAAGATTCCTTTCCGATTCACACCCTGCAAGAGTTAAATGTCGACCTAAACAGCTAGCCGGAGGACAATATACATAACCTTAAATTCTTTCAGAAACTAATTGATACAAATTGCTACGTCAGAGGGAGCTACGAACCAAACAAGGAGTGACGTCACAGGATGGCAACGCGTGAAGTAAAAACACATATTTGCTCTCGCAAATTGGCTTCCAAACACGGAGCTACAATTAATGTTAAATAATGATCTACAACATTAATACCGCAGCAAGGTATCCAAAGTTTTGTCCTATAGGTCAAGCAGTGAGATTTGTATGTAAGGATATAAAAGTAGTGTAAGTTTTTGAAAGTTGTAGGGTAGCCTAAGTTATTACTTTCCTTAGGTTTTAAAACCCAAGTGTCTATAAATTTGTTTGAATTAAAGCAAAAGCATTTCTTGGTATCGTTCAACTAAATCCGAAGGAAATTTGGTAACATGAAAAGATTTTCTCTAAGTACAGCAGTTTTCACTCCATTAATGCTCAATTGCTCCTATGAAGAATTCATATAATCTTTTTATATTGTAATGTTTAAAAAAGAGCAAAATAGAGATAAGAAATAGAAGAGATGTGTACGTATACTTGAACCCGGCCCTAGCTCAAAATAATTACTCTTTGAATGTAACCAGGGTCATAGCTCAAAAGGATGTTAAGGGACAGATGGTAGAATCATTAATGTACATCAGAATGTTACAACTTATTATCAAGGAAATCCACAGAGGTTTCAGTGTTACAATATTTAGAGTCACCAATTCTTTTTCTCATGTGTGCTGGAAGCCAGGTTTTGCAACAATTTTTAAGTCTGAAGCCAAAATGTAATGATGCACCATCACACACCAATTAAAGTTCTTAAACACCAAAAATAGTGATATAGGAATGCTGGGCACACTGAGAGGTGACTAAGGTAAACTTAGGCTTGCCACAACTGCAGCCAAGAGCTATGTTGGGCATTGATTTTATTCATGCCACACAAGCGAAACTGTATGAACAATTCTGAAAATGCATTAATTTAGGAAATGTTGAACTTGAAAAATCATTAATGAAAACGGGAACTCTGTATAACTTTCTGGCTTTTTTACAGACTTATGCTGACATCATGTAAACACTGATAAAAAACCTGTTACTGTAATACCAAAAAGCAAATGAAGCAGAAAACTCTACTTATGCAAGATTGCCGTGACAATTTCATAAGGTTAAATGTCTTCCTGAATATTGCTTCATATTTGCCACATGAAAATGTGAATAAATTATAATATTCATCCTAGTTTTCAAAGGCCAGAGGATCTTCCTATCGTTGCAACTACCATGCTTTCATTGATAGTCATAGTCATCTTTATTCACCATAATATTCTTTTACAGAATTACGTTTTGTAAAGTACTGATTACAATAATAGAATATGTATATTTACATAGCTTGGATACATAAGAAAAAAACACTATTATTTACATTGCACAGAGAATAATTTACAAATACAATCAATTGTAAACTGATTATCATCACCATCATTATTTGTGAAAATAGAGAATAACTATATCCTCTCAGAGGGTGTAGATCGATTAAGAACCACAAATTAACATTATAACACATTTATTCACAATCATTACAAAATATAACAGCATGCTTGCTCGGCAACCGACATGTTCCTGGTGTTTTCTCTCACATATACATCTCAAAGACACATCTTCACATCTCTATATATGGATGTTACTAGTTTCTCTGTAACATGAATTTACCTATATTCCAACATACTTCCTTAAATTCATATTGCAGTCCAAAATTTACTATTATCAATACATTTAACATATTTCTAAACGTTTCAAATTTGTTTCGTCCTAAAGACTTAGTAAAAATATCTGCTGTGTTTCCTTCAGAAGTCACTTTTACAATATCAATTTCACCATTTAATACAACTTTCATTTACAAAGTGGTAAGGAGTTTCTATATACTTTGATTTCTTCATAAAATTATCAATCATTGCTATATCTATTGCACCAGAATTATCTTCATAAATTTTAATAGGATCAAAAATTTCCATATTAAAATCGAGCAAAATATTTTTACAACCTTTAATTCATTCACACACTCGGATAATGCTACATATTCAGCTGATGTGGAGGACTTTGTTACACTGTTCTGTTTCTTTGATTTCCAATAAATTACATTTCCTTTTAATTTAATTACATAACCAGTTGCTGATTTTCTATCAATAATAACACTTGCCCAAACAGCGTCTACGTAGCAATCTAAAATTTCAGCATTTGTATTCTTATTAAAAGTTAACTTTAAGTCTTTGGTTAAGACTAAGCACTTTAAAATTCTCAAAGCATGCTTATAATGGTTACTACCATAGCTATTCTGAAATCTACTCAAATAATTTACCTAAAACTTATCCAGGTCTTGTCCCTGAACTAATATACAAAAGAGCTTCAATTAAAGTTCTATATTTAATTTCATCACTTCTGACTGTGCAGATTCTAACTTCAAATTTTGTTCCATAGGAGTAGCATACAAATTAGAATTTACAATATCATACTTCTTTTCTAATGAAAAGATATAATCCCTTTGATCTAGAGTCATTTTTCCTTGATTACAATCATGATTAATATTAATACCTAAATAGGTTTTTATGTAACCTAAATATTTCTTTTGAAATTTTCTCCATTTCATCATAAACTTTTGACATATTTTATATCAACACAATTTTATTAAATTTAGTTACTTTTATATAACTTATTAAATTTCTGTCCATATCTTTGACATAAAGAACATTTTCCATTTTATTTACTTTACTTTGACCATAAACATTAAACTTTTACAAATATTTACCACTTTTTGCCTTTAAGGAATGACCATCTTCAATTTTTATATTTATTGGTTCTTTAAGTTCCAAAAATTGATAAAAATATTTATCATTATTCACAATATGTTCAGAGCAACCACTATCGAGTAACCAATCTACTTTATTTACACACTAAATTACTTGCTTTACCATCATTTCACTGTCCTTCTTGTCCTTGATTTTACTGCCAACTGCCACCTCGACGATGTTGACTCCAACCTTGACCAGCTCCTTGGCTGCCACAATGTTGCCAATGTTGGTAATGTTGCTTGCGCCCACCTCCTTGCTGCTGTGTGCTGCCACTGGATTTCCACAAATTTTCACTTGGCCTCATGCTCGTACATTGCACCTTAAAATGACCGACCTTGCCACACTTGAAGACACTTTATCTTTTTTTCTTTCAGTCTTGAATGCACTCGAACTGTTTTTGCTTTCTTCTTTTTCTTTTAATTCAACCATTTTTATTTTGGTTTTCACATATTCAACAGTTTGATCACTTTCTTTCAACACATCAATTAAGTCACCAACATAACTTAATGAACTTAGAAGCATTTTAATCATATAACTTAATTTTTCCTTTTCACTAACATTTGCACCTGCACTTTTCAAATCAATAATTAACTTTTCAAACTCAGTAAAAAAGGCACTTTAATCTTCAAAGTCCTTCAACTTCAATTTTTCAAATTTATTTCTTATGCATATTTGCAGTGCAGTAGATTCCTTTAAATACATTTTGTCAAACTTTTTCATAATTTCATCCGCTATCTCTTTGTCTTTTATGAACTGTAGCAGATCATTTGAAATAATGCTGTATATGACATTTATAGCTTTCAAATCTTTTTCTGTCCATTCGGGCTCTTTATCTGTTGTCACTTTTTCTCTCATTGCTACTTCTTAACATTTTTTAGCTTTAAAATCATTGTGATTCTCCTTTTCCAGCATTCATAGTCCTTGCCATCGAAAATGGTAATAATTTGAACTTCATCTGCCATCTTGGTTGCTTTTCCTTTCCTTATGATTTTCTTCAAAATTACACCATTTCAAAATAACTATGTTGCGGGTGTATTAGTTATAAAGTTTGTGTATAACCCACGTTGTTTGTGTATGTGTGTTTACTCAACGTGTTGAAGCCATCTTGTGACGTCATTCATTTTTTAGGTTTGTTAGCTCCATCTGGTGTTAGCAATTTGCGGCAGTATTAGTTTTTTTGTTTAAAAAAAAATGCTAGTTATTTTATTTAATTTTGGTTCTTTGTCCTCCGGCTAGCTTTTGAGTCGAGCACGTCTCTATATACAGGTTGTGTAAACGGAAAGGAATCTTTTATCCAAAGATAACACTGATGAAGAAATTTGTTTTACACTTTTATTGTCAAACACGTTAACTATCACATTTACACATTGATCTTGACACTCGCCAAACTGAAACTGTTATAATAACTTCATTACTGATAATTCTTAATTCGCGTACTTCAACATTTTGTATAATTAACTTTATAACACTTGAGATTTTTCATAACTCTGTTACGCGTAACCTACAAATTGATATCCAAAGTGTGCCGTACAAATACTTTCGATGAACTGACCGAAGACGACATGTAGTGTACAAAGAATTTTGATGAACTGACCGACTGAAGGCGACGTGTACTTTACAATATTTTCGATGAACTGAGGGGAATGCGACGTGTAGTGTACAAAGAATTTTAATGAACTGACGGGGTCTACCTCTAACCTACTCTTTTTATACTCCTTCACCCAGATATGCCTAAAGATTATAACTGAACTGCAATTGGCTAATAAAATGCGCCAACATTAGCGTCTATTTTTATATCCAATGAAAATTATGAATACATATGCTCTAGGAAAACGTTCCAGAAGATTCTCAAGGAAAAACGCGCCAACATTACGTAACTTACTCGTTTCCAATAATGATAAACAGCTCACCCCCTCGCTGCATTATTGCGCGCTATTATTGTCAGTTTCAGTAAGGCAGTATAAACTTACTTCCCAACAATAATTACAATCAATAAACATCTCAAATCAATGTCACATAAAAATGCATATTCATATTACAATCATTATTTACATTTAAGTAATTTGTGATACAAATTACTGCATCATATGCCCCACTAGAAACATAATTATAAATATTTACAACTTGTTTGGAAATTTTATAATTGGGTTTTTAGTCTCCTAAATCTTGGAACACACGCAATCACTTTCACTTAACACTACACACGTATTTAACACACGACATGTTTTTCCTCTATCTTGCCACTACTTACTGGCTCTGGTTTAATGTGTTTAGACTTTAATCTGACATTACATTTTTTTTTTTATATAGCAAATACTGTACCCTGAATTATTTAATTACTGTTACAAAATTGTTTACTTTCTTAAGTTGTTGACAAAAATTTATGCATTTAAGAATTTTTGTAATTACTATACATATTTACTAAAATATTCACCCTCTACACAAATATATTTACATCTCTTAAATCTAGGCACTGTTTCACATGTTCTGTTTGCTACATAAGTATTTGTTTTTCTTTAAATTATTTTTACCCCATTTTTGTTGTTTTGTACATTATATTCACAATACTCTTGGAATTATATTTACATACTTTTACTTTAATATAACATTATGCTTCATTTCAAATGCTGTTACAGTTACTAAGAATTTAATTTTTTTTTTTTTTTTAAACATTTAATTTTTGTCCAGAATTTATTTCTCTTTTCACATGACATATACAAATAATTAACCCTCTTACGTTCCAATACATTTCTCTGCAGGTCATCTTTAACTATCCAGCATTTACTTTACATCTCATTGCTATTTACCCTCCTGGATCAAATTGTGTGTGGCTAAACATTACTCGTAGCTGTATCCTAACCTTCCAAAATTTGTTCATGGATAACCTCTTAAAGGATTCAAATGATATTTCACCACCTGATACTATTTGAAACCAATCTAAAGTTTTCTGAACTACACATCTTTTAACAATTGTCATTTTCAATTCTTCTGGTATCTTTGTAATTTGAGAGTACTCTGACAAGTCTGTAATAATCTGTACTGGATTGGAGTTTTCAATTTGAACATCATGGTACTTGTTAATTTCAGAAGTTAGCTTTTGATTATTTACAGGCAAAACTTTAACTTCTTCGTACAATTTATTTCTTTGCATTACTGACTCCTTCTGTATTTCTGATATCTCCCCTCTGTAATTAACTTGCGCCTGATTCACATCTACATTCATAACCTCTTTCATCTCTCTTATCTCATTTGAAATGTTACTCATTCTACTACCTGACTCTGTACATTCTACATCAACATGTTCACTTTTAGTATTGACCTCACTTTTTTTGTTAGATGAAATTTCTCCTATCTCACTTGCTATCACTTCCTGATTTTCATCTCTCATTTTTGGCATACTTCTATCTAGCTTCATAACTTTCTTTTCAATTTCTTCCCTGCTTTGATCTACTTTTTGCTCTAATATCTCATTACTCCTACCAATATCTTCCCTCAATTCCCTATGATCTTTTTTTATAGCTTCTCTCAATTCTTGAAAACTCTGATCTATTTTTTTTTTCTACAAGATCTATAATGCTTTTATTCCTCGTTTCAAGAAAATTTCTTATCATTTCCATCATTTTCATCATTATACTAGCATCAAAATTAACATTTCCCGCTGTTCTATTCTGACTTTCTGCACTAACATTTCCACCCTCAAATCCTACATTGTTTGAGCTATTTTCTGTAAACTGTATTGAATTACAGCTAACTGTTACACTATCCCCTTCCATCATTGTTTCTTCAATATTATTATTAGACATTATTTTCTTTATCCTACCGCTCCTAAGGTACATTTAAATTTTTTTACCCTTTTTTTTTAGAATTAACATAACACTTTTCTAACCTTTCTGATGCTGTCTGTTGCTGTTACTTTTATGTCCAGTTTCCTGCCCCTCTCTCCTAGATTATATGTCGCTTCTGTGTGTATTATGATGAATCTGCGTCGTCTCGATGTTTTTGTGTCCACTCATCTGCGTCGTCTGTCGTTCCTCTAGTTGTTTCTGGAATCTGCATCTTGTAGTTCAGTTCACTACTCCATTCGCTTCACGTCCTGGTTCCTTCTCCTCTTCCTGGTTATTTCACTCCTTTCCTGGTCACTCTGCCCCACGTTGGGCGCCAATTTGCGGGTGGTAATAATGTTTTTGTATATGTGTTTACTTCACGCGTTGAAGCCATCTTGTGACGTCATTCATTTTTTAGGTTTGTTAGCTCCATCTGGTGTTAGCAATTTGTGGCAGTATTAGTTTTTTTGTTTAAAAAAAATGCTAGTTTTATTTAATTTTGGTTCTTTGTCCTCTGGCTAGCTTTTGAGTCGAGCACGTCTCTATATACAGGTTGTGTAAACGAAAAGGAATCTTTTATCCAAAGATAACACTGATGAAGAAATTTGTTTTACACTTTTATTGTCGAACGCGTTAACTATCACATTTACACATTGATCTTGACACTCGCCAAACTGAAACTGTTATAATAACTTCATTACTGATAATTCTTAATTTGCGTACTTCAACTTTTTGTATAATTAACTTTATAACACTTGAGATTTTTCATAACTCTGTTACGCGTAACCTACAAATTGATATCCAAAGTGTGCCATACAAATACTTTCGATGAACTGACCGAAGACGACATGTAGTGTACAAAGAATTTTGATGAACTGACCGACTGAAGGCGACGTGTACTTTACAAATATTTTCGATGAACTGAGGGGAATGCGACGTGTAGTGTACAAAGAATTTTAATGAACTGACGGGGTCTACCTCTAACCTACTCTTTTTATACTCCTTCACCCAGATATGCCTAAAGATTATAACTGAACTGCAATTGGCTAATAAAACGTGCCAACATTAGCGTCTATTTTTATATCCAATGAAAATTATGAATACATATGCTCTAGGAAAACGTTCCAGAAGATTCTCAAGGAAAAACGCGCCAACATTACGTAACTTACTCGTTTCCAATAATGATAAACAGCTCACCCCCTCGCTGCATTATTGCGCGCTATTATTGTCAGTTTCAGTAAGGCAGTATAAACTTACTTCCCAACAATAATTACAATCAATAAACATCTCAAATCAATGTCACATAAAAATGCATATTCATATTACTATCATTATTTACATTTAAGTAATTTGTGATACAAATTACTGCATCAATGTCTGTTATTTTTCTTGCAATAACTTTTATCAAAAGTTTACCTTTTTGCTGGACACTTTCATGAATAGCAACTACTTAACATTTGCACATGTTTTGCTATCCCCACGGCACCCAAAAGCCCATGTGGTGATGAGTAGAAAAAAAGACGAAAAGTCACACATCTCCACTACCATGTGAGAATAGAGAATAGCTATATCCTCTCAGAGGTGTAGATCAATTAAGAACCACAAATTAACATTATAATATATTTATTCACAATCACTGGTGAACATTATAATAACCATTACAAAATATGACTACATGCTTGCTCGGCAACCGACATATTCCAGGGGCTTTCTCTCACACACATAGCATCTCACAACCTCACACCTTCACTTGTCTATATATAGATGTTGTTAGTTTCTCTGTAACACGAATTTACCGATATTCCAACATCATTAATTAATTCATTTTTATGTCCTAAATTGATATTCGTTCATGTTTTAATATATTAGATTATGTTAATATTTCTCAGCATTTTACTGTCTTACATGAATATAATACATATAATAATAATTGTTGCCATAGTTGGATATAATAATGTTTAATAATAATGATATGTGTTTAACACCCAATAGGGAGTCCTAGGAGGTTTATTCACTGCTCTCTACAAGTACTGGAGCTGCTACTATAGGAAATTCTAGCTAAATTAATGATTACAGTTTCAATTTCATTCTTTAGCTGATCCTTACTACCGCTTCTATCCCTTAACGTGTTTGCAGTAATTTAGCCCTGATACTGGTGACTGATTCTAAAGCACTAGTAAATATTCCATCTTCTTCACCTTAAAATTAATGCTATGGTGTCGAATATGTTCATTTATCTGACTCTATATCATTTCTATAGCATTTTGTTCACATAGGTATGGAGACAGCCTAAAAAATATTACTCCAAGTTCCTCGTAATCGGGTTTATAATAATGGCACTGAATTTACCTTGTGATGCCAGCAATTCTCTTTTAAGACAACCATCCATTTATTAATACCAGCCAGTATTTTTTTGAGGGGGGTATCTTCCTTAGAAGTGGAGAGAGTTTTGTGTTTTCTATCCTGAAGTGACATTGTCCATAACAATGGTTCGTGTTGAGTAATAGTTGGTTCCCAAATCAATGTTCCAACTTAGCACTGTCCATTTTATCATGGTAATTAGCAGCATTTTTTTTCACTAAGGAAACAAATGTTATGTCTGTACAAATCCCAGTGCACCATCATTGAGCAACTTCACAAATTGTGGCCTCTGAGCAGTATATACCTTGATACCAGTGGCTTATTTTGTAGTCCTATCTTTCCAAACTTCTGAAGATTTCTTAGCTAATTAAACAATTATAGAAAGTAACTCCAAGATATGGAATACCATGGAAATAATTTGAAGTTAAAAATAAAAATCTGATGCGTGGAATTCTCATGACTTTCACTACTCACTCTTATACAAACAATTCTTACAAAGCGTTATTCTTCTATCTATTTCTTGTTAATTAAGGTCAATTTTCATTACACATTTATGCATATAGCTGTAATTATAAGAAATATAGGTTAATAATAGTCAGATTTTTTTATAAGTGGGTGGCTTTGAAATTCTATGCTCTGTGCATGACCACGAGAAAAAATGAATAGTGACCTAATACTTGAAAAAAATATGTGATACATTCAGATGACTCTCTACCTTCTATCATTTATTAGTAGGTTTACAAACTATTCTTACTAAAGCTTATTTTTCTGTCTGCTATAATTTAATCCAAATAAACCTTTGCAGAAATAACTACATTATACATTTTGTTATGATACAAAGGGAACAGCGATAGTCAAATGTTTAAGAGCTGGACACTGTATGCTGACCTTAAAATTCCATACTGTTTCAATGGAATTGCAAGAAACAATTGAAAATATATGACAGTACTGACTGACATTTGAAAGAATGACAGTACTGAACAAATCAAACCATAAATAACAGATATCTCGGAAATGGCTGACACCACAAAAAAAGTTATTTGAAATAAATTGTGTGTTTTAAAGTGTGTTTTAAATTTCTTGTGTAGAAAATTTTTGTCCATTGCTTAACATTTACAAGTTATACAAGATTATACAAAATTCCTTCTGAATGAAAAGGACTTCAGAGGCTATTCCCAGAAAATTCAAGATATACGTTTTATTTTCCATGCAAATATCTTTAATATAAGGTACTGTAATCAAAATTGTTAGACCATTTTTTAGAAAATTAAAAATTTTGAAAAATATTCTATGTAATGGGTAATTTTGGGTGGGGGATTTTCTTGAAAATTCTTGTCACATCTTTGGAAGATACTGAACTTAAATACCAACTTTGGTTTCAATCTAACTTTTTGTTTTAGAGATATTATGTTACACACACACACACACACACACACACACATGCACACGCACACGCGCACGCACGCAGGCACGCACGCACACACACACACACCTTTTTCTAAAAATGGACTTTGTATTCAGGGGCCTCAAAACATGTATTTCTGGTGAAATCTCTATCAAATTTTTGGGTTGAATGCAACACCTTCTCTACCTATTATGTATGTGGTAGAGAAAGTAAAATGTACAAGTATTTGAAAATTCAAACCAATACCAAAGAATACCTCAGATGTGGTTAATAGCAAAAAAAAAGATTTATTTCGCATAAGTTGTGTGCCTTAGTGAGATCTACATTTTTTGTGTAGTAAGATTTTGTCTACCTCCTACAGTTTGCCAATTACAAAGTCATTCAAAATGAAGAGGACTTCATAGGCTATTCCCAGAAAATTCAAGATACATATTTTGTCATGCAAATATCTTAAAAACATGATATTTTAATCAAAATCATTAGAACCAGTTTGGAGAAAAGCAAAAATAATAAAAAATGTTTCGTGTGAAGAGTAGTTTTCTAGTGGGGGATTTTCTTGGAAATATTTGTGTTGTATCCTTTATTTAACTGGCTTTTGAGTTATGTTTTACCAAATAGACACACACAAACACACACACACACACGCACGCACGCACTCACATATATGCATGCACGTGCATGGACCTTTACCTAAAAATGCATTTTCTGTGAGTCTCAAAACCTGTATTTCCAGCAAAGTGTTGGTATAAAATTTTTGGATGGAATGCAATTATTCCTCTACTTACTATAGGTAAGTAGCAGAGAAAGTAAAAATGTCACAAAACTTACAATAATAAAAGGTTGTTTCAAGTTTGCCATTTTACGTACTACATATTTTATACTTCTTGTGGTGATAGTTACTCAAACAGAAAACTAGGCTTCAAGCCCAAAATAAAAACATCAGTCTCAATCTTATAATTTTAGATTTGTATGCAGCAAGATGAAAATATGAAGGGGGGAAGACAGGGGGTGTAATCCTTTAGGGTTTCAAGGTAGTTCATAATTTCCATCAGGTCTTAATAGTCTAGTGCACAAAGTTTTGTCCAAATAGTTCAAATGATGTACATAGTTGTGTATGTAGTTGAAAATAAAAATGCAGATAAATTTTAATGTACCTACTCTAAAGTTGAAAACCTATAATTTTCAGCTGCTCCTACACTACAAGTGAACATAACTTTACCCAGATAGATCAAGCAGTGAAGATCTATAAATACAGATGAAAATAAGTATCAGAATAGCTTATGAAAGTTTTAAGGTAGCCTATAGTTTTCATTGGATTCTATAAAGTTTAGCTTAAGCAGGTAAAAGAGTATTGATTTGCAGTAAAGAGTTGAAAATAAAGGCTCATAGAAGTTTTAAAAGTTATACATGAGGATGATATTTTTGCCAGGTTAATAAAAATTTGGATGTTAAAATTTTTGTCAGAAGCATAAAAAGATAACAGTGGTAAAATGTACAACAAATCCAGAGATAAGTTTGCAGATACAAACACAACAGAGCACCTTCCACCCAAAACCTGATTTTTAATAATTTAAGCATCTTTCATCCCCTTGGGCTGAAATGTTAAATATGTGCATCTACAATGCTGACAATAAAGAGCCAAAAACATCTAATATTCAATGCAATTGACTGAGACTGAATGACTTGAAAATGAAAAACTACCCTATTAATCCCCAATTTTTAATACCTTTGGAAATATAACCTGTGTGTATTGGGAAGAACATTGGTTTTTACTGATGAACAAAATCATGTTTTTTTGGAGGGGATTATCCTGGAAACCCATTCTCTATTTCTCCTATCAGTATACAGATATTAATTAGTGTAGATGAGAAATATGAAGGACATATAGTAGAAACTGCCTCAAACTCCATAACATTTTCTTGCAGGCTTTTTCATCATCAGAAGTAGCAGCAGCAAAAGATCGCCTAGCCCAATTACAAGATTTTCAGTCTCAGCTAAATGTGGCATGGAAGGGAGTGCGATGGCTGATGGATGTGCTAACATTTGCTAGGGATCGTGGAGGATCATGTGCAAATACTCCAGGGGTGGCTATGCGGAATCTCTTGGCCCTCAATTGGAATGTGACACACAGTTCAGAGAACAGCTGTGATGGTAAAGGCTGTAGTAGCAATGGTGGGACAAGTAGTTTGAAGAGAAGTTTGCTGCAACTGCCTCCACGAGATCCAAAGTTGGTCAAGTCAAGTGCAAGCCGAGGCAGCTGGCCGGGCCCTGGTGTGAGCCCTGGTAGTGTAGTTAATCTCCTTACTGGTGAACTCAGCAAGAGTGAACAACATTTGAATACAGGCTGTCACATCACTGGGGACATCACCTCACCAACCAGTGTGCATGGCACTGGCAGTAACAACAGTTTTAGTGGTATGTGTTTCTGTTGGTTTTCACTTTTAAAATGTTTAATTTAAAAAGGTGGAGAATGTGACATACAAAATCACATGAAGGGTAATTCAACTCATCCTGCAAGTGGTAAATAACCAACACTGCATTTTGCAGATGAAGTGAAACTCAGGTGTGCAGGCCTTGCATACATACACACAGTGGCACCTCATGAAGCTTCAAATAGAAAGGTCATGTTGTGGGCTAAATGCAAACATGTGTAATGCAGATTTAAACTACACATATTCACATATACAAGTATAAGCTTCAAAGAACAACACATCAGGTTACAACTAGCCTTATCTGGAATTAATGCTCACATCAATTATGTCAAATCTGGTCTTCCTTATTTATCTGTAGTAAATCTCTTGATAATTGAAATCTGGAATGCCATGGCCATGAACAACCATGCATGACTGAGAGTAGCTATTCTTATCAAAGAGTTCCTTGTGTTGAATATAAATACTATGATTGCTGTTTAGTTGTTACTGAATGTTAGTTTTTACTAACAAGTTAAGCATGTTTCATTGTCTATATTGTTTAGAGATTGTGTTTATCAATTTCATTTCTCAAACATCTGAAATTTTTAACATCAATTTTTGCCTATCACTTACCATAGCTGTCAAAAAGAATACAACATAAACAGAAATGAAAACTGTCTGCGATATAACCATAAAGCCAGTCCCATTTTCATTATAGTGACATTTTAAAATTTCTTTCCTAGCTTCTGCTTTTGTCATTAAACATTTACATAATATTTCTTTTGGACTTTGGAGAGCCTAAATCTTTAGTAAAAATTCTGTCTTAATAAATTAGTACTTTCCACATTAAGCTTCTGGTCCAACCTGCTGATTAGATATTTTAAGCTTTAAGTATTATATTTTTTTTACACAAAAAGTAATAACTTAGGCTATGAGAAACTGGTAAGCTAGTCTTGAGCTACATTGGTATGATTACTTACTTAGATACAATATACCTCAAATAAATCTAATTTTAATTTTTTTTCAAACAACATTTTAAATGATTTAAAGGTTTAAATATTTATTAGCTAAATAGTATTATTAACACTGAACAACACATAATGCAAGTACTACATAAGCTTCCCAAAGATCTGTTACATATGTATCCATGATTTACATGCATAAGATACTTTTTGAACCAGCCTGCTATTCATATTCCAAAAGTACCGATGGAATATAATCATTGTCACGTGCCATTGATGCTTTTCTCATTATCTAGAGCAAGCGAAGATATATTACCTTATAAAGTAAGATTTTATGTAAGATTGCCATGTTGCAAAAAAACAAAAAGGCTTGCATAATTCTATGGTTGCATTAGAACATGAAAATGAAAATATCTAATGCCACTCTCTTGTTAGTTGGAGGATACCATGAAGGAGAACAAAGGATAGTATTGTATTTCAGTTTTAATGTGCACCTTATTTCAGCAGACTATGTTAACTAAATGATAAAATGTGAGGATGAGAATGACAGTGATGATAAAGCAATTGACAGAATGATCAGAGCATCTGGAGGAAACCTGTCCAATTGCTGTTTCATCTACTACAAATCCCCTTGTGACTACTGGAATCCAATTCAGGTCACATTGGAGAGAGGCAAGCAGTCTTAATTACTCAGCTAATGAATCACCCTGCATTAGATTAAAGTGTAGCGAAAAATAATTAAAACATGTGTAACATTAAATCATTACTATTTAATAGATAAATAAATAAATAAATAAATACTTCTGAATGGTAGAAGTCAGTGTCCCCATATATGTTAGAATTCTAAAAGACAGAAAAAAAATTACAGGAATCATCAGTGGTAGTAAATACTGTGTCAGACATTTCATAACCTCATTACAATACCTGACTGAAGTTTTTGTTTTAAAATTTATAAAAATCATGTAAATATAAATATTTGGTAAACAGTGAAGGAATATGAACTAAAAATTGTATCCAAATGAATGAAGAATGGAAAGAATGAAGTGTTCTAAATCATGAAAATAATGGATATGGGATTCATGCAAAAAGTGTAACATTTTAAATACTAAATATTTTATTTCATTCATATCTCACATTATTTACAAATGTTCATTCAAATTAAACTCGTTCATAATATAGACTAAATTAGACTATTTCTGTAAAATAGCACTACCACATCTGAGAAAACCAATGTTCTAACTAACTTTTTTAACTAGTGAACATCTAAAGTTCCAAGATAATACTGGCACTCTACTGATAAGGCAAGAGAGTGGAGAGTGAACACAATTCAGTTAAATTTATTTCATCCATAGGAACAAATGCATGTTTTGGGATTCCTCAAAATAGTGTTAATAGTGTATAAAAGTGATCATTATGTAAGACAGGTAGCACAATTAGAGATGGGCAGGGTGCCAACTAAGGGGAAGATAATGGAAGGAGCTTTGAAATTTTGTTCAGAATTTTAAATCTAGGAAAAAGTAATGTGTTAAGACAATGTATTGAATACCAGGAGAATAGCTTAATGAATGATGGATGGGTAAGTAAATTATGGAATATTTTGGAGAAAAATGGGTTAGGAGATATATGGAGAAGGAGAGAAAATAACGTAAAACATTTTTGGAAAAAGGCAAGGAAAAGACTGGAAGATATAGAAATACAAATCATGTTCAGTGAGATTGCCGAAAAGAGCTCATTAGTTTATTATAGGCCAATGAAAAATATATGGGGTAGGGAAAAATATATAGACATAGTAAATAAAGAAGAGAGAGAATCTATTGCATGGTTAAGAACCGGACCATGGAGGCTAAAAGGGCTAAGACAGGGTATTCCTCAGAACCAATGTCCAATATGTGGTGGTAATGAAGACATTGAACACATAGTATTTAAGTGCCAAGGAACAGAAAATTGGAGAAAAGAATTTTTTAATAAGAAGTGGTTGAAGGGGGAGAGAAATACACTTATGATTGAAATGATATGCAAGGACGCTAGAAGCATTGGACAGTTTTTGTGTAAAGTAAAAAATAAGTGGGTTTGGACAGTGGACAGAGAAAAGTAAGAGGTAGTGCATCTTACTTTGAATGGAAAACTATAGTGAATATCTGATGGTTAAGTAATCAATAAATGAAAAGTGAAAAACAAGTGGGAATGGGACATGAAAAAAATAAAGAGCAAGATAATTTATTGACAAGAAATTGTAAAATGTAAATAAACTGTAGTAATTGTCTACTGAATGAGTGACCAGGGTCAAAATGCAGTAGACAATCAAATTTGTAAAACTCTTAGCACAATAAATGTGCTTTGAACATGTGATATAATACAACATGATGCAGTTCAAGTGCCATTATAGGTACAGCATTAAATCTGAAGATGTGTATGACTAAATACAACTATCTTGTATAATATATAGATACAAGAGTGGGGCTCAAATGTTTTTAAAGTGTTCCCTAAAACTTTCTTTTTTTCAATTTATTCAGTATTGTAAATGAGAGTGTAAATAGGCAAAGTAATAGCTTTCCAGCGCATCTAATAATACATGTCTTCAGTTGATAAGAATGTAAATCAAGCCTACTTAATTTTGCAATCAAATTTTCAATGTGTACATCCCAGCAGAGATTGTAGTTGATCCATAACCCTAAAAATATATGGATTTCTCATCTGCAAAGGTGGTTAGCTTAATTATATATTTTAAAATAATGGTAGTCATTAATGCACAGATGATTTATATAGAACTAATACATTTCTTTAATTTATTCAGCTGGAAATTCATCCAATGTTCTGAGGTTAACACAAAATTAAACAGGATATCTGGGAGTTTTGATTCCCTGTCATAAGATGTGCAAATGTTTATTCTTTATCCCTTATTGTTGGCTTTTATGATTGGCAGTTGTTTTTGATAATTTTTTCTAGTCATTGTGAAAATCCAGTATGAATTAAATAAATGGTCCTTCCTTGTGAAGCAATATTGAATTACAAATTCAATTACAGCTATTCAAAAGGCATTCCAGAGAGAATTTGGTGTGCACAAACCCCCCAAAAGAAACATAATACTGGCACTGGTAAATAAATTGGAAACAACTGGATCTCTGGTAAATGTAAAAGGCAAACATTATCCATCTAGACTGCCAACAGTTGTTGTGGACATCGGACCATAACTGGAGCAGTCACCCCATAAACCATTAAGACATTTGTTGCAGAAGAGTGGGTACACCTACTTAATGTGCCAGAAAGCTTAAAAAAATGCTCACCTAAAACCACATAGGGTTACACTTGTCCATCAGTTGCAGGAAAATGAGACAAGAATAAAGGAGTGAAATGTTGCTCCAGGCATTCATTCATTGTGCAAAATCCTGGCATGGTTCACAGATGAAGCATGCTTCTATTTATGCATCTATGTTGACTCTCAGAAATCATACTATTGGGCCTCCAAAAGCCACATATCATTCATGAAGCACTAATGCATCCAGTAAAAATTGGGTTTCTCTGTGGACATTGAAGAGTACCGACAAATTTTCACGAAGTTTGTTGAGCAACTTGACAATGTAGACCTGGGTCATGGATACTTTCAACAAGATGATGCTACGTGTCATATATGAAATCAATACATGGTGCTAATTGAAAGTTTTGACAATTAGATAAGCTACAAGATCTGTGGCCACCAAGATCTCCTGATTCTTCCTATCGGGTTGATTAAAAGAGAGAGTTTACACCACATGCTCCCAGACATTGGACGATTGGAAACACAACATTACACAGGAAATTAACGGTATTGACAACATTGTTCTCCAACACGTAGCCGTATCATGGAATGATTTTTTGAGTTTTGCTTTATGTAGGAGGAGAATATTTTCAAAATTTCCTGTAGAGGTTAACAGTCTTCCAAAGATAATCTACATTTGAGATATAATAAATTATGGCTAACATAATTTCTTCTGAAATAAATATGTGGTGGTAATGAAGACATTGAACACATAGTATTTAAGTGCCAAGGAACAGAAAATTGGAGAAAAGAATTTTTTAATAAGAAGTGGTTGAAGGGGGATAGAAATACGCTTATGATCGAAATGATGTGCAAGGATGGTAGAAGCATTGGACAGTCTTTGTGTAAAGTAAAAAATAAATGGCTTTGGACAGTGGATAGAGAAAAGTAAGAGGTAGCATATCTTACATTGAATGGAAAACTACAGTGAATGTGTGATGGTTAAGTAATCAATAAGTGAAAAGTGAAAAACAAGTGGAAATGGGACATGAAAAAACTGAAAAAAAACAAGAGAATTTATTGACGAGAAATTGTAAAATGTAAATAATCTGTAGTGATTGTCTACAGAATGCTTTGACAGGAAATTGTAAAATGTAAATAAACTGTAGTGATTGTCTACTGAATGAGTGGCCAGGGTCAAAGTGCAGTAGACAATCAAATTGTAAAACTCTTAGCACAATAAATACAAATACAAACAAATAAATAAACAAATGTATTAGTTCTATATACATCACTGTAGAACAGAAACAAGAGTGGCCCTAAATTGGATCCTTGTGGGAGTCCGTGATATATTTCTTCTGTCTGAGATAAGTTTTATAATTTCACTTTTTTCTTACCTCTAAATTCAAGTCCAGATAATTAAGTTTTAAACATTTAATATAATGCCCCTTGTCCCACAATTTATCTAGCAATAAGCAACTCCCTAAAACTGGGTCACCCCATGCTACTCATGGACATCTTTTGCATGGTGACCCAGCCTCTGTCTGTCCAACGTGTGACGTGCGACTCTCTGTATCACATGTTCTCTTTGCTTATCTGCAATACACTCATGAGCACTTGTCCTTTGGCCTGGGTTCTACCCTGCATTCAGTTTAGGTGATGACCTCATGGCTGTTGCTCAGACACTGTAGTTTGTCTCCACTATTGGATTCCATTTGCAGATCTAACTTGTTTGATTTGCTTTTGCCCTATTTTCACCCTCTGCTCTTAACCTTTTGGTTTTATGACTCTTTGCTGTTTTAGCTTTCTTTTACCTTTTCTTTTATGACTTGTAGGCTTTTACGGTTTTTGAGTTTTGACTTTGGGACCCAATGACCTAGTTGTCGATGGGCCCTTAAGCCTCGCTCATTCATTCAATCACTCACTCACTCACTCTAGCAATATGCTGTAGTAAACCATGTCAAACACTTTGAAAAGATCTAGAAAGACTCCCATGTCTAATTTACTTCTGTCCAGCATATCAAATGCTATCAATAAAGTTCATCATTGAAATTTATTGACTTGTTAGTTTGAGAGCCATACTGGTACTTTGTTTATATTGAATTTATTCAGAAATTTAATTACTTTTATATGCGTTGCTTTTTCCAGCATTTTGGAAAATGCTGATCACATGTATGCACGCTTTGCAAGCTGTCTACCACACATTCTATTATAAAACTCCTGTGTTACATACTCGTGAGCAATAACAACATGCACTATAGAAAGTGGTGTCCATCTGCAATCTGGGCTGGGCTATAAAACAACTGCTCTATATAATTCTTAACCTCATTCTCCTCACCTTATTTAAAAATTGGTTTAATTTTTTATATCTTCAGTGTATTTGGAAAGTCTCCATTAGCCAGAGATTAGTTAAGTAAATGAAAAAGTGGTTTAATTAGGAACCTGATGCATTTTTAATGATATATTTAGAACTTGCATGGAAACCTGAAGATTTTTTATTTTTCAGCTTTTTAATTATATTCAATAACGTGCTTCAGAGATACAGCTTAAGTACACTGTGATTTCTGATTAATAGTCTTGCAATCCTTTATTTGTGATAGAGATGAATTATTGAGTTGGTGCACCTTTTTTGTTAATCTGCAAAGTAGTTACTGAATTAGCTTACTATCTTCTCGGGGTCAGTTATTTTATGACCTTCATGTTACTCAGAGTGGTTAGTATTTTTATTTGTTTTACTTTTAATTACTTCCAACATTTTTGTTTGTTTATTGTGAGAGTTTATAATATTCTGGTTAACCTGTAGAGACCTAAGATCAAATTCAGACAGTTGTATTTATGTTTTTGTGCTTTCTCTTTCTCTTGTGCTCTACTTTCCCTTGGCAAAATGTCACAAATTTACAAAAAAAAATCCTTTTTAAAATTTGAGTGGGGAGCCTTTTGGGTTATATCTAGACAGCTATAACTTTTATTCTGTGGATCGATGTGTGTTAGGTACCTAAACAACATGAATAATGAAGAGATCAAATTTTGTTTTTATTTTGAGGAGGGTTCAAAGGAATTTTAGGGGTTGTATCATATATGATACATTGGGACTATATCAAGTCCTTTTGGTTTTTTAAATTCTACCAACATACACAGTACATAGAGATAGAAAAAATATGAGTGTGAAGTGTGGAATGTAACAAATAAGATGCAACAGTCCATCATTATTTTCACTTGTTCATAAAGCCAGAAAAAAATCTGAAAGCCGATGTATCATATATGATACACAGGAATGCTGGAGGTTATTGAATTACTTTTTAGTTGCTTGAATTGCTTGTTTAAAATTGTTAAGATCTTTTATAACACGATTGATATCCCTTCAATATACCTCCATTTCTGCTTAGATAATTGAGAAGGCATAATTTGCTTTGTGAAGTTTTTATTCCTTTAGTCTTCCATTTAGAGGAACTTTCTTTTATTTTTACTTTTAATAGAGGGGAATGCAATATCAGTGAGCTCCCGTCCATTTTGGAGGTATGTTAAAAACCACCTGAATAATGTGTTACTGGGACAATGGATTTGTCACAGAAGTAATATTGCTTGGCTGCCATGTTGTTCTGATCTTGCTTCCAGATTATTTCATATGAGGGCATGTTAAGAGACACCTTAGTAAACTCAGAAGAGAAGTAGTTTGCTAGAATAATGCTTGTCTATTTTATAGCCTATGGTATTCCAGGCATGTTTAAAAGAGTAAGAGATGAATTTCTTCATTGATGTGATTATTCTTGGAGATTGAAGGATGTCACTTTCAACATTTCCTCTGAATTGTTCTTTTTGCAAAAAGCATAAATAATGAATTTAGGTTTCTGTTACTCTTTCTTATCATTTTCAAGTTTCCTCCACTCCAAGATACACAACTGCTTTAATTTTCTTTGCTCTTCCCTATTTTTTTATAAATTTCCTCCAATCTGAGTTATGAATAACTATTTGGTTTCCTAATTTGTATTTATCATTTTCAAGTTTCCTCCACTTTGAGGTTAAGAAACCACTTAAATTTTCCTTGCTCTTCCTCCAGTCTGAGATATGAATAAACTGTATGTTTTCCTAATTCTACCTTAATATAATTTTCAAGTTGCCTCTGCTCTGAGAATCAACAACTTTAATTTTCCTTGCTCATTGTCACTGGCTAGACCTAAGTTTTCTCCAGCCCAGGGTATGAACAAAAAAGCTTGTTTTCAAGTACCTGCCTATTAACAACTTCAATATTACTTGCTCTTCCTATTGTTTATAAATTTCCTTCTTTACAAGATATGAGCAACAGATTTAGTTTCCCCTATTTTTCTCGTTACTAGCTAAATGTTTCTCTCCATAAGAGAAATGGATAGAGAAGACAGTTTTTAGGTGTTACTTCCTTACTGTTTACATTCTGTATTCCCTCTATTCTGTGTATAAATAACCAGTATACTTTACTATTAAGCAGTGGCTGCTGGTGCCTAAAATGACAGGGGGTTCACCACTTTTACTGCATTATGATATTTATCTTTCCAAATGATTTTATTTTCTAAATTATTTCAAATATTACTATAGCTCTAAAATTACCTTAAAATGATCCTGATTGTTGAAATCTGGAAGCTTGTGGATCATTTGGTTTCAATGGATAGCATGGCAAGAGCAAAGAGGCTATGTTCATCCATGCTGCTTCTAAGAAACGTTTTGATCCACTTCAAAGTGGAGAAACACCTCTCTGCTTCACACATTGTCATTGGGATAGTAGCTACCAATTTCAACAGTTTCATAACATCTCCAAAGGGTTCTTGAAGGTTATTTTCAATTAAAAACTTGAGAAGTGCTATTGAACTTTTCATTTCTTGAAAATCATCTCGAGAATAAATGATCTGCAGTTCTGTTTTTAACTTGGATTTATTTAAAAATGAATAAGACTGCACAACAGCAGAAAACATTTTTTCAGGAAATTTATTCTTCATTGAAGGGAAGAATTGCTGGTCAAGTAAATTAGAGGTCAATAGGTGGCTGGAGAATTCAAACCTTTGTTTGCTCTGCTGAACTATGTCACATACTTCCTTTGCTGCTACATTCCTTATTATATACACATCTTCGCATCTTCTTTTTGTTACATTTGGTTTTTCCTCGATTATGATGTTATCAACGTTGTCTCTAATTTACAAAATTTCACATTCAAATGATGCTTGCTTTATTGATACAGGATCAGTGGTGCGCTTTTGTAATTTACTGTGCAAGATATCCGCATGGGGCATTGTTTTATAAAATATCTCTAACCAAAAGGAAAATTTTGGCTGTTGCACTTTCAGCCATAATCCATAAGCTTGATTCACAATTGTTGTCTGGTTGCTGGTGTCTTCAATTTGTTGGAGACATTCCAGAATGGCCTCTTTATTTTCATGAACTGTAAGAACCGTTCTGGATTTAAAGTTCCATCTTGTGGCTGATCCCTGAGGGACTTTTCACTTCATAATTGCATCTAAAATAGCCACTCTTTGAGGTGAATGAGAGAAGAATATTGGAATCTCTGCAATAGTATTGAAAAACAGTTTTTCTTGTGTATTTTGACTGGTGGCTTGGGCAAGAATCAAGTTCAATTGGTGAGCATAACAATACATATAGTATGCGAAATGATACTCTTCTCTTACGATTGTTTGTACTCCTGCGTGTTGGCCGTGCATGACAGTGGCACCATCATAACTTTGAGATGTTACTTCTTCTTTCTGTTCTTGTACAACATTGGTGAGGACATTTTTAATGCAAGCTGCTAAGGAGGAAGCATCACTACCAGGTGGATTTAAAAATGTCCAAAATCTTTCAACAGGCTCTTCAGTAGACAACAGCTAATGAAATACTAAAACCAATTGAAATTTAGAAGATACATCAGAAGTTTCATCTGCTATCACAGACACGAAATCTGCCTTGGCTATTTCAGCATTAATTTCCTCATGACACACTATAGCATACACTCTAGCAAATCATTTTGTATATCTTTGGATGTGCCCTTAAAGACTGTTCATGTGTTCTTTTACAACTGCATCTATAGCTGAAGAAAAATTGATTAGCCCTCTGAATATTCCAGGATTGTTAGATTCTGCTGTTTCATTGTCCAGGTAAGGCAAGTTTAAACTCACCGCAGAACTTAATACAAATTATTTTTGAAAGAACATAGCGATTTTTCCTTTAAGTTGTCATTGTGCCTTTCTATGTTCTGTCCGAAAGCTGAGCTAAGCTGTTGCCTAATTTCCGTTTTTCCAAGGACCGATAAATCTAAATAAGTATTCTTATGTGCAATAGATTCATTGTGCTTCTTAATTTTCTGTGTTAGATGACTTAGATCTGACATGCCATGACATGTCCAGTTTGTATCTTTACCCTTAGCAAGCAGTAAGCACGGAAAACAAAATAGCTTATTTGTAGAAATACAACCACAAGTCCAACTACATCTTTTGTATATATTTACATTAAAAGACCTGCAGAATGTCTTACCTTGGCTGGTTTGTGCTTGTTTTAATTTGAGCTGAGGTATTGGCCAGCCAAGCTTCTTAATTTTACGCTTCTCTTCCAAGCCTAAAGCTGTGAGGTTTGTTTTTAAAAGATATTGAACGTTGTTCATTCTTCTTTGAAAACAAACTCAAACAGATGAATATGCATATGAACACCAAAGCCCAAGTATATAACCGAATACACTTTTGAATGTATTATTCAGTAAACAATGGTTTAACGATTGTAAGAAAATCACTCTGTTACAATGAAAACACACATGCTAATGCTCTGGTTCTGTAGCCCTTTCGGTTTGGATTAATTCATGCGTTTCTGATCAAATCCGACTCACAGTGGAGCTGGTTGTCCCACCAGCTCAAATTCACATTGTTAGCGACGTTTCCCCTTAACCCTCTCTGCCATAAGAAACACATATAAACCTATTCTTGGAGGTTCAGAAGAGAGATTGAACCTGGGCAGCGCGTTGGAATGTATGCATGCTATCTCAAAGACTTGAATGTTTTTTATATGATAGAATAATTTAAAAATGCAAATAAAATGAGCTAATATGAGAAAGAAACGAAGAATGATTATGTAAATTATAAGTTTATATATTTTAAAATGTAACTTTTTTTTCCGGAGATTCACTGAACCATTGAACACATAGGACGTGCCGCGCCTGCTATTAAGTATTCTTTTTATCATTATTCTCAACTATCCTCCACATGGGACATGACTACCAAATTAGGTTTTCCTCTAGCCCAGGTGAAAAAGCTATATATATATATATATATATATAGTTTTTAAAACTATACCACAAGGAAAGAAGTTTGATGATGCAGTCAGTTTCTTCATGGGAAGGTAAATATGAGAAATATTGAAGATGCCCTGTTTGATGAAATACCTTCATTGAAAGCATTCATGACTCAAGATAAACTAAGGGAATGGGATATGAATAGTACAAATATGTGTAAAAGATGGTGTGATGTTTCTTCACATTTCAATGAAAAAATGATTGCATATAAAACAGTTGCAAACACTTGTCAAGATGTCATACAGTTTGCCAGGAAATAATGCATCTGTCAAGAGGGTTTTTTCAACCATGAACATGATCTGGATATTCCATCGTTCAAGGCTGTGTGTTAAAATAATAAAATCCATGTTGATTGTCACCACAAATTTCCTCATGACATGTTAGGAATTTGCTGCAAAGCTAGCCTCCAGAAAAGATGTTAAAAAACATTCAGTTATCAGAAAAATATATATTATTTTGGGTTTCAATATTGTGATTTTGTGTTGCAATTTTGTGATTTAGTGTAATTTTGTAACTGAATAATTAAGATACTTTGTTCATATTTCAATTTGAATATGAATATTTGAATATTTATTGTGCTAAGAGTTTTACAAATTTGATTGTCTACTGCATTTTGACCCTGGTCACTCATTTTGTAGACAATTACTACAGTTTATTTACATTTTACAATTTCTTGTCAATAAATTATCTTGCTCTTTATTTTTTTCATGTCCCATTCCCACTTGTTTTTCACTTTTCATTTATTGATTACTTAACCATCAGATATTCACTATAGTTTTCCATTCAAAGTAAGATGCACTACCTCTTACTTTTCTCTGTCCACTGTCCAAACCCACTTATTTTTTACTTTACACAAAAACTGTCCAATGCTTCTAGCGTCCTTGCATATCATTTCAATCATAAGTGTATTTCTCTCCCCCTTCAACCACTTCTTATTAAAAAATTCTTTTCTCCAATTTTCTGTTCCTTGGCACTTAAATACTATGTGTTCAATGTCTTCATTACCACCACATATCGGACATTGGTTCTGAGGAATACTCTGTCTTAGCCCTTTTAGCCTCCATGCTCCGGTTCTTACCCATGCAATAGATTCTCTCTCTTCTTTATTTACTATGTCTATATATTTTTCCCTACCCCATGTATTTTTCATTGGCCTATAATAAACCAATGAGCTCTTTTTGGCAATCTCACTGAACATGATTTGTATTTCTATATCTTCCAGTCTTTTCCTTGCCTTTTTCCAAAAATGTTTTACGTTATTTTCTCTCCTTCTCCATATATCTCCTAACCCATTTTTCTCCAAAATGTTCCGTAATTTACTTACCCATCCATCATTCATTAAGCTATTCTCTTGGTATTCAATACATTGTCTTAACACATTATTTTTCCTAGATTTAAAGTTCTGAACCAAAATTTCAAAGCTCTTTCCATTATCTTCCCCTTAGTTGCCACCCTGCCCATCTGTAATTGTGCTACTTGTCTTAAAATTGACTTCGGTAGCCCTAGTATTTCTCTACAAAACATCCTGTGCACCACATCTATACTTTCCCATCCTCTATCTAATCCCCACATTTCTATACCATACATCATTTTTGCCTCCACAACCATCTCATAAACTTTTTCCAGCCATTTAACATTTATATTAGGTACTTTATATTTGCAGCTTCTAATTGCTGCCATCGCCCCTTTACCTTTTGCCAATGCAAACTTCTTTTGTTTCTCCCATTTATTACCTCCATCTATTTTTACTCCTAAATAGATACAGTCATGCAGTACCCTGTAATCTTAATGTTTTAATTTCATAACTACATTATAACACTGACAATAATAATAGCAACTGTTGACACCATGTGGTGTAATATTCTGTAATAATCCTGCAATTATTAATGGGTAATACCTCACATATATGCATTTTTTCCTTGTAAGTTCTGGCTGTAGATTCTTCGAGTATAGTGTCTAATGACCTTAATCGAGAGCTGAGATGTCCCCAGATTCCAGGTAAAAAAAACCTGGTAACCTTACAGTAGGGAACAGGAAGAAATTGCATGGTACCAGGTTGGGAATATTGGGTGGATGAGTCAATAGTTCTGCTTCAATTCCTTGCAGAAACTCCATTGTTACATTAGGGTGCAAACTGATGTATTGTTATGGTGCAACAAAGTGCCTCTTAGTCCTATCTCTGGTTGCTATTCCTGGATTTTCTTAAACACTTTTGGAAGGTAAACTACCTACTGCATATCATTTTACAATAACATTTCTCTGCTTTTCAAGCAAAATGGTTGCCATGTAACCACTTGTGGAGAAGGAAGAGGAAACAATTTTTTTCCCACACTCCATAGCCTCTTGACTTTGATGGATGGTTGGTCATCAGGGTAAACTCAAATGGAAGACTGGCATTTTGTTTCTGGATCAATCTGACATATTCATGTTTCATCACTATTAATAATTTCTGAAACGGTGAGACTTCTCAGAGTTAATCTTTGCTACATTTCTTGGCACCATACCATGCTGTGGAGCTTCTCTACTTCTAACAAATTATGGTACACCCATCTTGAATTTTTTTACATGAAGGTACTCATGAAGGATAGTTTAAATGCTCGCAAACTAATTGCTAATGCCGCTCAGTGTCCTTGCAGGTTAATCTTGGTTCTTCCCTGATCATTGTTTCCATAGAGGTAATGGTTTTTCTTGGTCACTACCATTGTCGGTCTATCACTCATCTCCTCCTCTTTAAGATGAGATGGAGTGGTAGATAGTAGCATGTGAAGGAGAAAAATTCCCAAAAGCCCCTTCAAATGTTCAAATGACTGCTTTTCATTTAAGCCACATTTGAAATCATACAAGATCCTTGCACAAAAATGCTCTCTCTGAATCTCTATTGCACATGCAAAGACTTTCACACTTACCACACTTAAAACATAAAATGCAAAAAAATGAATTACATAATAGAGATCTACTCGCTACCAGGGCAATACCAATGATTCAGCAATTTTGATCCAATAACAATGCTTTCCCTAGATGTGGCCAGTGTTCTGTATCTACCTCAATGTTTATCTAGTGACCCTCTTATCATTCTCATAGCATTTGTCATACCCATGTAAATGGAATATTTGTTGCAGCTTTTACTGTACATTCTTTTTATCATTAATTTCTTCTATTAACTTCATAGCACTGATAATCACATGTACAGTATTCCACATGTATTATTTCAGAATGCATATTGAAATGAGGAAGGAACAAAGGCAAACGTATCCGAATCGGTTCAAATCCCAGACTGCAGGTATTGCATTAACATACATCAGAGCTTTCTGTTTGATCACTTAACCATGGAGCCAGGCTTTGAATTCCATAAACAAATGTATACATGTATCACTGAAGTTGTATCAGTAGCATACTGGCCTAAATTGATTTTGGTTTAAAATTTATTTCAAATTATGATACATCACTGTTACTAGCTTCTCAATCTTCAAAATTAATTAATGATTTTGGTTCATTGCCTGCAATCATGAACTTGGCCATAAGTGTATCTCAAAAACTATCACCGCTATAATCCCTAAAAGTTAATTGGTAGAATCATGAAAGCCCTGTGTATGACTTTAAGCTCTATCCAAGAGCCAAATTTTGCACTTGAAGTCACCATCCTTATTAGCTTAAAACCTGTGTATAGTTTATCAACAATTAAAACCTGGAAGATTATGTGATCTTGTGGATCAGTTGTCATTGCATACAAACCCAACCCAACTGGCTAAGCTCATAGAACAGCTGGAGGTGAAGTTGTAGGTGCTTCAAAGTTATTTATAATTTGTTGAGCCCCACGTTTGGGAGCCAATTTGTAACGGTATGTTGCTTGTTTACGTGATATGTTTTTGTATTTGTGTTTGTTAGCCCCACGTTGTGGAACCAATTTGCGATGAGATTCTTACAAATGTTTGTTTACATCACGTGTGTTGAAGCCAATTTGCGAGTGAATAATGTTTCTTACGTAGTTTGTGTAGCGTAAGTTATTAGAACTTGTAGATCATGTTGTGCTGCTTACTTCACGCGTTGCCATCTTGTGACGTCACTCCTTTGTCTGGTTTGTAGCTCCATCTGGCGTTAGCAATTTGCATCAATTAGTTTCCGAAAGAATTTAATTTTCGTATATTGTCCTCCGGCTGGCTATCATCTTATCTTGGTAGGACATGTATCTCTATGCAAGGTTGTGAAACGGAAAGGAATCTTTTATCCAGAAATTATACTTAATGAAGAAAATTGGTTTTATAATTTTTATTGTCGAAACACGTTCACTAACACTTTTACAAATTGATTTAGATACTCGCCAAACTGAAACTGTTTGTAATAACTTCTCACTTTTAACTCACGTACTTCAACTTTGTGTATATTTAACTGTATAATACTTTAGATTCTCGTAATTCTGCTGCGCGTAACTTATGACAAACTGAAGACAGCGTGCTAGAAATTTTGATGAACTGGGCGACCGATGTGTAAGGTATTGAGAATTTTGTTGAACTGTGGGGCGATCTACCTCGGACCTGGCTTATATACTCCCACTCCTCGACATGCCTAAAGATTATAAATGAACTGCTATTGGCTAATAAAACGCGCCAACATTAGCGTCTATTTTAATATCCAATGAAAACCACGAATACATATTGCTTTAGAAGACATTCTAGAAGCTTCTACCGAAAACCCGCGAACATTACGTAACTTCCTTGTTCCCAATAACGATAAACAACTCATTCCCTCGCTGCATTATTGCGTTATTACAGTTTCAGTAAAGCCGTATAAACTTATTTACCAATATTAATTACAATTAATAAATATCTGAAATTAATGTCACATAAAAATGCATATTCATATTACAATCATTATTTACATTTAAGTAATTTGTGATACAAATTACCGTATCAGAGGTTAGCATGCAAGGTTATGAAAGTGAATGTTATGGGTTCAAACCCTTATACTGGTTATGTTTAAATGTTTATTAGTATAGTATTTTATTGTGCTAAGAGTTTTACACTTATTCAGTAGACAATCACTACAGTTTATTTACATTTTACAATTTCTTGTCACTAAATTATCTTGCTTTTTTTTTCAGTTTTTTTTTTCATGTCCTATTTCCACTTTTTTTTTTCACTTTTCATTTATTGATTACTTAACCATCACACATTCACTATAGTTTTCCATTCAAAGTAAGATGCACTACCTCTTACTTTTCTCTTTCCACTGTCCAAAGCCATTTATTTTTTACTTTACACAAAAAACTTTCCAATGCTTCTAGCGTCCTTGCATATCATTTCAATTATAAGTGTATTTCTATCCCCCTTCAACCACTTCTTATTAAAAAATTCTTTTCTCCAATTTTCTGTTCCTTGGCACTTAAATACTATGTGTTCAATGTCTTCATTACCACCACATATCGGGAATATAATGCAACTGTTACTATCATATAAGACAATTGTATCATCCTTTGGATTACAACAGCTCAGGAACCCAAAGAGATTCCAAATGAAGGCAAAATGATTCTTGTGCAGTGAAATTGATTTTGCTTTTGCCCACTTCTGTGGATACCCTTTTCAAAGTAATCTGACTCACTGCACTTAATTTATACTTCTGAACTGCTTGACATTAAGGAACAACTTTCTTGTGCTTATTATTTCACATAAAATTTATATTAGTCATATGAAAATGAGAGTTCAATCCAAAAACATAGATATTCTAAGTTGTTTGGGATTGTAGGTTTACTGAAACAATAAAAAATGTGACGTATATGCATTAAAAACTTTATAGAAAAATGGTTGCTCATCTCAGTTTTATAACAAAAATATCCCATGTGGGGATTTGAAGTCATCATCTTTAGAATATGAAACCAGCATGATCAGTGCCATGCTGGTAGAAAATGTCCTCAAAAGGAACGTGACCATCTCATTTATTAGGTCAAATTGGAATGAGAGAATTTTATGTGATTGCCTGTAAAATAGCAGAATTGCAAAGCTTCTCAATCTACAGGATGAGTTGAAGTGCCCAGGATATGGCTAATGCTGGACAACTATATTCAAAGTTGTTGAATACATATCCTTCCACACTTATGAGCATTTTTAAATTTGCAATTTGTTTTGCAATTGTCTTACACATGTACATTTTTACAGCAAGTTCTGTTTGGAAATACCTAAAAGGACATCTGACAGAGATCAGATTTGGTGAGTTAGCTATCCTAATGGTGTTAATGCACAAATTCTGTGAAAGTCCTAGCTATGCTTATCACACATTCAATTAATGTTCAGCAAACCAGCTAGAAGCCTGACACATAAGTTTGGCCTTGTTAGTGCATTGTTGTGTTTGTCCTGTGAAATATGATTACATTTAGGGTTGCCAGGTATTTAATATGCTTAACTTTTGCAGTTTGCAATAAAAGTGTAAGCTTTGTTTCCATGTTTAGTGAAAAGATAATTAGACAGATATGATCATATTGCTTAAATTTATCTTAAAATGGAATCCCTGGCAACCTTTTATTGATGCAATGTATTTGTGCTCCTGAAACCATCTGTGCTTAATGTACTACTTCACTGACTCTTAGAATTCTCTGCCTCATTTGATGTCTTCCAGCTAGAGAGGTAATTTCTTTCTTCATAGGTAAAATAGTATCACCATTAATATGGCTGCTAGTTAAAGACAAATACAATTGTAATGAAAATCCATGGCATGAGCAAAAATTCCATTGCATTACATAGGTATAGCTGCAACTGCAAGATGATTAGATTTTAGCATAAAAGGAAAACTGTTAAAATGCATTATAAGCATATTGCTTAAATTAGGACGTTATACTTGTGTAAATAATAGGTGAGAGTAAATAAGTTAACACAAGACTCAAAATGGAAGTTGTAATGAATCACAATTCTTTCTAAAAATCCCATTATGAATGTGGTGGCATAATGTTCTAAACCCTCATAGAATGATTACTGCCAGTCCCTTTAAATTCATCTTACTCTGCACTATATCTCAATATGGTGATCTCTATCCATTATTACCAAAGTTATAAAGATGCTACAATTAGTTGCAGCTTACATTGTAATAAGAAGCATGAGATGATGTTCTCACTTTGCTATAAGAAAACTTAGTAATAAACCATGTGCTAATGTCTACTTATTGAACAATTTTGTCATTAATAACTCTTTGACCATACATTTAAAATCACTTTTACATGATCAGATCACCAATTTAAATGTCTGTGCCCCCTGACAAGTAATGGAAGCAGGCCCTCATATTTGTCACAAAGCTCCACTTCTCTTTTTTTCTTTGGATTTCTACAAGTGTTACTGCTTCCTTACACCAAGCTTCTATTTCCTTTAGCCTGGCTGTGTTGTTCCTCCAAGCCTCTTGCTTCCATGGCCTTATTTATGTCATCTTTTAAGTTTGGCAGGGTTTTCCTTCATCTGGTAGGTCCTGTAAGAACTCTTTTTGGTCATCTCTTCTCATCCATTCAATATATATACATGACTAAACCAAGTCAACTGGTGTGTGCGTGCGTGTGTTATTTAGGTTCAGTACTTTCTAAAGATTCGACACAAAGATTTCCAAAAAAATCTTCCCATGCCCTTTACATGGAACATTTTTTGAAATTTTTAATTTTCTAAAAATGGCTCTAATGATTTTAATAAAAAACCACATATATTGAAGATACTTACATGATAAATAAAATGTATATTGTAAATTTTCTGGGTATAGCCTGTGAAGCTATTTCTTCATTTGGAAGGAATTTTGTGTAATCTTGTTTAAATGCTAAACATTAAGTAATAGACAGAAACACACTACATAAAAAGTGCAGATCTCTTCAAAACACAGAACTTATTTCAAATAACTTTTTTGTGGCATAAGCCATTCCTTATTAATGGTTCAAATTGTTCAATACTTAACCATCCTTTTCAAGTCCTACACTTTTCAGTTGTTTCTCGCGGTATCATGAAAGAGTATGGAATTTAATTGCCAGCGTTTAGCATCCAGTTCTAAAACATTTGACTATTGCTATTCCCTTTGTATCAATAATGGAATGTATTATGCAGCTATTTTCGGAAATGTTTATCTCAGTTAAAATGAAGTAGATAGGAAAATAAACTTCCATAAGAAAATTTGTCTATCCACTCATAAGCGATAAAGGTTGGAGAAAGTCATGTGAATATGACACATCAGAGTTTTTATTGTATGGCATGCATTTACAATCAAAATAAATTGGAATACTTAGGTTAATTTCTTAAAAATGCAGGAATTTAACTGACTGCCTTCTATTCTGCCTGTTTCATGTTAATTTGTAAAGAGAGAGATGTATACAGTGTGCAGTTCAGCTATAGGCAGTGTTAAGCGAAGTTTAAATGGCCTATCTGACCAATGTTAAACAAAAGTTCAAGCATAATTTTCTCTGAAAATATTAAAATACTATGAATTAAACTGTCTCTGTTAATGCTGTCTGCACATTCATCAGCATGTTTATTTTAGTAACTAACATGTAATTCTTAAAAAAAAGAAGCATTAAATAATTTGACATTTTTACTTACATTAAAATATTTTACAGCATTAATATGCGGTACAGCTTAACAATTGTAAATCTATATTTACACATCATCTCATAAATAAGTTAAGACATTTTAAAGTTCTTGCATGAAAAGTTCCTGAGAAAATGGATAATTAATTGTTTAAAAAGTTAATTCCTTGAAAACTGTAGTTTAAAAGTAATTGTAGTTAACCAATAGTAAACTTTACTTACAAACAAGCTCAAAGCATTGAGAAACAGAAAACAGATCACACAGAAAATATTGCTAATATATCTAAAGGAGATTCCTCTTTATTTCAATCCAATATTAAACCATAATAAATAATTTCTCAGACAAAAAATATTAACTCAACTAGTGCATAAGAAAACCTGAATCATAAAACATACATTAGAATTAAAAGCATATTAAACTACTTCCACTTGTTCAGAACTAATAAGTCATATATCAGGCAGATTAATCAGAGGGGAAACAATGATTTTTTCTTACATCAATCTTGCCATTTTAACTAGATACCATTAAGAATATTTATTTGTTTGTAATTCAGTAGCTGCAAAGAGAGGTTCTACAGGTATTGGCTGCATTTTGCTTTTGCAATTTCTTCATTGGTCAGAAAAATACATAACAAAATGACTGATTTACAAATTGTCATGAAGATAAAGATAATGGTATTAAAAATCAAAAGTTTTGAAGGATTGTGGGCAAGGGATTAAAGATTTGTAACAAACACAATAACTCACCAATTCAAAAACATTTTTAATGCATCATACAAATTAAGGAACACAAAAGTCATAAAGTAAAGGAAACCTGGATAAAGTATAAAGTAAAATGTCACACAAAAAAGAAAAAGAGAAACAAATCCAGAATATGGATTGTGAATAATTACTGAACTACATAAGACTATAATCACTGAACATTATTATATTATTGATTTTTCTGCACTTAAAAGGAGTATAGTACTCTAAGAGCTAATGATTATGTAAACAAACTAAATTCAGGAATATGTCAATAATTAAAAGTTTTTAAATTGGTATTAAAGAAAGAAACTCTTAATGGGTTACATCTATGATCACTGTTGAGCTTTAAGTCATTAATATAGCACCAATCTCCGTTACTTTGGTCTCATTCTGGACCCAACCTGAGGTCACGGGTTCAAACCCGGCAGAGGGCAACAGATGCTTTTCAGGCATAAAAATCCTAGCATGGCTTCCTTCGGAAGGGAAGTAAAGCTGGTGGTCCCGTGTCATAGATTTACGGCATGTAAAAGAACCTCAAGTCTGATAAAAGAGGCCTCTGAGCAAAATTTCCGGTCTTTCACGTCCAATGTAGAATGGATCGCTAAGGACCACAGCAGTTAAAAAGCGTCCATAAATAAAACTCAATTTAATTTTAATTTTTCATTCTGAACAGTAAACTCCTAGAATTTGCATATCTTCTCTCAAGACTGAGACATCAAATCCAACAAATAAAATGCATAATACAATCAAAATCACCTCTTGCATTGCCATATTAACACATTCTCTACATCTCATTTATCGGTATTTGGTGGTATGGGTGTTGCATAAGGACTTTGCTTCACTGTCACAAATTAAAAGAATCCAAGTAATGCAAAACGATATGCAAGATTGATCACAGATGCTCCAAGGTACGTTAGCAACATCACTCTCCACAGGGATCTGAACACTCCAGAAGTAATGGATGTCATCAAGATGAGCTACACCAGACTAGAGCAAACTCTTGTCAATCATCCAAACCCATTGCTGCATGATATTTCCCTACACCCTCCACCAGAAGCATATAATAGAAGATTAGAAAGAAACTGACACAATGACCTACTTCTTTAATTAATGTGTTTTGTAAAAGTGATCTAGCATTTATTGTTTTATGATTGTTTCTAATATGTTTGTTATCAATTCAATTGTTTTCTTGTTTTTGTTGTATACTATATGATGTAGGACTGTTTCTGAACAGCATCCTAAAACATGTTTCAAGTGATCTGAAGTAATATTATTGTTTCCAACTATAAGTACCATAGGTATTTGGATATAATAAAGACAGTTAAAAAAATAGCACCAATCTGAAAAGATGATAAAGTAATACAGGAATACTACAAAAAGATGATGATGGAAGCACGAGCATTTTCCAAAGGCATTCATTTAATGTTTCTTTCCACTCTTTGCTACAAAAGTATTTCAGCTCATGTTGTCTACCATTTTATTGAGCCTAAATAACCATGGAACCACCTAAATAAAACAGTAGTCCCTTTTCAACCAGTGACTTATTGCTGTTTTGTCATACTTTAGTTGAAGATAATACAAAACTTAGTTTTGAAAACTATTTTAAAAAATTGTAACCTTTAGTGCTCTAAAATTCATTCCTAATATGAGATGCTTAACATGTTACCCTTTTTATGCACTGTGCACATACAGATGTTCTCATACAGTTGCTTAGTGAAACACTATGCAACTGTACTCACTGTTCCCCATGTACATTAGCTGAAAACATACTACCACAATAAACATTGTCTGCTCATTAGAAGTCCAGTTTTGGATTTGATTCTACACTGAATTCCTCCTGCCTTTTCACATCATTTTCTTCCCTTTTCTAGCCAACAATTTCCTGACCCCGCCAATACTTTCCTTTTTGTTTTAAGTTCCAACATTTGATTTCTTCTTTTCTGTAACCTTTGCTTGACTTTACACCAGAAATGCTTTTTATCGAGATAAGAACCTGCAGAACCTCTATTTGAGGAACTTGCCAACTGGACACTTGATAGAGCATAATATAGGAAAGAGTCACCTCAGATTGAGAAAATATTTTACAGCATCATCTTATGGTATAGTGCTATTTGTATCTTTATGGACAAGAAAATCATGGTCTTTAAATTTTAATTTATTTAAAGGTAAAAGATCTGTTTTCCTGAAAATATCAATTAATTATATGGCTTGTCTTATATTTGGGAAGCCCTAGTATCTCAACATATGGGAACCTAGTAGTCATTGCCAGATCTTGGACTTCTTTGCATGCTTCTCAAGTTATCCGCTCTTGGAATCGTAGGTGTATGTCAAAGCATTGGTTTGGAGGGACAGGGAGATAATGACTCATGCTTCATTGTATACATGCAGTGCGGTGAAGGGCAAAGTTGCAACTGGATTTGCATGACAGTTCAGTATTTTTGCAATATAATTTCAGTGTTCCACATTCCCTTACAAAACATTAATGAGTATATTAATAGAATGCAACTATAAAATAGTTTTCTTTTATGACCCACTTATTTATATTTCCACAGTTTATTACAATAAATAACAATACATTTTTGTAAAGTGTCAAAAGAAAAACTCCTCCACTTATCACTTAGGAAACCTTTATTTTCAGAAAATGTTTCAACTTAATGTTACAAACATTGCCCTCTTATAACTTTGTACTCTCTAAACGCAAATGACAGATTACTGTATGTGTTGACAATGAGTGTCTGTCCTCTTGCTGTATAGATAGACTGTTGGAAAGCACATGACATCATACATGGGGTGTAGTCCATGCACAGACAACATGTATTGTGTCTTGAGGCAATGAAAAGGCAAAGTGCAAGGTCTAGTAATTACTAAACAAACTTCTGAAACAAATACTCTTTAAATAATTCCTTCTGAAAATATGTTAGCAATCAATGATGTAATGTCTGCTTCTCAGCTGCTCATTGGCATAGATGATATTTATTTCTATCAACTCAAATTATACATACTAGAAGAGAAAATAATGGCTCTCATATTAGGATAGGTCTCATTATTAGTGTCTCTGTCCTACCTAATATTAAATGTATTACATGCAAAAACACAAGTTTACAGACAACCTTAGTAGATTTATTAACCCTTTTGAAAGAAATTTGCTTCATTTTGAATAAAAGTATAGGAGCAAAATGTTTAAATAATTGGATCTCTAATTAAATTGATGTAAATTACATCTAATTTGCTACTTAGTTGTACAAATGAATTGATGACTATGTCATTTCACAGTAACTGATAAAGCAAAATAAAGTAGTTTAGATGATGCTGTGTGATAGGGATTTTTTCCCTTAATTTCTTGTTAGTCAATTAAACTTTTGCATTATTCATTCTCAGTTCATTCATGTCTCTTTTACATAATATCTACATTTTTAAATGCTAAGATCCAACTTTATCTTTCCTTTATGGCTTGTATGATGACATCGATCTTTAGTCATGTGTTCATTATCTGAAAGCATAAAAAACATGTTTTAGGAGTGCAGTGTAGACTTCCTCCATCCAGGAGTGAAGATACGTTGCTTATGAAGAAGCAGTCATCTGCTGTTCGAACTCACACCAGGTCACGTTCATCTACCATTGCTTCTGGTGGAAGTGTGTCTGCGTCTACTTCTCCTCTGTTACCAGCTCGTGGAGCCTCTGGAAGTGGTAGTCTACATTCATTGTCCTCATCTGATGACCAGAACAGTCCTGGTACCTCCAGCAACTGCAAATCGACCTCTGTAGACAAAGAAGAGGAGGACCTCAATGCAGTGGCTACTGTTGTACCTACCCCTTCCCCTGGTATCTTACAGGTAAATATTTTGCTTTTGGTATATGTTGCTTTTGGTATATAGATCACTGTACCAGGTGTTCATTTATTTATGGAATTCTATAGATAAGGTTTCAAGTGTAATGACTAGAAGCAAGTTTTACAGAACTTGACATTGCAGAAATTTTGTTAATAATGTTATGATATGATAAAGTTGCGAAAAATGTATAGGGCTTTTGTTTGAGTACTCATGTTTGCAAATGCTCAAACTTCTAACCATGAATTGAATGGTGTCATCAATAGACTGCACACTTCAGACTGTGCAATGTTTTACATGATAGTGATGGAATGGAACAAGGTGATAAAAAAGAGGAATCCTTCCTTGCTTAAATGCTTACTGTTTTATGAACCTATTTTCAGAAATATTCAATGTGTAATAAAAAATTAAGAATGCGGAAATTTTAATCAACTGAATTAATATTAGAAGTTAAAAATACCTATATGTACTATTCACATGTTTTTCTTTACCCACTATTGCTTTTATATAGTTTCTACAATCTATTCTAATAAAAGCTTATTTTGCTATCTACTTCATTTTAATCCAGATACACATTTGCAGGAATAATTTAATGACACATTTCTTTGCAAGTTGGATGCAGGAAACTGAAGCAATAGTCAAATGTTTAAAAGTGGGTCACTATATACTGGCTTTGGAATTCTATACTCCTTCCATTTCATTGCAAGAAATAACTGAATCATAATCACTTCAAAAAATGAAAAAGTATGAAGAATTCAAACCAATAATTGTGTCTTGCGACTGCATGGGAACAGTATGGAATTTTCAGGCCAGCATATAGCGTCCAGTTCTTAAACATTTAACTGTCACTATTCCCTTTTTATCTATAATGATATGTGTAATGTAGATATTTCTGCAAAGGTTTATTTGGATTAAAATGCGGTAGAAAGAAACATAAGCTTGAGTAAGAATAATTTGTATACCCACTAATAAACGATAGAGGGTAGAGGAAGTCATGTGAATGTACCACATCAGATTTTTCATGTAAATAACTTTAATAAATGATATTTTAATCAAATCGTTAGAGCCATTTTTTAGAAAATAAAAATTTTCAAACAATGTAAAGGGTAGTTGAGAGTGGGGCAATTTTCTTGAAAATCTTTGTGTTGCATCCTTGGGAGATACTAAACTTAAGTACCAAGTTTAGTATTTATTCACCTTTTCATTTTTGAGTATTTCTGTTTGTACACACACACACACACACACACACACACACGCATGCACGCACGCACACACACACACACACACGCACACGCACACGCACACACACACACACACTTCCAAAAATGCTTCATTTGAATTTGGGAAGCCTCAAAACTTGTATTTCTGGTGAAATCTCAATATCAAATTTTTGAATGGAATGCAATACCTTCTCTTCTTACTATGTATGTGGTAAAGAAAGTAAAAACAAGGTTATATGAAAGAAATTGTATGTTTTAAGATGTTAAGTGCCAGAGCAGTCCCTAAGACCTGCCATATGCAATTCTTGTGGGGTCGTGGCAGTCCTTATGACCACCATGTTTCTGGACCAATTTAAGATTTCTACAAGCCAGCGGCCCATTGCAACATTGGGTTTTACCTATAAAATGGATCTCTGTGGCCCATATCTAAACATTAGTACCACTGGGTTTGGAGTTGGTATGTTATGGAGGTCTAAATTTCAGTATAAAAAATGTTGTTTGCATGAACAAAAAGATTTTATCAACTGTGTTTATATACAGTCGGGCAATAGAACACAATAATGCTATCAAGCAAAGGCATAATTAGAATTGCTGTCAAAGAATGCATTCAATTCTAACATTCAAAGTATATAAAATATGGAGTATCAGAAATGTTTTGTTTTTAACTTTTAGTTATGAAAATCAGCAAAGCATGGCAAGCAAAAATAAGGTTTTCCATCGCATTCTTCACAGTAGGTGGTTACTTTCTTGATTTCGTTTTTTGATAAATTTCCTGTGAGTTTCTTTTTGTAGCATCCTTTCAATACTTTTGTACCTTCTGAGCTAGTTTGTCATGTTTCTTGAGGGTATGCGCATTTAGAGATTTCCTTTTCCTAGAAATTGACATCGCTGCTGCTGAGAGAGATCACTCAAGAGTTTTGAGAACAACGATGCTTTTATGATTTTTTTCTCTGAAATCTGTGATGCAAATGGAAGACTTACTCATTGTTTTATAAAGGAGATGAGAATTTACAACTTCTATGCCAAACATGAGTCCAATAGCAACTTTTTGGTACCACTTCAATGTTCTTCTCAATGCATTGTAGCTCGCCATTTGATCTGAAACATCTACAGAACTTTTCCCTGAGTTATACTCCATTATCACAAGTGTCTTTTCAACTGGACCTTTGTGTCTATTCATAATCACAGTTTCATTATTGTGTTTTGTTGAAAGCATAAGAATATCTTGCCAATCTCTCCATTTTAAAACATAAATACTGTGTTCATTTTCTTTTGCAATAGTTTCTCCTCATTTCAGTTTCTTAGAAACTACATCATGTGGATTCCTTTTTCTATTGGCTCTTAGTGTTCCTACCAGATGAGTGCTTCTGTCAAGCAATTTATTTGCCAGTTCCAAGCTTGTATAATAATTGTCAGTTATATTGTCCTAACTTTAATAAGAGCTTTTCAATAGTTTCATGACAATGTTTGTTGGGTACACAGCCACCAGAATCTTGTTCTTTTCCAGCATACAAGGGTTATTTGAAAAGTTCTTGGAATCACCAACAGATATCACTGCTAGCTATCTGGATCTGGTGTAATAATTAGTCATCCTTTTTTAGTAAACATGTGGTGTATCAGTGCTCTGGGTATACAACTGTGGTGCTGATGCCTCTCTATTGTTGTTCCCATGTAGTGACTTTTGAAGATGGAAAAAACTGAGATTCAAGCAGTGATAAAATACTCCATAAAAAAGGTATGAAAGCAAATGAAATTCACGCCGATTTTCAAAACACACTGCTTCTTTGCTCCTGGACTCTGCTCCTTCATACTCAACTGTTGTCAAGTGGACCAATAAGTTTAAATTTGGTCAGGAGAGCTTAGAAGATGATCCACATAGTGGATGGCCAAGATGTGTCACCACCCCAGAAATTATTACAAAAGTGCATGATACGGTTTTGAAGGATCACCGACTCAGACTGCAAGAAATTGCTGATGCTCTAGGGATATCATCTGAAAGGGTATATTATGTTTTGACTGGGGAATTGGGTATGAAAAAACTATCTTGTAGGTGGATACCTCAACTGTTGACACAAGATCAAAAATGCATTAGAGTGCAAATGTCTGAACAATGTTTGGCATTTACAGAAAAACCCACAAGATTTTTTTTGCATCAGTATGTGACCACAGATGATACACTACTTATACTCCAGATACAAAACAACTGTGAAAGCAGTGGAAACATGCTGATTCTCCACCACCAAAGAAAGCAAGGGCAACACAGTCAGCCGGAAAGGTTATGGCATCAGTGTTCTGGAATGTGAAAGGGATTCTGTTGATAGATTATCTTCTCAATGGTCAAACAATTATGGGAAAATATTATGCTAACCTCCTGCATGATCTGAAGCAAAAAAATACGCGAAAAAAGTCCAGGTTTAGCAAGGAAAAAACTCATCCTCCATCAAAACAATGTGTGCCCACATGAGAGCAAAAATCCATGGCAAAAATACATGAACAGAGGTATGAATTTTTTCCACACACACCTTATTCACCTGATATGGTTCCATCAGACTTCCATGTCTTCCCTAAGCTCAAAAATTTCCTTGGTGGACGAAGATTCTCTTCAAATGAAAAACTCATAGCCAGAGTTGACAAGTATTTTGCAGGCCTGGAAAAATCTCATTTTTGAGATGGAATAAAGGCATTGGAACATCGATGGACCAAATGCATTAGTGTACAGTGAGACTACATTGAAAAACAAAAGTATTTTAGGTGAGGTCAGTTGTTATTTAATATGTTATTCCAAGAAATTTTCAAACAACCCTCGTAAATCTTTAAATTCAGGTATACCCATCATCACAGCAAATCTTGAACAGCTTGATTTCATATTTGTGCACCTTTTGTGGGATATATTGTTTTATCAGATGACCTCTAAGTGGTACTAATGACTTCAATACAGTACACTTGACAAGGTGTATATGTATCCTGAAATCTTTCAACTAACGTAATGATCACCTTCAGGGTAAAGATCATTATCGCTGAAATGCCAGAATTATAGTAAAATCCCAAAACGGTTCCTACTCATGACCTAGTTATCACAGACTTTGAAGAGCACCTTTTTAGACAGTAATGATGCACATTTGGCATTTTCACCAACCCCATATATCCTACTGTTCCTAAGAACTTCATCTCATTTTTATCTGTAGGTTGCCAAATATGCAATCTTGAACTACCAGAAACGTCAGCACCCAACGTTAGAGTCTGTGTGGTGTAGATACTAGTTTGATTGAATGTGTTCCAAAACACTATCATCAATAAATATAGAGAAATAATCAAAGGGGTTAGTGTCTACTAAGAGAGCAGCATACACTGGATTTATTACTCCAGAAATTGTACTCTATTTGAAATCTAGGTGATTTTCTGTTGGTTCTTTCCAAGTTATCAGTGCAATTTGAGGCACTTGCACAGCATTTCTATTCAGGAGGTGAATTATCCAGATTGTTTGAGATGGACTCAGATAAGTCATGTTCAGTATTGCTTGCACTATCACTCAAAAAATAAGTAGGATCCTGAATTTAATCATTTGAAGAAAATACATCATCTTCCTCCTCCTTCCCTGAATAACACAGATCTGTAAAGAGGAGGAATCAATACAGTACAAAAATTTAGTATTCAAGATGCATAAGAGCAGCAAGATTATTTATGGTTCATTGTCAGTTATCTAAGTACCTACCCAATGTCACATTTTTTGCCATTTCCAAAATTCTTGTAGCATGCTCACTCATTTTCTATATATTGTTAGCACTACAAGTGTGAAGACAACAGTCCTATTCAATAACGGTAAACATCACAAAAGTGCGCTTTCTACATTATATTAGATAAGAGCCAGCAACCTGACAATACAGATATATAATTCAAGGCAAGGCAACAGAGGTGCTCTGAGTGAAAAAAATCAAATGTATTTCAATGAATCCATACATTTGCTATAAATTACTGCAAACTGCTATGCATGACCACTGATCTATCTAGGAAAAAGTAATGTGTTAAGACAATGTATTGAATACCAAGAGAATAGCTTAATGAATGATGGATGGGTAAGTAAATTACGGAATATTTTGGAGGAAAATGGGTTAGGAGATATATGGAGAAGGAGAGAAAATAATGTAAAACATTTTTGGAAAAAGGCAAGGAAAAGACTGGAAGATATAGAAATACAAATCATGTTCAGTGAGATTGCCAAAAAGAGCTCATTAGTTTATTATAGGCCAATGAAAAATACATGGGGTAGGGAAAAATATATAGACATAGTAAATAAAGAAGAGAGAGAATCTATTGCATGGTTAAGAACCGGAGCATGGAGGCTAAAAGGGCTAAGACAGGGTATTCCTCAGAACCAATGTCCGATATGTGGTGGTAATGAAGACATTGAACACATAGTATTTAAGTGCCAAGGAACAGAAAATTGGAGAAAAGAATTTTTTAATAAGAAGTGGTTGAAGGGGGATAGAAATACACTTATAATTGAAATGATATGCAAGGACGCTAGAAGCATTGGACAGTTTTTGTGTAAAGTAAAAAATAAATGGCTTTGGACAGTGGAAAGAGAAAAGTAAGAGGTAGTGCATCTTACTTTGAATGGAAAACTATAGTGAATGTGTGATGGTTAAGTAATCAATAAATGGAAAGTGAAAAAAAAAAAAAAAAGTGGAAATGGGACATGAAAAAAAAAACTGAAGAAAAAAAGAGCAAGATAATTTAGTGACAAGAGATTGTAAAATGTAAATAAACTGTAGTGATTGTCTACTGAATAAGTGACCAGGGTCAAAATGCAGTAGATAATCAAATTTGTAAAACTCGTAGCACAATAAATAGACCACTGATCTTACAATAAAATTTCTTGTGTGGGAATACGGCGGTACCCTGGGGGGGACTGCCAGAATTACTTTTTATAGTAATTGTCTATAAAGCCCTCTATAAAACTAATCTTTGCAGTAAGTTAATATATAGTGTGTCCTTTATTGACATTTGGGAAAATTTCATCAAATATCTACTGGCATTTAATGTGTTAAAGAGGCTTGCATTTTCTGTGCAGTAAGTTTTTGTTTGTCTCTTACAGTTTACCAATAATACAAAATTATTTCTTCTAAATGAAGAGGACTTTAAAGGCTATTCCCAAAAAGCTCAAGAAATGTATTTTATTCGTCATGTAAATATCTTAAATACATTGTATTTTAATAAAAATTGTTAGTCATTTTTGAGAAAATCAAAAATAATGAAAACATTTTTCCGCGTAAAGGCTAGTTGGGATGGGCAGATTTTCTTGAAAATCTTAATGATACATCTTTGGAAGCTGCAGAACTTAAATGCCAAATTTAAATTGGTGTTAATGCCACATTTGGTTTTGAGTCATGTTTTATAAACACACATAAACCTTTTTCTAAAATGCTTTATTTGCATTCAGGGGCCTAAAAATACCTATGTATTTCTGATGAAGTATTGGTATCGAATTTTTGGGTGGAATGGAATTCTTCCTCTGTCTACTAATGTGGCAAAGTAAAAGAAAATTGAAAATTATAAAGAAAGGAAAGAAAAAAAAACACTAAAAGTAAAGTGAAGAAGAAAAGGTTTGCATTTTTGGCATTTGTTTCCAAGCTTCTGATATCAGCATCTGCTTTCCAGCATCACTACAGCAAGACAAGCAATTCTCTCTCAAGGAGTGAAGGGTGTCACCATCAGTGAAGCTGGGTATTAACTGCAAAAATCTACTTTGGATTCTCTTCCCTTGCACTGCCCTCTTTAATAATACTCAGCTGCTTATAATGTCATTATATTCAAACTATGTCTAACAAACTAGACAGGCTACAGTACAAATCAGAGTTACATGTTAATGGTAGTATCAACATTGCTGACATTAGTTCATAAAATAATTTTGCATTTTCTATAAATTTAATGAATTATTTATTTGTTTCTCTAGAATTTTAATATATTAGGCAGCTGTAATTTGACTCCATTGAGCCATGACTGGACTAGAGATAACAGTTGATATAATAAATGGACAGTGGTGTTACTAGCTACTGAATTTTTATTATAAACAGTACTCTCTTTCTCTCTCTCTCTCTCTCTCTCTCTCTCTCTCTCTCTCTCTCTCTCTCTCTCTCTCTCTCTCTCTCTCTCTCTCCCTAATATATACCAAGTGATCGTTTTGTAGCTCAGCTATGATTGCATGTATGTTTGATCCGTTTATACTACAGTGATCGCAGTATGTTCTGCTAACTCACTAGCAGTGAATGACCCACTCAAGGCTACACTTTATTGGCTGCAAATGTCAATTACCAGTTGCTACCTTCTGTTTATGCTATAAAGCCTAGGGTTTGTTCATTGTAAATCTAAAAAGTGAAAGTTTATTCAAACATCTGTGTTGTGTCTGAATTACTTCAGAGCATTCTTATTATTGTTGCTGTTCTTGTGTTGTTATTAGTGCACTGAAATGCCTGCCAAAAAATTCATGCTTGAACAAAGAATTTTTATGTACGATGTGCACATAAGAACAGAATCATGTATACAGGTGTGTAGATAATTTTAGGAAGCATTTCCTAGCATTCCAGTTCCAAATAGATATGTTGTCAGATGTGTGGTTAATAAGTTTAGGACAGCAGGATAGCTAAATGCTAAAACTAAGGAGTGAAATAGACATGTTCTAATGGAGGAAAAAATTGACAAAATTGGTGTATCATTTGAATGCACTCCAAAGAAGTCTCTAGGACATGTACAGCAAGTGGGTGTTTCAAAACCATCTTTTCATATAACTGCTAAACTTTTAAAATTTAAACCCTAGAGAGTGACTATTGTTCATGAATTACAACCTCGTAACAATGAAAAATGCCAGGGATGTTCTCAATACAGATGGACACCACTTTCAATAGCACTTATAACAAGGTTAGTACTCATTATAGTGCCTCTTGCTATTACTCATGAATAGGTATGTAATGCAGGAGTTTAAGAATGGAAAAGTGTAATAGATAGTATGCAGAGCATACATACATGTGATCTGGGCTGGGCCATAAAATGACCACTCTGTATATACACAAAATATATATGTAGTATCTTTCTCGGTTACTCTCTCCTTGTCATAACTATGCATATAATTAACAAAAAAATATGTAATTTTGTAAAGAAACTTTATATTCAAAATATTTATGTGGGTATACCTTACATTGCTAACAAGACTGCAAAATAATTCAAAATGCAATAGTTTAGTATGTATGGGCTATCTTTGTCTTCACATAGTATATATACGAAAATTATGTATAGAAATTAAAACAGAATGGGAGTTTTGTAGTGGGTGCCTCAGAGCAAAAAAAAAAAACAAAAAAAACATCAGGGTAACCTTCATAACTCGGATGGCAAAATATTACTTATAAACTGAGAAAGTTCACATACATATACTTCAACATTTTAGGTTAATGTATCTTAGAACATGTTCTTAGAGCTACAGTTCTCAACATCAGCTGATCGCTACCTACTAATGAACAATGGTTTGACCTCAGTGGTCAAGGCTGGATATATTTGTTGATGAGTTATCTTGTTGGGATTTCAAAATTCATGAGACCCATTTTTCTTTTTTTTAATAAATATCTTCTTCCACACTGTAAAATCTGTGGTATTAATAATGTATTTCATTAACTCTACATGTGCATTTATTTCACAAGTTGTGTTCCTAAAATGTGTGGTTATTGCTGATTCTTCTGTTTATATTTAATATTCTAAAAATGTACTTTGGTTCTGATGTCTATAATCATTTTTCTTTGTCCTATATAGATTTTTGGTACAGCCTTTGCATTTAATCTTGTAGATGCTGGATTTCTTATTTGGGGCTCTTTAAATTTATAGCCTACAATAATTAGATTCTTTTAGGTTGCACCTGTTGGAGTGCTAACGTAATACTGAATTACTTGAGGATTGTTCAAGACTTCCAGTGTGCCCAGAAATGAAAAGTGAGATTTTTATAAGTCATCAGTTACAATTCATATTTCTGTCCTAAAATTGGAACATATATGGTAAACCATATGACTGCCAGGCATATTATTGCATTCAAGAAGTATGAAGTCAACCCAGAATGTAAACTGAGAAATTCATTTTCTAATAAAAATGTATCCCATTTTTCACAATCACTTGTGTGTCCCCTCCTATATATTAACACATTGTTTTAAAACAATACCCTGTAACTGATATTCCATTGGTTTTATGTTTTTGTTATTTTAGTGACCTTGTAATTGCAAGCATAATTTATAATAATATATGTATCTGATTTTTTTTTTATTTAAAGCAATGAAGCATCATTTAAAGCATAACTTCATAACTTAATTTTGTTTTACTTATGTTATTAATAGCAAAGACTAATATAGCACAGTTTGCAGTTCTTCACTATAAATGCCAATGAAATATCATGCATTTTGTTTTTTTCGTTCTTCTGCAAAATTCATAATTTATATTTACAGAATATTGTTTCTTCAAATACAATATGCTACAATGCTTTGTTTGTACAGGTGTATGCAGCATATGAAACTGGTCTAGCAAGTGGCACCAGTTTAAAGCTCCATGTTACTCCATGGACTACAGCTCGAGAAGTGGTGGACCTGGTGGTAAAAAAGCTCAATATGGCAGTGGTGCTACGTGGCAAGGATAGTCCCATCTACCCCAATGATAAACTATCCAATTTTTGTCTGGTTGCTGTCATTGGTGCTCGAGAACGCTGCCTTCGAGATGATTTCAAGCCCTTGCAATTGCAGAACCCTTGGAAAAAGGGACGACTCTATGTTCGGCAGAAACAGGATGTATTGGCTGCTCTTGAACAGAGTTCTCGGCATTCAGCATACATTTAGCCATGCAGTAACTTTCATTGCTCTCACATTTAAATATAGCTTTCCTTCCAATTTGGCTCAAAGCCAAGCTCATCAGTACGGGTCTGAAAGGGTTTCAATTGTGATAAAATGAATGCTTGCTACCCTGAGGGAGATTTGTATCATAAGAAATATAATTCCAGATATGAGACAGAGGATTAAGATGTCTTTGTCTTTCAGTTAATGCAAAAGAACTATTTATTTTATGCAGCACCTTGGTTTTTGGTAAGAGAATTCAGAAAGGCATAATAATTTGGTATATCGTACGAAGAACTGCAATTTAAGGTACCCTGGCATACATTGCTTCTGATTTAAAAACCAATCTAATGAGAGTCACAACAAGCATCACTAACAAGTAGCATGGACAAGTGAAATCTCAGAAGTTTAATTTTTACAGAATTATCCTCTTTGCTATGGCTCATAATAAATTTGAATTAATTCCTTACATTTTAAAACATTTCTTTATGCCAGGTATCTTACAGCATGAGCCAGTACTAGGGATATAGATATTGTTCATATGAAACATTTTACTTTGGGGACCAATTGTAAGCATTTCTCAGTAAATTAAATATCTCATTTACTTAGCTAAAATCCAGTGGATTCTCCAGTTGCCTGGGAAATAAGAGGTTCTTGTTCACCCCCTTTAGTGGTATAGAATTCTTCTCATATCAGCAAATCTGGGAAGAGCAACATCATAAGGTCCTTGGGGACCAATTGAGGAGCTAGCAATCTGACCACATGCTCTCTGCTCATGATGGAAGAAGGCAGAGGATTCAGCAGCCTTGCCTTAGCCTTGGTTTGTTTCAGGCTGTTGCACCATAGAGAAAGAATGAAGTGCTGTGGAAACAGGCAATGATTTTATTTAACTTTTTAAAGAGTCTTATATTACCAATAGATAAATTAACATTCCATAGTCATTATTCCAAAATTACAACAATCAACTCTGACATTATGGAGAACAACAAATGGATTTTTGTTATTTCTTTTTCATTTATTTATAATACTGAGTCAAGATTTAGGGTGCCATCAAGTGCTGTCTGACCACTGAGCTAATTAAAGGTATTTAGTAATAAATGAACTGCATGTGCTGAAAGACAGTTGAAGAAAATGAGATTAATATTTGAAACTGAGGTTCCTACATTAATATAAAGAATAGTTTCTAAGGAGTATCATCATTTCTTTTTTAATTTGGAGAGCAGGGCTTTATCTGTTTGACAATGACTTAAGAATGTATGCATCACTTGTAAGGGTAGCAGAAGGACTTGTATGCTTGCAGTGCTGTTTCACGCACATTTCCTCCAGCAAACTATATCTCAAATACTGCTGGCTTAACTGATATCCTCATTAGTGTAATGCATATCTGTTATCGGTTTCAAATAAAAACACTGAAGGAAAGCTTTGTAGAAAACATTTCAAAGAGATGGATAGCCTATGAAAACCTTAAACATGGGTATATTCCTGTTTTTTCTGTTTTATCAGAAGAAACTTAATTATGACCAATCTGTGATTCATGTTGGAAATTGGATATAACAGCTTTAAAAGCTGCAATGCCATATGTATGCCACAAGAAAGTGTTACATTCATCTCTAGTCTCTTCATGTTTGGCAGCTAAGCAAATAGAGTACATCTCATCATCATCATCCAGAAGAAATTTGAAGTTATTGTGCAAGATTTATGGTGTCATTTTGTGTTTAGTTTCATTCATTCACAACTTAAATAAATGAACATTTCATACATATGAGACAAATTGGTGTGATTCAGTAATAATAGGTACTTGAAACAAAAAAGGATGTGACGAATTTGAAGTTATGACACCAAGAAAAATATGGAAGCATAGTAAAGAAAGTGATAATGTGCTTCTGTGAGGTACCTACCTAATGCAAATATTTTTGCTACGATATTAAATATCATTACTTAATGATTAGTTTGTGGAAATGCATTTGGATACAACAGGTATTCCTAGTGGTGCTTTTTAAACTTTAAATGTTTAGGTTACTGTGCTAAAAGCCAAGCATTATCATCAAATTATACATTTCAGATATTACACAGCATAATTTTATATACAGAGTTTTATTTGGTGCAGAAATTCTTAGAGAGTCAGACTCTTCATCTTTAATACATAGCAATGGAATCTGCATCTGAAATGATATACCTAAGATAAATTACTTTGCCTGTGTCCTAAGAAATTATAACTGTGCCTTTTGACCATTGAGCATAAAATGACAACTGAAATTAACATACTATGTGCTTGATAATTAAAAATGAGACTTCATTAAAGGCTTTCTCCAGTAAAATAAAATAATTTTAAAAACTATAAAATAGGTATAACAATAATAGCAATTCTTATATTGAATACATATAAATGAACTTTTTATTGCTTTGAGCACCACCTGTAGCTACAATACTTCCTATACATTGCAATAAAAAGTGTTCACTTATCAGTTTGTCAAAGGCACAGCTAAAATTTCTTTATTTTTTATGAGCTAAGCTGTGCTTTACTTACAGTGCAATATGACTTTATCTTTAACACCAACTTTGCTTTCAGCAGAGATGCAGTTTTATATCCCCAGCTGTGATATAAACTTAAATAATGATATTGAGATTGAATGCTTTCATACAGAATAATTTTGTTCCTCTTCCTATTGGCATAGTATTGCTAATTTTTAAAAGAAATCAGCACTTACTGTAACAGAATTACATAACATTTTATAACATCATTACATAATTGTATGCCTATAGTTCTCCATACTTTGAGGAAACTGTTGTCATCTTTTAGGTTTAAACACAAAAGTTCTCAGCTCTTAGTATTAAATTTTGAATTTTTACTATGCATGATTCTTCAGATGCAAAAGGCAGTCACTGCACATCATTAAAAGTAACTGAATGTTCTGTTCATTGAAGAAAGAAAGAAACAAACAAACAAAGGAAGGAAGAAGAAGAGGAATATACAACTTAATTATTATAACTTAAGGAATTTTTGGAAAGAAATGTCTGTTTTAAACACCTTCCATTAGCAAGCCTATAACAGTGTTTTAAGTTCATTCTGAAAATAACCTAAACTGTGCATAAAAGCTAAACTAATATAGGTATGCTACTTATGAACAGAAATTTGGAACATAAAATACTGGTAAATAAAATTATAAAAGTTGTCAAAGGCTGAAAAATTAGGCACATGTATATTTGTTTACTTTATTGTGATTTATTTGTGATCTCATAAGCATTACGTATCTCAATTACATTGCCTAGCTGGAGCCATTTATATATATATATATATATATATATATATATATATATATATATATATATATATAGGAGAAAACACATTAAGCAGTTTGAAATGACATGGATGATTTTCAGAATTCTGATCCCTTGATCCCTCTTCTTTATTTGTCCATCTTCAAACCTATTTCAAAGTCATCAAGAAATCAGGCCTAATAAATCACTTTAAATGCCTGAATTGTTCACTAAGATTTAGGAGAGCTAGTAAAAATGTGTGCATTAAATGAGCTTTTTATAGATATTATTGAAAATGGAAATTTGGATCATAAATGATTATTATATTAGTTATAAATATAGAAAACAAAAGAAATTCCAAACACAAATTATAAATATTTTCTTGTTCAAATTATGACATTCTTTACTCAAATAAGCTTATTTTGCTGTAAACAGCCTTCCATAAATAAAATGCTGATTGTAGTGTTTTAAAGAAAGTGAATGTATGTTACTTTAAAGATCAGAGTATGAAGTGGAACTAGGCCCCCTGAAAATACACACTGACAGGCCTCCTACTCATCATAGAGTCTGAGGCGGGCTCCCCGTTAGTCACAAAGTCCCACATGATTTGTGCAATAATGTGAAGGTAGTGACATACAGGTACATAAGAAAGCACAAAATGATACAGGCACTGTTTGTGTTTTATTTTACAGACTCTTTCAGGTCCCCTAAAAGCCAGGCCCCCAAATGCATATCCATCCTGGCATTCCTCCAAATTATGGGCAGCCTGTTAGAACTAATCTCAGCTTTCATAAATTTGATTTGGCAGAAATTGAATCATCCCATTGGGACCATGAACATGAACTCAGCTTATTCTTTCATTTATTTATACTTTATCTGGAGATTTGTATACTTAATATAATATTACTGAAAATGTTAAAACATGAATCTGTTTAAAGTTGGTCACATGACATGCACTGCAATGGTAGATATTCTGTAAATGTGAAAGTTTTACAAGATAGACCTTTGTAGAATATTAGGTATTCTGTCCTTTCAACTGTCTTCCAAACAAGAAATGGACTGATGAAAATTATGGTTAAATTAATCTGGCTTTGATTAGTTTCTAATTGCCTATCAGTAAATTTTTTAGCAAAGCATTAGAAAGGGGTCTTATCAAAGCAGTTGTATCAGCAGAAGACTGAATCAGATAACAAGCATAGACATCAATGCTGTTGTGAAATTGTACTAGGCCATTCTTGAAGTATTCATTAAGTGCAGTTTTCAGGCTTGTAACAGTCAAGCAAATTGTAAAATGTTATAAACCCTTACAGCTTTCAGAGTGTTTATGAGGCTGTAAACTTTCAGAAAAGTTCATTTAGATCATTTATCCAATGATCTGTTACTTAAAGAATGGAGGAAAAAGGGGAAACACTTATATAGAACTGTTGGCAGAATTTGCTTTTTAAATCATGAGAAATAAATATTTTGTGGAACTAAGTATTTATTGTGCTAAGAGTTTACAATTTGATTGTCTACTGCACTTTGACCCTGGCCACTCATTCAGTAGACAATCACTACAGTTTATTTACATTTTACAATTTCCAGTCAATGCATTCTGTAGACAATCACTACAGATTATATTTACATTTTACAATTTCTCGTCAATAAATTATCTTGTTTTTTCAGCTTTTTCATGTCCCATTTCCACTTGTTTTTCACTTTTCACTTATTGATTACTTAACCATCACACATTCACTATAGTTTTCCATTCAAAGTAAGATACGCTACCTCTTACTTTTCTCTATCCACTGTCCAAAACCATTTATTTTTGACTTTACACAAAAACTGTCCAATGCTTCTAGCGTTCTTGCACATCATTTCGATCATAAGCGTATTTCTATCCCCCTTCATTTACTTCTTATTAAAAAATTCTTTTCTCCAATTTTCTGTTCCTTGGCACTTAAATACTATGTGTTCAGTCTTCATTACCACCACATATCGGACATTGGTTCTGAGGAATACCCTATCTTAACCCTCTTAGCCTCCATGCTCTGGCTCCGGTTCTTACCCATGCAATAGATTCTCTCTTTTCTTTATTTACTATGTCTATATATTTTTCCCTACCCCATGTATTTTTCATTGGCCTATAACAAACTAATGAGCTCTTTTCAGCAATCTCACTGAACATGATTTGTATTTCTATATCTTCCAGTCTTTTTCTCGCCTTTTTCCAAAATATTTTTCACGTTATTTTCTCTCCTTCTCCACGTGTCTCCTAACCCATTTTTCTCCAAAGTGTTCCATAAATTACTTACCCATCCATCATTCATTAAGCTATTCTCTTGGTATTCTATACATTGTCTTAACACATTACTTTTTCCTAGATTTAAAGTTCTTTGTACATAATGTCAATAACCACATGGATTCCTATTTTTGCATTTGTATACATTTATGGCTTATTTAGAATATCAAATCGAGGCAAATGTTTTCATGTAAATACAAGTACTAAAGAGTAACTTCCCCCTCAGGGAGTTCATTTAGCATAAACACATCAAACATACTTCCTTTAAACTTGTTTCTAAATTCTTTAAAAATATTTTTCACATAGCTTTAGAGAAGCAAACTCATCAGTCTTGGTAAGGTTAATCCTCAACCTGATGAATGCCAGATGCTTCAAATTTTCCAACCTCCTGGTTTGTTTGTGCATTAATTTCATTATAAACAAATCATTCATCATTGTATCTATCAAGGTCTATATAGTGCCAAAGGCTTGACACAGTCTTCTCAAATTCTCCATATGAAACACTTTCTTTACAAAGAAGTAATGGAATGGTAAATAAAAATGAATATACTGCATTTTTATAAAGTTTTAATTATTGGATGGCACACACTGACTAATGGTTGTCAAAACAAATAAATAATGTTGATTTTTATAGACAAAAAGATAATATTTTCATAGCTACATCCATGCTTACAGATATCCCCTGAAAAATGCACTGTAACAGAGGTACAAAAAGTAGCGAATTATAGACTTTAACTCTAAAATGATCTCTTGTCTGAAGCTTCCAGGTTTGATTCTTAAACTGGTGGATAAGTTACATAGGTAAGTCTTCTGAAGCTTTATTATATTTTGGCAAATAACAGATAATCACACTTTTTCAATAAAATCTTGGCATTGATAGAATTTTTGCTGAATATATTAAACCTAAAAACAACTTAAAGTACATGAAATATAGAAGAAGTAGTGAAGAAATATCTGTTTGAAGTCATCAAGTTTTCTTTTTTAAACTATTTTCAGTTGTTTTGGTACAAGATATGAGACACTTTTCATGTGATTTAAATTGTGTTTCTGACATATATATTGCACTCTTCTCCAATATTACAGAAAAATATAGTTTAAATAAATATTAAAAACACTTCAGGGGCACTCTATTCAAACATAACAAAAAATATTCACATTATATAGGCTTCATTTCTTAATTATTGGTGAATATTTTTAAAGCACTGTATTTTGAGAACATCTTCTGTGTAAGGGTGGAGACAGGCTGTGTAACAAGAGAAATTCATCAAAAGAAAGGCCTCAGGCAAGGATGTAAGTTAAACCCAGTTTTATTTAATTTATACATAGATGATGTCTTATTAGAAATTGGAAGGAATAAAAACTGTGCACCAGTAATTAACAACATCCAAACCCCAGGACTTCTTTTTACAGATGACCTAGTGGTAGGATCTATTACAGTAAGTGGTTTAAAACAATCATTACAAGTAATTGATGCATATTGTAAAGAATGGAAGTTAAAAGTGAATCAAGAGACAGACACAGATTGTGGTATTCGAAAAGGGGGAAGGGAAAGAATAAAGATTACAGGGTGGTGCGTGACTGTATTTATTCAGGAGTAAAAGTAGATGGAGGTAATAAATGGGAAAAACAAAAGAAGTTTGCATTGGCAAAAGGTAAAGAGGCAATGGCAGCAATTAGAAGCTGCAAATATACAGTAACCAATATAAATGTTAAATGGGTGGAGAAAGTTTATGAAATGGTTGTGGAGGCAAAAATGATGTATGGTATAGAAATATGGGGATTAGATAGAGGATGGGAAAGTATAGATGAGGTGCACAGGATGTTTTGTAGAGAAATACTAGGGTTTCCGAAGGCAATTTTAAGACAGGTAGCACTATTACAGATGGGCAGCATGTCAACTAAGGGGAAGATAATGGAAAGAGCTTTGAAATTTTGTTCAGAACTTTAAATCTAGGAAAAAGTAATGCGTTAAGACAATGTATAGAATACCAAGGGAATAGCTTAATGAATGATGGATGGATAAGTAATTTATGGAACATTCTGGAGAAAAATGGGTTAGGAGACATGTGGAGAAGGAGAGAAAATAATGTGAAACAGTTTTGGTAAAAGGCGAGAAAAAGACTGGAAGATATAGCAATACAAATCATGTTCAGTGAGATTGCCGAAAAGAGCTCATTAGTTTGTTATAGGCCAATGAAAAATACATGGTGTAAGGAAAAATATATAGATATAGTAAATAAAGAAGAGAGAGAATCTATTGCATGGGTAAGAACCAGATCATGGAGGCTAAGAGGGTTAAGACAGGGTATTCCTCAGAACCATTGTCCGATATGTGGTGGTAATGAAGACATTGAACACAGTATTTAAGTGCCAAGGAACAGTAAATTGGAGAAAAGAATTTTTTAATAAGAAGTAGTTGAAAGGGGATAGAAATACACTTATGATCGAAATGATGTGCAAGGATGCTAGAAGCATTGGACAGTTTTTGTGTAAAGTCAAAAATAAATGGTATTGGACAGTGGATAGAGAAAAGTAAGAGGTAGCGCATCTTACTTTGAATGGAAAACTATAGTGAATGTGTGATGGTTAAGTAATCAATAAGTGAAAAGTGAAAAACAAGTGGAAATGGGACATGAAAAAAACAAGATAATTTATTAAATGTAAATAATCTGTGGTGATTGTCTACAGAATGCATTGACGGGAAATTGTAAAATGTAAATAAACTGTAGTGATTGTCTACTGAATGAGTGGCCAGGGCCAAAGTGCAGTAGACAATCAAATTGTAAAACTTTTAGCACAATAAATACAAATACAAATATTTCTGGAGGTAAATGGTCATTTTCCATTACCATTCATACTGCAGCCATCATTTGTATTAAGTTTATAAAAGTGTATTGACACTATTGGGGTACAGTCAAAATGTAATTATCAAGAATATTTGTACACTTTTCCATTTGTCTTCAAGTAAAAATTTAAAAAAAAAGAAAAAACTCTTAACCCTAGTTTCACTGTTACATTCATTTCCCTATAATGTTGCTGAGAACTTGCAAGTAAGTACTTAATATATTTGCCTGCTATAAACAAACAGTTAGAAAAAGTTGTTATAAAACTAGTCAATGAGCTGATTCAGTTACTGCTATATGATAAAATTCTCAACTATAGGATATCTACAAAAGCCTATTACAATGGAATTATTTTTAGTACTTTAAATAATAAAAGACAAATTGTGTTAGCAATCAAGAAATTGAAGTTTCAACCGAACTAAGGGAATATTAAGTGCATCTTTTGACATGGGGTAAAGATGATTTATTTTGAAGGATGAATATATATATATCTTAGAACAATTATTTAAACCAAGACATTCATTAATTTTTAAGTTATAACTTTAGGTATTATTATTATTTCATGGAAACCTTGTAAGGCAGAGCTTTAAATGTATAAAGGGAAAGTGCAAAGTACTGAATATATCTGTTAAGTGCAATTGATCTGAAAAGGTAAAGCTAAGTAATTTTAGAGCAAAAATATGTTGTTGTTACATTAGTTTTAAAGTTCTGAACTTTGCAATCTTTCAGTAACTAGAGAGATATACAATACATCACTAAGAGAACCAGAACAGCAGCTACCTAGCAGTATATGTGGGGCTGGTGCATTCCACAGTTCCTTCACCTGTAGCAAAAGTGTTACTAACCTATATTTTTAAGACAGAATCTCTCCATTAATGCTATAAGGCTGTCCAAAAGAAATGAATAAATCTGACTCTTAAAAGAATAATTTTAAATTTCATGTTGAAATTGAAGAGTAAAGTAAATGTGAACATTTCTCTGTAATTATGCTAGTGGAAAAAGTGAATAATTATGACCACCTTGAAGTGGATAAACTATGAAAGATGTGGGATATGAATTAGGTACATGAAAGTGAAATAAAAAGTGCACCACATATTTTGTTACATGCTTAACAATGTGTATAAATGATGAGTGCATGTTGTATTAATGTATAAGTGGTCTGTTACTGTTTTACTGTCCAACACTCATGATGTACAGTTTGTTAGAGGGCAATAAAATTTATGTTGCATAAAGGCCTCTATTTATTTGTGTGAAATGAGTCTTTCTAGAACTACTTCTAGGAAGAATATCTATGATTAGCAACAAAAACCATTTATAATGATCATGGGTCAGGAAAAGTGGCTAAGGTATCCTTTAACTTCAATGAACTGAATCAAATCTGCAGAGCTTTATATTGCAGTAATTGCATCAGCACACTTTACTCCAAAGGATACAGTTCTAATGGAAAAATTTAATTGCAGATAAAAGCAGTCAATTTTTAAAACTCTTAAAATGCACTACTTTCTTTATTAATTAACTATAGTAGAGAGAGAAAGTGTGTTTACTTTGTCCAAACATTTAATATTGAAATTTTACTGCAAATATACATTTTGAGGTCCCTTGAATCTGGAAAAACCGTTTTTTAAAAAATTTCTGGGAAGAAATGGGAAAGAGAGAGATTTTTAGTTTCTCAAAAATGTTGCTTTCAGTGTTCCTCATATGATCTACAACCTTTGGGGGAACTTGGTCCCACCAAACAATGAATGGACCCATGTATTAGTTGAGGACCCAGCAGGCAATGTCTGTTACCTTTGATGGTAGGATGACAATGAGGATGCTGGTGAAATGAGGGGACCTACAGCTGTTACCTTGGACTTCAAATTACATTGGACCTTGTTAGTATTTCACATGACCTAGTTGGAGGTGAAGGCCCAGATATGGACAACTTAAAATCATAACCCCATAGGGGGGATCAAACCATGGATTCTGAGTGTGACAGCTGCAAATGAAACCACAGTGCTACTCTGGCACCCTTTTCTTAAAGCTGCTTATAAGAATTCCGAGACTTGAGTTGTGAGAGAGCTGTGATAGAGTTAACATGCATTGTTACAAGCTCCATGAAAATGGTTATGCCAATTGAAGTGTACCATGGACAAATTAGATTATTTAATTGTTCAAAGTTAGTTATAAATGGACTGAATAAAGAGGAATATGAGACGTCAGCATATTGGTTTCTTCTGGTGGAGGTGTGTCTGCTGATAATAGGCAGAATAGAAATGAATTCTGCACCTTAATGGGTGAAGTTATGGCAATGCTGAAAGCTTTCATGGAGGACGTGATGCAAGTTAAAATGGAATAATGGAAAAGGGATGTGGCTAGCTAGATGAAACAGAAACTATGCACAGGAATTCAGAAGAAGAAACAAGAGAAAAGCTTATGGATTTAGACAAGAGAGGGACATATTTGAAAAAAGCAGAGCAGGCAATCAGAAAAAGAAACAGCTTGTTTCCACATGTAAAAAATCTGATGTGTTACACTCACATAACTTTCTCTACTCTTGTACAAACTAATTTTACAAACGCTTATTCTCCATATGCTTCATGTTAATCGAGATATCGAGATGTCAATCTTATTGGTAATTTTCTTGTAGATGCAAGGGGAATATGGTAGCTTTTAAGCGATGGTCAAATATTTTAACGCTGGTTGCTATGCGGCGCAGTCCATTCTCTTTGTATGTCCAGGACATAAAAAATCTGATGTGTTACACTCACATGACTTTCTCTACTCTTGTACAATCTAATTTTACAAACGCTTATTCTCCATATGCTTCATGTTAATCGAGATATCAAGATGTCAATCTTATTGGTAATTTTCTTGTAGATGCAAGGGGAATATGGTAGCTTTTAAGCGATAGTCAAATATTTTAACGCTGGTTGCTATGTGGCGCATTCCATTCTCTTTGCATGTCCAGGACATAAAAAAATGAATAACGTATTTGAGAAAAAGTATAAGTATTGGAAAATTTAAGGAAATAACAAGCAATATCTCGAAAACGGTTCACTCAACAAAAGAAATGTATATGACATAAGTTGTGTATTTTAACGCGATCTACATTTTTTGTGTAGTAAAATTTTGTCTATCTCTTATGGTTTACCGGTTATGGAAAAGTCGTTCACAATGAAGAATACTTTTGGAGACATTCCCAGAAAATTCGAGATATACATTTTATTTGTCATGACAATATCTTAAACATATGATATTTTAATCAAAATCGTTAGAGCCGTTTTTGAGAAAATTAAACTTTTCGAAAAATGTTCCATGTAAGGGGTAGTCTGGGGTGGGGGGATTTTCTTGAAAACCTTCGTGTCGCATCTCTGAAAGATACTGAACCTAAATACCAAGTTTGGCGTTTATCCGACTCTTCGTTTTTGAGTTATGCTGTTCACAGACACAGACAGACACACAGACACACAGACAGACACACAGACACACAGACAGACACACACACGGACATGTTTCCAAAAATGCTTTTTTTGGATTCAGGGAGTCTCAAAACATGTATTTCCGGTGAAACCTCGGTATCGAATTTTTGGGTGGAATGCAATACTTCCCCTACTTACTATACGTAGTAGAGAAAGTAAAAAGAAATGTGTTAGGGAAATGGCAGGAGATAGAAGAGATGCTTAAAAAGAAATCAGAATTGGATTTTTAGGACTAGGAAGTAATGGACTCCTCTAGAATTATAAGAAAAGATCAAATCCATGGCTATATTGATCACATTTGTCACAATGAATTTTAAGTGGAGAGTGTTGAATAATACAGTGAATTTAAAAGAAATCAAATTTTTACAGAGCAAGATTATGGACAAAAAGGAAAGGTGGAACAAGAAACATATTTCTCCTGTTTAGTAGGTTAAAGACAATGGGGTAATTTAATATTTGGGAAGAATCTGAGTCAGTTATTTACCATTATATATCATTTACATTAATAACTAGGAACAATTATCTTATTTTGAAAGTAGTTAGAAACACTAATGTGTTTTAAATTATTAACTTTAAAGAGTTATTGTGCATTGTACATATAAACATCATTTACTCTTATTAACTTTATATGCTCCAAAAGCCACTTGGTCCCATCATCAGAAGTTAAACAATTTTAAAACAACGTCAACCCCTGTCTAAATAAACCCTCATGGAACCAGAATTATTAGTATTAAAAAAACAGTATTAAACCTAGAAACAGAAATTGGCTACAAAAACACAGCAAACAAAATAGTAGCATATATCAATATTGCTGCTAACCACTTGGAAAAGTGAAGGGAGCATCAGAATGGCAATTCATAAAAACAGTCCTTAAAGAAATGCAAACAGATATACACAACAGCTTCCTGGCCAAATAAGTGATTACATTTTTAAAATCAAAACCAATAGTATACAAGGGTTACTAGTTATGATAGCATTAAGACAACAAATAATGAATACTCATAGAAACGTTTTGTTTATCCCAGTTTCTCTCAGTAGCCCTCCCGACACTGTATGCACCATTCCATTCTTTGGAACCACTTCTGGAAGCCTCCATGCTACTCAGCCCTGGCACTGCAGATAACTCCTTGTATGCTGTGCTATAACTGTTTCTTTGGGACTAGAAAATTGGTGACCTCAAAGTCCGTTCTTTACAGTAGAGAACAGGAAGAAATTGAACGGTGCTAGGTCAGGACTATAGGGTAGATTAGTTAATAGGTTTGCTTCAGTTCCTTCCAGAAACTCCATTGTTATTCCATTGTCACATTACATTAGTGGAGTGAACTGATGCATTGTCATGGTGCAATAAAATGCATCTTAGCCCTGTCTTTAGGTGCTATTCTTGGATTTCTTAAACACTTTTGGAAGACAAACTTCTGTGTATTGTTCTGTAATAATATCTATCTATTTCTGGAGAATCAAGAGGAAACCAGTTTCTTTCCCACACTCCTTGGCTTCTTGACTTTGGTGGATCATCAGAGAAAACCCAAATGGAGAATTATCATTTTGTTTCTGGATGAAACTGATACCTATGTTTCATCACCCGCAACAATATCTGAAATTTCCTTCAGTTAAGTCTTTGCAGCATTTCTTGGCACCATTCCACTCTGTGAAGCTTCCCTGCTTCAGACATTAAGGGGTACCCATCTTGAATTGTTTGTTTACATGAAGGTGCTCATGAAGGATAGTTAAAACCTTGGTGAATGGATCATAATGCCAGCTCAATGTCCTTATAGGTTAACCTTGGATTTTCCCTGATCATTGTTTGCTTAGAAGTGATGTTTTCCTCAGTCACTACTGTTGTTGGTCTGCCATTAATTTCTTCATTTTTAAGAGACTGCTGCCCCCTCTTACATGCAGAGAATATAAAATGGGGCGGCAGTGCTAATGAAATTTCTTAAATTCTCCAAACAGAAAAATACAGTAGCATGCACAGGGAAAATTCTCCAAAAGTCCCTCTCAAATGCTCAAGTGACTGCATTTTATTTAAGCCACATTTAAAATTGTACAAGATCATTGTACGAAAATACTCTCTCTGAATCTCCATTGTGTTTGCAAGGATGTTCTCACTTCCAACACTTAAAACATAAAATGCAGGAAAATGAATGACATAACAGAGATCTGCCTGTTACCAGGGCAGCAATTTTTAACCAGCAACAATGCTTTCTCTAGGGGTGGCTAATATTCCATGTCTCAATACCTATCTAGTGACTCTCGTAAGTTAAAGATCACAAAGTATACAAATTGGTAGTATTAGACAAAGAAGACTACATTGCCAGAATAGAAAACTTATTACAGGAAGAAGCATACATATAAATCAAAGCAGACCTTAATATCACACTTGAAATCCTACAAGCAAATAATGAAAGAAATTATAACCATGTAGAAATATCCAAAATCAAATCTGACCATCCCATCTTACCAACAATGTATACTCTGCTGAAAATCCATAAACAAAGGAAAAAATGTAAGTGATGTATAATGATCACTAATTAACTGAAATTCTTCCCAAAAGAAGCACATCATTAATGAGCAAAGCCAAAGGGATAGAGTAAGAAGTCTTTCATCAGAGGACTAAGTCTATGGATAGATGGAAAGAAATAGGAAAAACTTGGCTTACAAGGACACTGGCATCAGCAGAGGGAAGAGACCAGATATTAGTATGATCTGATGGTGCAGCATATAACGGACACAGAGAGAAATGAGCATCATGGAATGGAACAACTGTTCATTTATGAGACTTGTGGATCCACTGGTTTATCTAAGTGAAGAATCAAGGAGGTTAACTAGTTGGCCAGTCTGGATACATGGAAAAATCAAGGTTTGAACATATGTCATTGCCCAGTGAGAGTATAATGGAACTGAAGAATAACATGGAGAACTCCACAGGGAAGAGTAACTAGCAAAAAATAAGGTTCATTATAGGGGAAAAAAAAAACTTTGGGTCTACTGTGCTGGAATTTGGACTGCCTGTGGAGAAAAGCGGTTTGTGGGGGAATCACTAGACTGGTGAGTTTTGCAGACTTGATAATTCTCCATTTGGGTTTTCTCTGATGATCCATCAAAGTCAAGAAGCCAAGGAGTGTGGGAAAGAAAATGGTTTCCTTTTGATTCTCTCAGTAGCCCTCCATTGTTATTCTATTGTCACATTACATTAGTGGAGTGAACTGATGCATTGTCATGGTGCAATAAAATTTTCAAATTCTACCTATGGCACAGAATATGTATTGTTTACAAATAACCATATACATTTGTTATATATTTGTATTTATTGTGCTAAGAGTTTTACAATTTGATTGTCTACTGCACTTTGACCCTGGTCACTCATTCAGTAGACAATCACTGCAGTTTATTTACATTTTACAATTTCCCGTCAACGCATTCTGTAGACAATCACTACAGATTATTTACATTTTACAATTCCTTGTCAATAAATTATCTTGCTTTTTTTCAGTTTTTTTTTAATGTCCCATTTCCACTTGTTTTTCACTTTTCATTTATTGATTACTTAAATCACACATAAAAAAAATACAAATACAAATGGCCAAGTTCTTCAGAACTTCATAATCAGGGTTTGTTGAGTTAATTAAACGAAGATATATAAAGATATCTAAATATACAATTTATCATGGAGAATTTAAAAAAAAATGGATTGAGGAAAAAATGGGAGAACAGTGAAAATCAATTGTGGAATAATAAAGATAACTTGTGTAACAAAAAGGGAATTCAGGCTACTAGACTTCTGTGGAAAAAAATAACATATTGATTTGTAATGGAGTGAAAGGAAATAATACTTGAGGTGAATTTTTATTTGTAAACAATAATGGACAAAGTGTCATTGAGTACATGTTTATTAAACACATTTTGTGTTTTGAAACTAGAAGAAAGAAACAACAACAACTGGAAAATTAGGTGCAGTAAGGAAGACAAAGTTTTTTTTTTCCTTTCAGAAATGGCTGTTGATTTTTATTAAAATACCATGTGTTTAAACTATTTTCATGACAACTAAAATGTACATCTTGAATTTTCTGGGAATAGCCTATGAAGTTTTGTTTATTCTGAATGACTTGTAAAACTGGTAAACCATAAGAGATATACAAAATCTTATTACACAAAAAATGTAGACCTAGTTAAGCACATAGTTTATATCAAACTTTATTATTGCGTTAACCTTTTCTGAGATATTCTTTGTTATTGATTTTAATTTCAAAATACTTTATACTTTTCCTTCAAATGCAAAACACTTGTTTTGTTTCTTTCTTTCTTTTTGTATTCATGCAGAGAACAGAATTTCAAAGGCATTACATAGTGACCAGCATTAGACTAGCTTTAGCTGCACATTTTCTCCTTGTTATACCTACAATAAAATGTGTGACTGAGTAATGAAGGTTTATTTGTATTAACAAGAATTATATAGAAGAATAACCTTCATAAGAATAGCTTGTAGAAGAGTGAGTGGAGAAAGTCATGTAAATGCAACACACAATTTTTTACATTGCGGTGAACATTCAACTGGCTTACCACCTACCTATGGCCGGTAGAAGTGTACTCCACCAAAGCACACATTTTAGGTTTCCATATTTTAGGTGGCCAGTTGGTCTGTGAACACAATAATTCCAAACAAAAAGGTAAGTAAATGTTTGACTTGATATTTAAGTTCAATATCTTTCTAGGTTGCAACATAAAGATTTTCATGAAGGTCGCTCCACCCCAAACAACTGTTTACATGAAAAATTGTCATTTTTACTTTCTCTACTAGGAAGTAGGGGAAGTATCGTATTCCACCCAAAAATTCGATACCCGAGATTTCACCTGAAATATGTTTTGATGCCCCTTGAATCCAAAAAAAGCATTTTTGGAATCATGTCCATGTGTGTGTTCAGGTGCGTGTGCATGTGCGGGTAATGGCTCTAACGATTTTGATTAAAATATCATATATATTTAAGTACTTTCAGACAAATAAAATGTATATCTTGAATTTTCTGGGAATTTCTCCAAAAGTATTCTTCATTGTGAACAACTTTTGCATAACTGGTAAACCATAAGAGATAGACAAAATTTTACTACACAAAAAATGTAGATCGCATTAAAATACACAATTTATGGCATATACATTTTTTTTGTTGAGTGAACCATTTTCGAGATATTGCTTGTTATTCCCTTAAATTTTCCAGTACTTATACTTTTTCTCAAATGGGAATTCGTTATTCATCTTTTTTTGTCCTGGTAATGCAAAGAGAATGGAATACTCCATATAGCAACCAGCTCTTAAAATATTTGACTATCGCTTAAAGCCTACCAATTCCCCTTGCATCTATAACAAAATTATCAATAAGTTTAACATCTTGATATCTCGATTAACATGAAGTAGATGGAGAATAAGTGTCTGTAAAAATAGATTGTACAAAAGTAGGGAAAGTCATGTGAGTGTAACACATCAGATTTTTACTTTCTCTATTGCTTACCTATAGTAATTAAAGGAAGTATTGCGCTCCACCCAAAAATTTGATATGAAGATTTCACTGGAAATACATTTTGATACTCCCCGAATCCAAGAAAAGGCATTTTTAGAAATTGGTCAGTATGCGCACACATGTGTGTGTGTGTGTATGTGTGTGAGAGAGAGAGAGAGAGAGAGAGAGAGAGAGGGAGGGAGAGGGAGAGGGAGAGAGAACAGCATAACTCAAAAATGAAAAGTCGGTTAAATACTCAATTTGATATTTAAGTTCAGTATCTCCAAGGATGCGACATGAAGATTTTCAAGAAAATCCTCCCATTCCAAACCACCATTTTCATGAAAAAGTTTTGTTATTTTTGATGTTCTCAAAATTGGCTTTCATGATTTTGATTAAAATGCTATATGTTTATGATATTCACATGAAATGCATATCTTGAATTTTCAGGCAATAGCCTGTAAAGTTTTTTTCATTCTGAATGACTTTTGTATAATTTGTAAACCCTAAGAGATAGACAAAATTTTACTACACAAAAAAATGTAGATCTAATTAAAGCACATAATTTATGTCAAAAAAATTATTGTGGAATTAACTATTTCTAAGAAGTTCCTTGACATTTGTTGAATTTTCAAATACTTATATCTTTCTCAAATAGGATGTCATTATTAATTTTTTTCTTGTGATCAAGCAAAGAGCAGATTGCCAATTTACCTAGGTAGGTACTGTATCCTACAATGAAATGTTTAAATGAATTGAAAGTTTATCTGGATTAACAAGAAATAGAAAGAATAATAAGCTTTTGTAAGAATAGTTTGTAGAAGAGTGAGTAGAGAAAGTCAGGTGAGTGCAACATATAACATTTGTTTTATTTACACAAAATCAACTCTAGTGATCACAACGGCATATATCTGACATATTTGTATGACAAATAAAACACATGCACATCTTGCATTTTCTGTGAATAGTTTGTGAAGTCTTCCTCTTTCTTATTGAACTCTATATAATTTGTATAACTAGGTAATTATAAGACAGACCAAAACAAAAATGTAGAATTCATTAAAATATGCAGTTTGTCTCGAGTAGTCCTTTTATAGCTTAAAACATTTTCGACATATTCCTTGTTTTATGTTTGAATTTTCCTATGTTGAAATTATTTCTGATAGAAACTCTTTTAAAATGCATTTTCTTCTCTTATTCTCTTCTTTTGCATAAGCCGGTTAATAAAAACACTGATTTGTGATATAAACCTCTTAATGTTATTTCTGGTATATTAGGTGTAGTTCAGTTGATTTAGTCTGAAATCAGTTTACTTTCTCTACAGCCTACATATAGAGGAGTAAGTATTAACTTCTTCTTCTTCTTCTTCTTCTTCTTCTTCTTCTTCTTCTTCTTCTTCTTCTTCTTCTTCTTCTTCTTCTTCTTCTTCTTCTTCTTCTTCTTCTTCTTCTTCTTCTTCATAAGGCACTGAAAGTTCAACTTTGAATGTCTCAACAATTTTCTTGCACTCCTTTCTGTCCTTCACTAGAATCCTCTAGTCCTTTATTCTCATTCTTTGTATGTTGTCCATAATGTCATCCTCCCAGTGATCTGTTGGTCATTCCACTGTTCTTCCTTGTATTGGCTTCCATCTATACAGTTTTTTAACCAATATTTGCTCATCCATCTTTTGTATATGCCCAAACCAACTCAGTCTACTTGCTGTCACATATTTAAGTATTGTTTTCCACCCTGATATTTGATATTGGGATTTCACCATACACATTTTGAGGTTCCCTGAAGCCCTCTGTATGTAGGGAGGGAAGGAGAGAGAGAGGAATGAATGAATGAATGAATGAATTGAGTTTTATTTATGAATGCTCTTTAACTACTGTGGTCTTAGCATCCCATTCCATGTTGGGCTTGAAAGACTGCTAATTTGCTTGAGGTTCCTTTACGTGTTGTAAATCTATGAAACAGGACCACCGACTTTACTTCCCTTTCGAAGGAAGCCATGCTAAGGATTTTTACGCCCGAAAAAAATCCATCACCCTCTGCCAGGTTTGAACCCGTGACCTTGGGAACTAGAGATTAACATGGTAATCACTAAACCATGGAGGACAACAAGAGAGAGAGAGGTATTACTCAAAGAGCAAATGTCTGACAGACACCAAACTTAAATATTTAAATTCAGTATCTTCTGAGGATGAGACACAGAGATTTTAAACAAAACTCCCCACCCACCCCACCCTTTATTTGAAAACTTTTGATAATTGTTTATTTTCTCAAAAATGGCTCTATTTTGAATTTTCTGCAAATAGCCTGTGAAGTCCTTCTCATTCTGAATGAATTTTTACTTTCTTTACTACGTATAGCAAGTAGGGGAAGTATTATATTCCACCCAAAAATTTGATACCGAGATTTCACCGGAAATATATGTTTTGAGACCCCCTGAATCCAAAAAAAGCATTTTTGGAAACATGTCCACGTGTGTGTGACTGTGTGTCTGTGAACAGCATAACTCAGAAACGAACAGTCAGATAAACACCAAACTTGGTATTTAGATTCAGTATCTTCCAGAGATGCGACACGAAGGTTTTCAAGAAAATCCCCCTACCCCAGACTACGCTTTACATGGAACATTTTTCGAAAATTTTAATTTTCTCAAAAATGGCTCTAACGATTTTGATTAAAATATCATATGTTTAAGATATTGCCATGAGAAATGAAATGTATATCTCGAATTTTCTGGGAATGTCTCCAAAAGTATTCTTCATTATGAATGACTTTTGCATAATTGGTAAACCATAAGAGATAGACAAAATTTTACTACACAAAAAATGTAGATCACATTAAAATACACAATTTATGTTATGCACATTTTTTTGTTGAGTGAACCATTTTCGAGATATTGCTTGTTATTTCCTTAAATTTTCCAATACTTATACTTTTTCTCAAATTCGTTATTCATTTTTTTATGTCTTGGACATGCAAAGAGAATGGAATGCGCCACATAGCAACCAGTGCTTAAAACATTTGACTATCGCTTAAAACCTACCATATTCCCCTTGCATCTACAAGTAAATTAGCAATAAGATTGACATCTTGATATCTCGATTAACGTGAACCATATGGAGATAAGCGTTTGTAAAACTAGTTTGTACAAGAGTAGAGAAAGTCATGTGAGTGTAACACATCAGATTTTTTATAATTGGTAAACTATAAGAAATAGATAAAATCTTACTACCCAAAAAATGTAGGTTCGTTAAAACACAACATTTTTGTCAAGTTTTTTTTTGGAGGGGGGATTTATCATTTCTGAGATATTTCTTGCTGTTGGTTTGAATTTTCCAATACTTTATCATACATTGTTTGAACTACTAAGTCAACATTTTCTTGTTTCTTATGATGTTCCACAGTGAGTGGAATTCCAAAACCAGCATATACTATTTATACATTTGACTATCACTTCAACCTTCTGTATACCCCTTGTACCCACAATGAAATGTGTAATGAAGCCATTTATGCACACCATTTAACATGAAGTGGACAGAATAATAAACTCTTGTAGGATTAGAGTGTAGAAGAAATGTAAACAACAACAATAGCATGTAGAGAAATTCATGAGAATGTAACGCTTCAGATTTTTAAGGCAAAATTTATTAAGTATAATGTAACATGCATGTTTAAGATATTTGCATGACGAATAAAATGTACATCTTGAATTTTTTGGGAAATAGTCTATGAAGTGTTCCTCATTCAGAAGGAATTGGCTAAACCATAAGAGAGAAATAAAAGCTTGCTACACAAAAAGTAGATCTCTTTAAAATACCTAGTAAATTTCAAATAACTTTTTTATAGCATCAGACATTTTCAAGATATTCATTATTATTGGTTTGAATTTTTCAATATTTTGTCATTTTTACTTTCTCTACTATGTACAGTAAGTAGGGGAAGTGTTGCATTCCACCCAAAAATTCAATACCCAGATTTAATTGGAAATACATGTTTTGAGGTGCCCTGAATCCAAATAAAGCATTTTTGGAAACATGTCCATATGTGTGTGTGCCCGCCTGTTTGTGAACAGCATAACTCAAAAACGAAAAGACGGACAAATACCAAACTTAGAATTTGAGTTTAATATCTTCCAAGGATGGACATGAAGATTTTCAAGAAAATCCTCCTACACCAGACTACCATTTACATGGAACATTTTTTGAAAACTTTGATTTTCTCAAAAATGGCTGTAATGATTTTGATTAAAATATCATATGTTTAAGATATTTTAGTTGCAAATGAAATGTATATCTTGAATTTTTTGGGAATATCCCCAAAACTACTCTTCATTCTGAATAACGTTTGCATAACTTGTAAACTGCAAGATACACAAAATTAGTAGATCTCACTAAAACACACAATTTATGTCACACATATTTTTTCTTGAGAACCATTTCCAGATATTCCTTGTTATTGTTTGAATTGTCCAACTTATACTTTTTCTCAAATGGAAATTCATTATTCGTTTTTGTTATGTCCTGGAGATGCAAAGAGAATGGAATGCTCCCTGTAGCAACCGCCTATTAAAAGATTTGAGTATTGCTTAAAGCCTAACATATTCCCCTTGCACCTACAGAAAATTAGCAATAAGATAGTTTCTGCAAGTGTTTAGCTCAATTAACATGAAGTAGATGGAGAATAAGTATTTATAAAAACAGTTTTTACAAGAGTAGAGAAAGTTATGCGAGTGCAACATATCATAATTTTTAAGTACTGTTGTATTGAGTTGTTTCTCATGATAACAAAAAAAGAGTGTGGAATTTCAAGACCAGCATTTAGTGACAGCTAGCACCAGCTTGTAAATATCTATCTATTTAGTTTCCTGTATACCCCTTGTACCTATAACAAAATGTATAATGAAGCTATTTCTGAAAAGATTTACCTCAATTAACATGAAGTAAATAGAAAAACAATTCCTTGTTTACAACAGTTTGTAGAAGTTCCATATAAATAAACTATAGTGCATGGAGAAAGTCATTTTTTAAGCAAAGCAAAGCAAAGCAAAAGTGCAAAAGCAGTTTATTACTGTCAATAGATTCATACAGAACATCTGTTGTTAAGTTGGCATTCTGTGTAAGAGTTTAAATTGTTTCTTTTTGTTTGTGTTTTGTTTTCTATTGTGAATGTGAAAAATGAAGTAAAAAAAGTAAACATAATTAATAAAAAATAAAATAAAACATCTTCAACAAAGAAAAAGTATAAAACTAACATTTTGTGTGATACATATTTAAAACTAAAATTAGTTAAAAACTGTTTACTTCATAATAAAACTACAGGTTATGAGCCCAAAGCTCTGTAAATACTAGGAAAAATAAATAAATAAAATAACCTCAGACAAGATGAATAAAATTTGAGGAAGTGGAGAAGTTTGAATACCTGCCCACTCTCAACGATGCAACCACGTTTTCTTTATGAGAACTGGAGATAAAAACTCTGTTTCAAACTAAGGGTTTGTGGATTATGTCAATGACACTGAACCCAGAGAAACTAAGGAAGTTGATCCCAAGAAGCTAGCTGAATGGATATAGAAGGATGCACAAGCTAGGAGCTACTACTGATATAAGTGCCAAGACTCATATTCTTTGCTGTGAAACCTCAAAACCGATAATCTCCTCGGCTAATCTTGTCTTATAGTATGCCCATAGAAAATGCTTATAAAATCAAAAGGAAAGCGAATGAACTACCTTAGGAGTGAGTTTAGAACATGATGTGGTCTCTTCTATATCTGGTGCCCACCTATGCGCCTATTTTAGGTGGTTTACTTGTAAATCGCGTAAGGAACACAACAAACGTAGCCATTTTTCCGATAAATCACATGCAAAATGGGTACTGCCAACCTAAATAAAAAGTGAAATGCACTAAATATGCGATGTGCTGTTTCTGCGAACGTGAATCATTCGAGTTTTAGACGCGTAGATCCCTCGGCTACGCCCTGTCGTCGCTTCGCATTGGCCGCAACTTGCTACACTCCTCTCCTTCTAAAAAACATCCCTCGGCTACGCTTTGAGGCTGAGGGCCCTCAAATCTCTCGGCTACGCCTTGAGGCTGAGTATCTTACCGGCTTCGGTGGCATTATTCATATGTTGGCAGCATTACGTTAGAGCAAGCCTATGACATAGAGTGACATCTGTTTGACTTACGACACATCATTTTCATCGCTGTGGGGCACACGGTAAGAGGAGATGGACTTACTACAGAAGAGGATAAAACTAAAAAAACAAACTGAAGAACAAATATCATTTAGCATTCAAAGCTATGTCACAAGGATTCCATAAAAAAAAAACTGACAACACTAGAAATCAAAGCAAGAAGTTCTTTAAAAGAGTTATATTATATTATATTATAAGTGTGAAATTGAGGGACATTGTAAAGATAATTGTCCAGAAAATAACCAACAAAATGAAAAGAAAACTGGAAAGAAATCATATCTTAATGAAGATACGTTTCCTGAATGTGCATACTGTAAAAAGACTAACGACAATAAAAAAAATGTTTCTTTAAGTCCAAGCATGAGGGACAAGATAACAAAAGGGTAGCATATTAAACTTGCCCAGAAAACATGCAATGCTGAGTGCTAAACAAGATTTTACATTTGTGGCTGACACTGGTGTTTTGATTCATGTGTTCTCAGCAAGAAAACAAGAAACCCTTTTCATTCTAAAGGACGAGCAACAAGACCACTACAGTTATTGCACACTAATGCATGTGGCAAGATATCTCCCTCAGAGTATTTCCTTACTGTAATGGATGACTTTACTCACTACTGAAGATGTATTTACTTCATACAAGGAACGAAGCTGATGAATACCGAAGAAAATATATCTTGGAAGCAGAAGCACATTTCAGTCTGAAAACTGAACAAATTAAATGTGACAGAGGTGGTGAATATAGAGACAATGATTTTAAAAGGTTGTGTGAAGGAAGAGGTATCATGATAGAATATACCATAAATGATACCCCACAACAAATGGAAGGGCAGAATGAGTGAATTGAACCGTAACTAATAAGGTTCGTGCTATGTTGCATTCCTCTCAACTAAGCAATAAATTCTGTGGCTATGCAGTGCAGACAGCAGTTTATCTTCTCAACAGAAGAACTATAGATGTCACACCATTTGAAAGGTGGTGTGAAGAAAACCAGAGTTGTCTGATTTAGAAGAATTTGGACAGATTGTGTACACAAAAAACCTTGAACATCTGAAGAAACTTGATCATCAAAGTCAGAAGGACATTATGGTGGGATCTATGCAACTGGATACAGGATTTGTGATCCAAACACAAGAAGAACATATATATCAAGAGATGTTGAGTTTACTGGAAGATTTAAAAAAAGAAGTGATAATGGAGCCACCTTTGACATTTAAAAGTTTTCACGAAGATGAAGGTGAAAACAATGAGAATAAAAATCATAAAGAAATTGATGACCAAGTTCAGGATAAGAATCATGAAGAAAAACAAGATGTTCAACAAGATATAGAAGGAGAAGAGGAAGAAGAATGTCGAACTAAGACAGAGAAGATTTCCTTGTCATTTTGATGACTTTGAAGTGCAGGAAGTATATGTACCTAAGAGACAGGCTTGCTCTCATCTGAGGAAGAAGATATCATATATGATGATTGCTGTCAGTGAAGACAGAAGAAAATGGATGGAGGCAATAAATTAAGAAAAAGCATCACCAAAGAAAAATAATGCTTGGGAATTAGTAGATGAGAAACAAGCAATAGGCAAGCAAGTAATAACATGTCATTGGGTTTTCAAGAGAAAAGATAATGGAATATATAAGGCACATCTTGTTGCCAGAGGGTGCCAGCAGAAGAAGAATACTTTAGATTTTTCAGACTTTACAGCGCAGTTGTGCAAGGAACTACGCTAAGAATGTTGCTATTACAGCCCAGAATAACTTCAAAATTATAACATTTCATATAAAAACAGCCTTCTTAAATGGAAAACTTGATTCAGAAATTTACATGAAAGTACCTGAAGGTTACAATAAGCCAGAAAAGATATGCTTACTCTATGGGCTATGTCAAGTCTCACAGAAATGGAATAAAAAACTGACAGATGTTTTGAAGTCATATGGACTGATACCTTTGAAGACTGACCAATGTGTCTTTAGGAACAAGAATAAGAAGTTATTTTTGGCATTCCATGTAAATGATGTCATGTCATTGGAGCTGATATTAAAGAAATACACTATCTTATAGAAAAACTGGAGACAGAATTTGAGGTAACAGTGCAAGACTCTTCTAAAAGCTATTTTGATATACAAATTACCAGAACAAAAGATAGAATTTTCTTGTGCCAAGAAAAATTTGCAAAGAAAGATACTTAATAAGTATGGGATGGCTGAATCAAAGAAGATGAATACACCAATTGCAGCTCAAGAAAATTATCAAGAAGATACACTGAAGACATGGAAATATGAGTATGATAAAGTAGTTGGAAGTTTACTTTATCTTGCTTGTAAAACCTGTCAGACATGGCATATGCTATTAACTTTGAAAGTTATTCCCTGAACTGTCCAACAACACAAGTTTATCAAAATATAAAGGGAACACTCAGGTATTTGAATGGAGATCCAGGGAGTGAAAAACTTTTTTACATCAGAGAAGAACCAGAACATTCAAGCCTACTCAGATTCTGACTATGCAGGAGATCAAAAAACTAGGAAGAGTACTACCGGTTACATCATATTGTATGGCAGAGCTCCAATATCCTGGTGCTCAAGAAAACAGAAGATAGTTGCCCTATCTTCAACGGAGGCAGAGTATATAGTAGCAGCACAATGGGTGAAGGAGGTGAAGTATCTAAAAATTGTGCTGAAAGAGTTTACAAACTTCAGGATTGATACCAGTTTGCCTGTGGATAATTAATCTGCAATCAAGATGATTAAATCAGGGCAAATCACAAGAAACAGTAAACACTTTGAAGTTTGCTATCACTTTATAGCAGATGAGGTGAGGAAGGGTTGTTTTAACCCACAATACTGTCAAACTGGCAAACAACTGGCTGATTTGCTAACCAAACCTTTAGGGGCTAACAAGTTTTGGTATTTTAAAAACATGTTAATGCTGTAATTTTACGTTGTACACTAAATAATTGTTTGCATTTAATATGTGTTTCTAAAAAGGGGTTTAAAATTTACCCTTTTAAGGAAGTGTGTTGTTAAGTTGGCATTCTGTGTAAGAGTTTAAATGGTTTTTCTGTTTGTGTTATGTTTTCTATTATGAATGTCAAAAATGAAGTAAAAAATCTGATGTGTTACACTCACATGACTTTCTCTACTCTTGTACAAACTATTTTTACAAACTCTTATTCTCCATCTGTTTCATATTAATCGAGATAAACATTTGCAGAAATGATCTTTTGACCTGCAAAGAGAATTACATTTTACACATAGTGACCAGTTCTAAAACTACTTGACTATCGCTTAAGGCGTACTATGTTCCCCTTGTTTTGTAATTGCAAGGGCAATATAGAAATACAGTAGCCTTAAAGCATCGACATATTCTTAATAGCTGGTTGCTAGGTGCAGCACCATTCTCTCTGCCACAAATTAATACTCTTTGCATATCCAAGACAAAAAAATGAATAATGAATTCCCATTTGAGAAAATGAGTATTGAAAAATTTAAGGGAATAACAAGCAACATCTTGAAAATGGTTCACTCAACAAAAACAATGTATATGACATAAATTGTGTATTTTAATGCGATCTACATTTTTGGTGTAGTAAAATTTCGTCTATCCCTTATGGTTTACCAGTTATGCAGAAGTCGTTCACAATGAAGAATAATTTTGGAGACATTCCCAGAAAATTCGAGATATACATTTCATTTGTCATGAAAATATCTTAAACATATGATATTTTAATCAAAATCGTTAAAGCCATTTTTGAGAAAATTAAAATTTTCGAAAAATGTTCAATGTAAAGGATACTCTGGTGTAGGGGGATTTTCTTGAAAACCTTCATGTCGCATCTCTGGAAGATACTGAACCTAAGTACCAAGTTTGGTGTTATCCGACTGTTCATTTCTGAGTTATGCTGTTCACAGACACACACACAGACACACACACACACACACACGGACATGTTTCCAAAAATGCTTTTTTGGATTCAGGGGGTCTCAAAACATATATTTCCGGTGAAATCTCGGTATCAAATTTTTGGGTGGAATACAATACTTCCCCTACTTACTATACATAGTAGAGAAAGTAAAAAAGTGAACATCGTATTTAATAAAAAAAAGAAAATAAAACATGTTCAACAAAGAAGAACTAACATTTTAGGTGTTATATATTTAAATTAAAAGCAGTTAAAACAGTTTACTTCATAATAAAACAACATCTGACATTGTCAAGAGTTAAATACAGTATTTACAATGATTAACATACAATATTTACAATGATTAAGGAGTGGATAGATTTATAATTTATCAATGTTATACGAATATTTATGAATGAGATACTTCTTTAGATTTGTTTTAAAAAGTTGTTTTTACAGGACTTAATTTCTAAAGGAAGCTTATTGTGAAAAACTAAATTGAGTTTTATTTATGGACACTCTTTTAACTGCTATGGTTCTTAGTGTCCCACTTTAATGGGTGTGAAAGACAAGTAATTTTGCTAATAGCCACCTTTATCAGGCTCGAGGTTCTTTTATGTGCCGTAAATCTCTGACACGAGACCACCGGCTTTACTTCTCTTCTGGAGGAAGCCGTGCTAAGGATTTTTATGCCCGAAAAAAAGCCATTACCCTCCACCGGGATTGAGCCCACAACCTCAGGAACTAGAGGCTAGCATGGTAACCACTACACCATGGATGATGACACTTATTGTGAAGTATACTAACAAAAATATAAGAAACAGTATTAGCTTTCTTTTTATTCACTGCTACTCTATGAAAATCCATACTATGTCTAGTGTTATGCTGATGTACATCACAATTTGTTAGTATGTCTTTAGAGCTATTTGCAGTTAAGAGTATTGTTTGATGCTGTATAATGAAGCAAGAGTTAGAATATTTTCCTTAATAAACACATTTCTAAATGTTTCTAATCATTTAATACTGAACATAATTCTAACACATTTTTTCTGTAATACAAATATCCTATTCATATGTACCTGTGCAGCTCTACCCCAAATTTCCAAACAGTAATCGAGTTGTGGAAAAATAAGTCCATAATATAATTTTCATTGTAGGATTACTCAAATAATTCTCATTAATCTAAATAAATATACATATCCACTTATTTTATTATAAACATTAACTTGTTCTGACCAGGAGAGCCTATTGTAAATTTTTAAGCCTAACAAGGGATGAGATTTGATGGTATTAGCCAAAGAATTGAAGTTTTCATTCCAATAGAGTGCTATGGTATCATCTGCATAACTGATTGTATTAAAATTATTGCCTTTAGTAATATCATTTATATAAATAATAAATAGTAAAGGACCCAGAACAGAACCCTGAGGAACTCCATGTTTTACCTCTGTGAAACTTGATTTTACTCTATTTAGACTGCAAGCACTAATATAGTTTATTTCTAAGCGTTGTAATCTTCCAATTAGATAAGGTGTAATTAATTTGTGAGGTAGGCCTCTGATGCTATACAATTCAAGTTTATTTAATACAATGTCTTGCCTTACACTTAAAAGCTTTAGATAAGTCCATAATTAGACCGGCCACTTTTGTATTCTGATTTCCTTTTACCATTATGTCATGGATAAGTATAATTATAGTTGTTGAGGTAGAAAAGGATTTGTGAATCCATGTTGAGTTGGGGTAATAATGTTATTTTTGTGTAGAAAGTTTGCCAGTTTAGTAACATAATCTTCTCAAATAGTTTATCTATACTATAAGTTAAAGTTACAGGTCTGTAGTTCTTGACATCTATTTTAAGAATATCGGGAAAAACACCTGCTTCAATGCTGACATTTATTAAATTATGATGTAAAACATCAATTTGTCTTTTTGTGTTATTTTTACCTTATTTTATGCAGCAAACACTTTACTTAGTGTGCAGTATCTTAATTTTCTGCAAAATGCAGAAAATGGGCACTTGATTTTTGATTCAAGTGCCCATTTTTCAAAGAATCAAGATTTTCTTGATTCTTTGCATCATGCAGAAAATGGTCTTGATTCTTCCCCCCCCCCCAAGCTGCCAATCAGCTGGTGTTGCCAATCAGCTCAGCTTCATTCATGTTGTGCCTGTTTTTGGAAATTTTCCCCTCTTCTACCATGACTTTAACAGGACCTTTTGATGCCTGTAGGCACATGTTTATATTTAACTACATGTATCTTCCAATTACAAGAAATATACTTGCAGTTTGAAATTTTGTGAAACTTTTTCCTTATTATTTAATAGATTTCAAAATTCACAGTATAATTTCAACAATTTTCCTACCCAGAACTTTAATTGTAGAGGAATGTAATAATTTTGACTTTTGTATCATAGACAATACTAATGTGCAATACTGCTGATACAGACATTAGTTTTTATGCTGATTGAGATCATTCATTAATTCAAATGGAAACAAAGATTATAGATTAAAAATTTAACTAAGGCTTTATACATTTTGCAATTAATTTCTTGGAGGATCTGTCTTTCCCTTTAGTTACATATTGCCCACCGGAATGGCTTTGATTTTTAACGCAATGCACTAATAATATACTGTGTAATACTTTGTTCAGAAATGAGATTATTCTATCCTTAATACTGGGATTATTGTTACTGAAAATGAATAAAAATGGGAATGGTCACTGTACGATTATTGCGTTAAGGATTTTGAGTACTTGTTAGTTACATATGTTATCACAAGTAGATGGCAACATTTGACATTTAACAGTCATTTTACCTGACTCAAGTTTAACGTGCTTTCAGGTCATCACACTATAGCAAATATTAGTTTGAGTGCTCCTAAAAGTTATAAATATTGTAAAGTCTGTTTTCCGGCATATTTGAAAAACAAAATAAAAACTATCTTGCTTAAAATGGGACACCATTATTACTTTTTTACTTTCTCTACCATGTGCATAGTAGGTAGAGAAGGTATTGTATTCCACTCAAAAATTTGATACCGAGATTTCACTGGAAATATATCTTTAGAGACCCTTGAATCAAAAAAAATAAATAAATAAAAAGTATTTTTAGAAAGATCTCTCTGTGTGTGTATGTATGTGTGTGTGTGTGTGTGTGTGTGTGTGTGTGCATAACTCAAAAACGAAAAGTCAGATACAAACCAAACTTGGTATTTATGCTCAGTATTTTCCAAAGATGTAACACAAAGATTTTCAAGAAAATCTTCCCACCTCCAACTAACCTTTACATGGAACATTTTTTGAAATTATTGGTTTTCATAAAAATTATTCTTAACAATATTATTTAAAATACCACATATTAAGGTTATTTACATAGCACATAAAATGTTCATCTTGAATTTTCTGGGAATAGCATATGAAGTCCTCATTCTGGAGGAATTGCGTATAACCTTGTATAACTAGTAAACATACAATACAAAAATTGTATATCTCTTTAAAACACACATTTTTTGTGGCATAAACCATTTCCAAGATATCCGTTAATAATGGTTCTATTTGTTTCACACTTTGTCATTCTTTTAAAGCCCTGTCAACTTTCAGTTGTTTCTCCAATTGCATGGAAAGAGTATGGAAGTTTAAGACCAGCATATAGTGTCCAGTTATTAAAAAGTTTACTATCACATTTGTATCCTTACGAAATGTGTAATGTACCTATTTTTGCAAAGATTTATCTTGATTGAAATGAAGTAAACAGAGAACTAAACTTCTGAAGAATAATTTGTGTGCCCATTAATAAATGATAGAATGTAGAGAAAGTCATGTGTATATAACATATATATGTGTATATATTTTTCATTTAAGTGACATATATTTTAAAGAGTCTTTGAGGTCCTTTCACTCAGGCCCTCCTGTTTTGTATGGATGGCTGCTGCACTGCTGGCAGTGAGCAATATATCTAGGAAAATTAATTTCTCCTCAATACAGTTTCAAATGAGCTTTTTATATCACTCCCTTTAGTGACCTCAATGGTTTCTATTAAGAAGTCAAATTTCTTTCTGTATCTCTACTAGCATTGTCCTTTGTGCTGCCATGTCCTATATTATTTTGCAGGTTTACAGATCCTTTGCTATATTCAGAAAATTGATCACAAGCATCCATGATATTAAATAGCTTTACAAAACACCAGCACTTGGCTTCAGACCTTCACTTCAAAATTCATCTTTAAGATAATTCATCCTTAAGATAAAGATTACTATCTTTAAGATAGAAATGAAACTGGGTAAAACTGTTCTTCGTTTTTCTGTTCTTGAGAGTAGTTGTATATTGGAAATTCCATCAGCAGCAGTATTATTTTCCAATTTAATTTTTCTATTAATGAAAGAAACAGAGAATAACATTACTCTGTAAAAAAAACTAAACACCACAGTGTAAGTATTTGTGTTAGAATTAGGAATTTAGGAATATATTAGAATTTAAGAATATAGTTCAGTTGATTTCATAATCAATAGACCCTGACAATTCCAGCTTGCAGGGTTATTAACATTAGCCAGGGCATTAAAAATAAACCTGAACTCAGGTTTATCATTATACACTATTTTATTGCAGATAAAGTTTAGAAAAAATACCAAGTAATAAAAAAAAAAAAAAAAAAAAGGTGATATATAACAGTCACACAGCTTTCCCTACCTATTATCATTATTTTCATAGGTCTTATATGAATTCATTTTACAATAGCTTATTCTTCTATTTCCTCTGGTTCCTGAAATTAAATTGAGTTTTATTTATGGACACTCTTTAAGTGCTGTGGTCCTTAGCATCCCATTCTATATTGGGCATGAAAGACCGGTAGTTTTGTTCAGAGGCCTTTTTATCAGGCTTGAGGTTCTTTTACATGCCATAAATCTATGACATGGGGCCACCGGCTTTACTTCCCTTCTGAAAGAAGCCATACTAAGGATTTTTACGCCCATTCCATCACCCTCTGTCGGGTTTGAACCCACAACCTCGGGAACTAAAGGCTAACATGGTAACCACTACACAATGGAAGACGACCCTCTGGTTCATGCAAGTCACAATAAACATATGTTGAAAATTGTTTCAATTCAGACAATATTATGGTAATACACATATTTTTATAATGCTGAAACAACACTCATGTTTTTATAAAGCAGATTATAATTATAAGTTTATTCCTTACTGTTCTTCTTTCTTTCTTTCTTTCTTTCTTTCTTTCTTTCTTTCTTTCTTTCTTTCTTTCTTTCTTTCTTTCTTTCTTTCTTTCTTTCTTTCTTTCTTTCTAGATGCCATTGAAGTCTATTTTTCTTCTATTAGCATCTGCTTTCTGTAAATTTAATTTATATTGATTTTACATTTTTTAATGTTTGTTGATTCTCTTGAATATTGTTGTGGTTTATACTTTGAAATTTGCCATAGTTATAGGCTCCTGTAAACCATCTTTGTACAGTGAATTTATTAACTCATCATTAACATTCTTATCACGATTATATCCAATTAATACATGTTCTAAATTACCCATTTCACCACATTCACAGTAAGAAATTTCTCTTTTTTTCATTTTATACAATAATAATGGGGTCATAGCTGTATCCAATTGTATCTTTATGTTGTTTGTTAAGTCTTGTTTAGAACCATATACTTTTTGGAACCATGGTTTATTATTTTCTTCCCAGCTCCAGGAATCTTGCGGATGTTCAATACTCCATTGTTTAATAACTTCTTATTTAAGGTGACCAATAATATCTTAGATAGGTTGTTGTATCTACAGATTTTCCTCATCAGTTTTTGCTTGTTTTGCTATCTACTTTACAGTTATCCTTTATGTTTTTATATCGAGGAATCCAAATTAACTTAATTTTAAGGCAGTATTTTTAACACTTAAATGATTTCAGTCTAATTATATAATATATAAATTCAATAACATCCTGCCTTGAAGAAATATGTGTATGTAATAATTTATAAAATGTGTATTACAGTCATTGTAAATATTTATATTACTGTATCCATGTTTAATAATGTTATGTGAATATATTACGTAATTTAATAATGTAGGAGCTGTGAGAATAATAAGTTAAAAGTTGCTAACAATCAGGTAACCTTGAGGCAATAATGAATTTGAAAGTTTAAATGCTAGTAGTCATTATTGGAGCAACAATAATGTAAATTTTGAGACAGTTTAAAAATAGCCAATCAGCAACCATAAAAAGCTTTAGTTAAATGAAGGTATTCTATTGGAGTAGGATTAGCCAATCAGAGGTTTGAAATACAGAAATTTACAAGTTTAGACGGTTGAAATCAATTCAGTTGCCTGCAAACAGTGTTCCTAACGGGACGCAAGACACATCCTCGAGAGATTTAATACGTATTCGTGTGAGATGAAAAATAGTTTACATGTTAAAAAGTGCAAGTAATTAATAAAAGAATCTCACAGCTCTCTATACCAGTGAAGTGTTATTTTAAATCGTATCAAGTATTAATAAAAGGAGTGAAGTAAAATTATAATCGGTGTAAGCCTACATTCTTGTCACACCAAAACCCTGCTAAGAGAAACATGTCTCTAACAAATACTGATACAGCCGAGGCAAACATAAATATATAATATTTAAAGAAACAGTTAAATTACAAAGTTAATATTTTTTTTAAACCTGGGGCAAAGGCCACTGGATACTATACGTGCAGTTGCAACTACTACAAGTTCGGCTCCCCAACAGTCGAAATATACAAATTACTTTAAATTGATGCCCAAAGCGTGGTGCAAATAATGTAACAAACAACTTTCTCAAATTGGCGCCCAGCTGCATGGAGCTCGAAGAGACAAGAATTGGCGACAACAATTGAAAAGAAGAGATCAACGAACATCAAAGAACTTCAGAAAACAACAGAGAACATCAGGGAACTTAAGAAAAACTTCAAAAAAATTAAAAATCATCATCAACAGCATCCAAGGACAGCAACAATTCTTTCAGGAGTGCGGGGCACGCAGTCAACAATTCAACAATCTATGTGGGAACACAGAGTATAAAGGTTTACTAACAGCCAGAACAAAAGGTCAGAAGATTCCAGTACCTATTATATGTATAATAATTATCAAGTTAGTTAAGAAAATATATTGTTATTAAGATATTTTCATGCTGTTAAGAAGCGGTAAATTAAAATTGAGCAATTCAAAACTAAATATACAAAATAAAATGGAAACAGAAAACAATGAAAATATGGAAGTAGGAAAGGATAGATCAACCATTACTGATTACAATGTAACTTTACAACCAGAGCTAGAGGAAACAAATAGGTTAGATGTAGAAGAACAGTTATCTGTAAATTCACAGGTAGGCATAGAAAGAGATAGCAGTAGTATGCAAGGTCACTCACCTTTACATATATTAGTGCAGGGAACAACAAAAGAAAGAAACCCTCACACATCTAACCAACAAGAGCAAGAAAACTTATCACAACAAAATGTTATGTGGCTTCTAAAAGCAATAACTGAAAATAATAATAATAATAAGTTAACGGAAACAAATACAGAGGGATCTAGTATAAAAAATGATCTAGCTAAGCAAATAGAAAATTGTATGAAAGAAAGTAAAACTGAAAGTAGGAGGTTGGAAATAAAACTAGAACAATCTTCCAAAGCACTTAAAAACATATAGATTTAAAAGTAAATAGAGGTTGTAAGCAGCTAGAACAGAAATTGTCAAGTCATATTGACAAAAATGTAACTGAAATGGAGTTAAAACTTACTAATACTAAACAAGGTATTTGTTACAAGTTAGATAAACAGGGTGAAGAATTAAAAACAATGGTAGAAAATACAAATGCAGATCTTGTACAAGCACAAATAGATTTAACAGGGGAAATAAATAAAATGCATGAAATGGCAAAAACAAATGCAGATGCAATAAAAGAAGCAAATACAGGGTAAGGACAAGTAAAGTCAATGATAGATGAAATTAAAGATAAAGTACAAGAAAGTAGCAAAGAAAATTTAAGTACAAGTGTACCAAGGATAAATGCAAATGTAACGTAGTTCTGTAAATGCTAATGGCATGCATAACAATAATGCAAGTGCAGAAAGAAGTATATTTCCTTTGTTAAATAATAATACAAGAGACGCTTTTTCCATAGCATCAGCCTCTCAAATACAAAACAATAATGATGACACACATGTACATGTACCAAATCAGATGTCAAACTATTATTCTGTGCTAAATGAATTACCTTTACCTTACTTTAATGCTTCCTCAAGTCCAGTGCAATTTATACATGATCTAGTAGAATATTTTAAATTGAAAAATGTGCCTGAAGCATTAAAGATGATACTTATTAGAAAATGCTTGGATAACAAAGCCTTAGAATGGTTACATATGCTAGCAGACAGTGAAATGAATTTTGAAACATTTAAAGTTTTGTTTATGAATAAGTTTTGGAATACCACTGTGCAGCATAAGATTAGGGCAAGCCTAAGTTATTCACAGTACAGTAGAGATGACAACTTATCAATGACAGATTATCTTATTAAATATGCAGACTATGTCAGATATTTAACTCCAGCCATGCATGAGGAGGATTTTATTAGTTTAATTACCAGACACTACCCTCCACACATACAAAACTACATTCTTATTGCAAGAGCTAAAACTATTTATGAGATCACAGAGCTAATATCATCATTAGAACAGCAAGGAAATAGTAATAGTAATGAAATTTGGAGTCCACACAGACGAGACAGACAAATTAGATGCGATAGGCATAATGATATGCCTTACAATACACGCTATCACCATGAAAATAGGAGAAATAATGAATTTCAGGGCCAAAACAGATTCAATTACAACACACAAAATATCAGAGATTCAAGACAACAAGGGAGACAAGAACACATAAATTGTGTGTGTGTGTGTTTTTTTTTGTTTTTTTTTATTCACTGAGAGAATTCATGGCATCGTCAAGATTTAAGTGATATAGTGAGGAATGTATACAGGAAATATACATTAATAAATAATAAAAAGGTTATGTTTCTTTCTTTCAGGAGACTTTCAGAAAATATTTAAAAATTTAAAAGAACAATTTTAAATATTTCTAAGAGGGGGCAATTTGAGGCAGTATTTTTAACACTTAAATGATTTCAGTGTAATTATATAATATATAAATTCAATAACAGCCCGCCTTGAAGAAATATGTGTATGTAATAATTTGTAAAATGTATATTACAGTCATTGTAAATGTTTATATTACTGTATCCATGTTTAATAATGTTATATGTATACATTACGTAATTTAATAATGTAGGAGCTGTGAGAATAATAAGTTAAACTTTGCTAACAATCAGGTAACCTTGAGGCAATAATGAATTTGAAAGTTTAAATGCTACTAGTCATTATTGGAGCAATAATATTGTAAATTTTGAGACAGTTTAAAAATAGCCAATCAACAACCAGAAAAAGCTTTAGTTAAATGAAGGTATTCTATTGGAGTAGGATTAGCCAATCAGAGACTTGAAATACAGAAATTTACATGTTTAGACGGTTGAAATCAATTCAGTTGCCTGCAAACAGTGTTCCTAACCGGATGCGAGACACATCCTCGAGAGATTTCATACGTATTCATGTGAGTCGAAAAATAGTTTACATGTTAAAAAGTGCAAGTAATTAATAAAAGAATCTCACAGCTCTCTATATCAGTGAAGTGTTATTTTAAATCATATCAAGTATTAATAAAAGGAGTGAAGTAAAATTATAATCTGTGTAAGCCTACATTCTTGTCACACCAAAACCCTGCTAAGAGAAACGTGTCTCTAACAAATACTGATACAGCCGAGGCAAACATAAATATATAATATTTAAAGAAACAGTTAAATTACAAAGTTAATATTTCTTTTAAAGTTGGGGCAAAGGCCACCTGAAAGTACATTTGGGGCGAAGGCTACCAGAAACTATTTACTATACGTGCGATTGCACCTGCTAAAAGTTCGGCTCCCCTACAGTCGAAATATAATACAACTCCTTCAATACAAATTACCTTAAATTAACGCCCAAAGCATGGTGCAAATAATGTAACAAACTACTTTCTCAAATTGCATCCCTTTTTTGATGGCAAGATACATTTTATGCTTAATCTCTATTTCAATTATATTAAAATTTGCATTCATTCCAGTTTAACTCAGTTTGCTCAAAATAATATATGAATCTGAAAATATAATAGATTTTGTTATCTTCTTATGAATAGTATGTGATACAGCTGTTCTAATGGCTATAAACTCGGCTGAATAAAAAGAACATTTTTCATTTAATTTGAATTTTAACATTTCTTAATTGTTATTGTTATACATTGCTGCTCCTAATCCCTCTTCTGTATCCTTAGAACCATCTGTGTAAATATGAGTCCAGTCTTCTGCAGAGAAATCTTCCATGAATTTATATAAATTATTAATTTCCAGCTCTTCCTTTTGGAAAATGTTTAAATTTATATCTAGTTATAATATTAATATATCCCAAGTAACACAGTAAACTGGTAGTCTAGGAAATCCACTTAGCATGACTATACTCCAGTATTTCTCCAATAAATAAAATGGAATGAAATTTTCTTTATAACATTTTAAATTCTCAGCAGATTTCTTAGGTGTTAATTTGTTAATGGTTATAAAATTGTCCTCCAAGAAATGAAATACTCTTCCAATGAATTTGCAGCATGGTAATAGCTGTCTCAGTTTGAGTGGTGTTACATTAATTTCCTGTAGAGTTTACATTAATTACATTAGTTACATTAAATCCTGCAGGATTTCTTGCTATTCTCAGGCACATCCTCACAATGTTATAAATTGTAGATTCTAACTTTGATTGTAACTTGCTTTGTATTTGACAATGAGAATCGGGTTCATAATCTAAAATTGAGCACACTAAATTGTTAAGCAACATTTTTAAAGTGTATATATATTTGCTCCCCATTTGTTTCCAGATAAGTATTTAAATATATAAGAAATATTACTATTTATATAACTAGTAGCTAATTGCAGGTTAGCTGTGAATTAAAGACTGTAATTGTTGAAAGTAGAAATGCATTTATCAATAATGTTCATATACTTAATTTCACAGTATTTAAAACACAATATTGTGAGTAAATTTCCACTCTGCAATAGAGATATTTATCTAAGTGTATTCTTAATATTTTGCTGCAGCTTTTAGTCATTTCATTTACTAACTTATCTTGTCCTGAATTTGCATTAACAGTAGTTTGAAATTGTATAATACTAATTTTTTATTGATTTAAGTTCATTCCATTGCAAGTGACCATTTATCCAAGTTATTTATTGTGTTGTTTATATCATTTTGTAATTTGTGATGACTAGTATTTTGTAAGATAACTGAGGCATCATCTACATGCAATATTGGATTCCCATTTATAATGTGAGGTAAGTCATATAATCCTGAGTTTTCTCACTGTGCTTAGATTGTTTCTGATATATGCAGGATTATATGTATCCAAAAAATTGTATAGTTGGTTGTAAAAGTTGTTAAATATTTTATCCCCCTTTATTTATATTTCTGTGGTGAAAGCTTTACCAAAAACTTCTTTAAAAAATCTGATGTGTTACACTCACATGACTTTCTCTACTCTTGTACAAACTATTTTTACAAACTCTTATTCTCCATCTATTTCATATTAATCGAGATAAACATTTGCAGAAACGATCTTTTGACATGCAAAGAGAATTACATTTTACACATAGCTACCAGTTCTAAAAATATTTGACTATCGCTTAAGGCCTACTATGTTCCCCTTGTTTTGTGTTTGCAAGGGCAGTATAGAAATACAGTAGCCTTTAAGCATAGACATATCTCTTAATAGCTAGTTGCCATGTGCAGCACCATTCTCTTTGCCACAGATTAATACTCTTTGCATATCCAAGACAAAAAATGAATAACGAATTCCCATTTGAGAAAAAGTATAAGTATTGGAAAATTTAAGGAAATAACAAGCAACATCTCAAAAATGGTTCACTCAACAAAAAAATCTGATGTGTTACACTCACATGACTTTCTCTACTCTTGTACAATCTATTTTTACAAACGCCTATTCTCCATATGCTTCATATTAATCGAGATATCGAGATGTCAATCTTATTTGTAATTTTCTTGTAGATGCAAGGGGAATATGGTAGCTTTTAAGCGATAGTCAAATATTTTATCGCTGGTTGCTATGTGGCGCATTCCATTCTCTTTGCATGTCCAGGACATAAAAAAATGAATAACGAATTTGAGAAAAAGTATAAGTATTGGAAAATTTAAGGAAATAACAAGCAATATCTCGAAAACGGTTCACTCAACAAAAAAAATGTATATGATATAAGTTGTGTATTTTAACGCGATCTACATTTTTTGTGTAGTAAAATTTTGTCTATCTCTTATGGTTTACCAGTTATGCAAAAGTCGTTCACAATGAAGAATACTTTTGGAGACATTCCCAGAAATTTCGAGATATACATTTCATTTCTCATGACATTATCTTAAACATATGATATTTTCATCAAAATCGTTAGAGCCATTTTTGAGAAAATTAAAATTTTAGAAAAATGTTCCATGTAAAGGGTAGTCTGGGGTGGGGGAATTTTCTTGAAAACCTTCGTGTCGCATCTCTGGAAGATACTGAACGCAAATACCAAGTTTGGTGTTTATCCGACTGTTAGTTTTTGAGTTATGCTGTTCACAGACACACACACACACAGACACACACACAGACACACACACAGACACACACACAGACACACACACTGACATGTTTCCAAAAATGCTTTTTTTGGATTCAGGAGGTCTCAAAACATGTATTTCCGGTGAAATCTCGGTATCGAATTTTTGGGTGGAATGCAATACTTCCCCTACTTACTATACGTAGTAGAGAAAGTAAAAAATGTATATGACATAAATTGTGTATTTTGATGCGATCTAAATTTTTTGTGTAGTAAAATTTTGTCTATCTCTTATGGTTTACCAGTTATGCAAAAGTCATTCACAATGAAGAATACTTTTGGAGACATTCCCAGAAAATTCAAGATATACATTTTATTTGCCATAAAAATATCTTAAACTTATGGTACTTTATTCAAAATTGTTTGCCATTTTTGAGAAAATTAAAATGTTCGAAAAATGTTCCATGTAAAGGGTACTCTGGGGTAGGGGGATTTTCTTAAAAACCTTCATGTCGCATCTCTGGAAGATACTGAACCTAAATACCAAGTTTGGTGTGTATCTGACTGTTAGTTTCTGAGTTATGCTGTTCACAGACACACACTCGCAGACATGTTTCCAAAAATACTTTTTTTGGATTCAGGAGGTCTCAAAACAGGTATTTGCATTGAAATCTCGGTATCAAATTTTTGAGTGGAATGCAATACTTCACCTACTTACTATACGTAGTAGAGAAAGTTAAAAGTTTGAATCTATATTTTCTTCTAGGTTTTAAATACTTTGCCTTGATTTTATCTTCTGGATCTCCAAAATGTATAATTATAGGCAAATCATCACTATTTAGAGTATCGCTAAAAACTTTGCATTGTACCTTGGTTAACAATTCATTTGAGACAAAGATCAAATCTGGAGAAGTGTTTACTTGAAAAATGGATCCTATGTGTGTAGGTGAGCCATCATTGAAACATAAATATCTAAATTGGCTATCCATTTGACAAAGGTATATTTAGAATACTTATATTTCCATCATTTAGTATGGAATTGTAATTCAAATCACTACATACTATTACCATTTTTTCATAATTATTAATTTCAAATATATTTCTCCAAAAAGTATTAGTCACAAATGAATTAGGACTTGCATATGTTAAATATTTTTAGTCACTAAATTGAACCATAATTTCTTGAATTGTATTATCTGAATTATCAATTATATGACAATCTGATAAAATTAGATTATCTCTGTAACTAGCTAACACATCACCTCCAAGACTTCTTCTGTCGAAATGTATGTAGGTTTGTGACCTTTTTTAAAACCATGTTTCAGTAATTAAAAATGTGACTACTTCTTGGTTAGGTAGAAAATTTTGTAGTTCTTGTTTCTTCTTATTTAAACTCCTAGCATTCCATAACATCACTTTCATATTATTTAGGTAATTATTTACACTGATTTTGAAGGTCCATCTTTAGGAATTTTAACTATATCTTCCTTAGGTTTCTTCTTATTCAAATTTAATTTTTTGCAATGGGACATTTCATTGTTTTCCTGATTTGAGTACTTCTGCTGAATGATTGTTTCCACTTTTTTATTAGATTTTCCTGCCCTCAAGATTTGAGACCTTTTACCGTCATTAGCTGTTATTTCAACCTTATTTGCCTGTGGACCTCTGCCATTGGGATATATCAGTTCATTATTTAATTTCAGTTTTCTCCTGGTGGATTGTTTTTATCCTGTCCATTGCTTAAAATTTTAAGATCTGAAGATGCTACTTCACATAAGGATTGCCAATTTTGACTTGCATTTTTAGGTTTCTCTTGCATAACCTTATCTGCAAAAGATGAATTGTTCTTCAAAATCATTCTGGCTTCAAATCTAGATATTTATTTATTTCATCCTTTGGGAAATAACTTACATTGTTTTTTTTTGGACACACCGGTATTGGATATATACAAATTTTACATTACAGCAAATAATACTAAAATAATTACATGTTAGTTTCTTTACAAAAATACATCACAGAATAACAAAATTAAATAATCTATGTACTTTAATTATATGTGTTATGGAAAACATGGTTCATTTAAATAGTCATTTATATGTAAATATTGCCTGTTTAGAGTAGCTTTCTTAGTTTACCTTTAAAACATTCTTTATTTTAATTTTTTTATTGAAGTGTCTAGTTTGTTATACATTAGGATACCCAGATGGGAAATGCTTGCTAGGCTTTTTGTAAGCCTGTGGCTATCTAAGTGTAAGTTATGGAGATTTCTTGTGTTGCAGTTATGATATTCTGAGTTATTTTGAAACATAGTTATATTATTATGAATGAAGTTTAAGGTTTCAAGAATATATAGGCATGGGATAGCCAAAACTTTAAGTTCATTGAATATGTATTTACTTGGCGTTCTTATGGCTACCTTCAGAATTGCCTTTAAAATTCTTTTTTGGATTGTGAGAATATGTGTTGGTTTTGGAGAGGAACCCCAAAATGGGATGCCATAGCTAATTTGGGACTCAAAACAGCTGTGATACGCTATCTTTAGTATTACTTTGGAGCACACATTAGCCAATTTACGAACAGCATAACATAATTTGTTCAGTTTGACACTTAGTTGTAGTATATGGGTTTCCCATGAGAATTCGTTATCTATCCAGATTCCCAGGAATTTTGTTATGCATTTTGATTTATGTATAAGTCTAAATTATTGTTTTTTGATTGGTTATGGAAATACAGATATATTGTTTTTTCTATATTCAATAAAAGTTTGTTCTCTGTTAGCCAACATTGTAAGCTATGATTTGCTTCATTTATTACATTCTGGAGGGATAATGAGTTTTCACTGCTGAAGACTAGCTTTGTATCATCTGCAAACATTATTGTATGGGGTTTTGGAATGTTCAATGGAAGGTTGTTTATGAAAATAAGGAACATTAGTGGTCCAAGGATTGAACCTTGTGGAACTCCATGATTTACTTTTAGTGTTTCTGATTGAACGTGTCAATTTTTACAATTTGCATTCTATTTTTTAGGTAGGATGCAAACCAATCTTTTGCTATTCCTCTGATTCCCAAATAATCTAATTTGTTTAGTAAAATGTCATGATTTACTAAGTCAAAAGCTTTAGTGAGGTCTATAAAAGGTACAAGAGTATGTTTTTTGTTATCTTTTGCATCTAGGACTGGTTTAATGAAACCATATACAGCCTCATTAATAGATTTTTCCTTTTAAAACCAAACTGGAAAGGGGAAAAATAACCATTTGTTTCTAAAAATGAAGTAAGTCTGTTGTACATTATTCCTTCAAGAATTTTTGAAAGCACAGGCAGAAGTGATATGGGCCTGTAGTTTTTGAAATCGCTTTTGTCCCCCTTTTAAAAGACTGGTATTACATTTGCCATTTTAAATGCATCTGGGTAGACATCTGAGGAGATGGAAAAATTACAAATGTCAACAAGGGGTTTAATTATACTGTTTGCACATTTCTTAATAATAAGGCTGGGAATTCCATCAGCATCAAAGGAGGATTTATTTTTTAAGCTATTTATTAAATTAAAATTTCCTGAGAGTCTACTGGTACTAGAAACAGTGTTCTACTACTCAAGGTTATGCTGCAGAATGGCACTTTGTTAAAGGATTGGAGGGGATATCAATTAGTTTATGTACTACAGTTGTAAAATATTTATTAAATATTTATTAACTTATTAAATGCTTTCTATAGGTTCTACTACTTTTTTCCCATTTTGCTGTAGTTCAGTATTTTCTTTGTGTTTAGTGGAGCCTAACTCTGTTCTTACTACATTCCATATTGCTTTACTTCTGTTTGCAGGTCTCAGGATATTATTATTATTATTATTATTATTATTATTATTATTATTGTTATTATTATATCACTTTGCTTCTATAATTACTTGTTTTAAAATTGCTATATAGTTCTTAAAATAGACAATGAATTGTGGATCATTTCTGCTTTTACTAATATCATGAAGGAGTCTTTTCTTTCTACATGAGATGATTATTCTTCTTGTGATCCATTTCTTATTTTTTTTGCTTTTGTCATACTTCTTTATTTGCTTTTTTTTATGGGAAATGCAATATTCATGAGGTGCTTAATAGCAGCAGTAAGCTTTTCTAATTTGGTGTTTAAGTTTGCTTCTTTTATTACATCAGACTAATTTTCACTTTTTATAAAATATTTGAAATAGTCTGTGTTTTCCTATTATAACTTCTTATTATTATTTGCTGTGTTGGATAACTTGTCTCTAACTTTGGGATTTTTAGCCGTATTGATATGGAGTTGTGATCTGATAAAGCAAGATTTGTATTTTCTAGAATTTCAAAATTTTCTAGAAATAATTGCAAGCAGCCATCTGGAGGCCTATAAATACAAGCAGTCAACAACTTACAATTTGCCAGGCAGATTTCAGATACTACATGTTCAAAATGTTTTTCTACATTAATATATATGATACCCTTAATCTTTGTATTACTTTCTCTACTACATATAGTAAGTAGGTGAAGTATTCCACCCAAAAATTCGATACCGAGATTTCACCGGAAATATATGTTTTGAGAGCCCCTGAATCCAAAAAAAGCATTTTTGGAAGCATATCCGTGTGTGTGTGTGTGTGTGTGTGTGTGTGTGTGCGCGTGCGTGTGTGTGTTACACACCAAACTTGGTATTTAGGTTCAGTATCTTCCAGAGATGCGACACGAAGGTTTTCAAGAAAATCCACCACCCCGGATTACCCTTTACATGGAACATTTTTCGAAAAGTTTAATTTTCTCAAAAATAGTCCAATGGTTTTGATTAAAATATCATATGTTAAGATATTTTAATGACAAATGAAATGTATATCTCGAATTTTCTGGGAATGTTTCCAAAAGTATTCTTCATTGTGAATGACTTTTGCTTAACCGGTAAACCATAAGAGATAGACAAAATTTTACTACACAAAAAATGTAGATCGCATTAAAATACACAATTTATGTCATATACATTTTTTGTTGTTGAGTGAACCATTTTCAAGATATTACTCGTTATTCCCTTAAATTTTCCAATACTTATACTTTTCCTCAAATTCATTATTCATTTTTTTTTTGCCCTGGTAATGCAAAGAAAATGGAATACTCCACATAACAACCAGCTCTTAAAATATTTGACTATAGCTTAAAGCCTACCAATTCCTCTTGCATCTACAAGAAAATTAGCAATAAGATTAACATCTCAATTAACATGAAGCATATGGAGAATAAGTGTTTGTAAAAATAGTTTGTAAAAGAGTAGAGAAAGTCATGTGAGTGTAACACATCAGATTTTTTTTCTAAAATCTTAACTTTTAGTAGGTATACAGGACAGTCTTTAAAGTCTGATTTATGATCCTCATCACAGCTGGCAGAAATTCTGGTATCTGATTTACATTGAAATTCTATATGTCCACACTACAGTTATTATATATTTGACTGTTCCTACACATGACAAAGCTGGTAACATTTTCTGCATTGGAAAGATTTTTCTAGGAATTCATTTATCTGATAGGAAATTCCATATATAAATATCCTTCCAGGAAGCATTTGAAATTTAAAGGTTAACAGTACTGTCTGTGTTGGTATAAATTTAACTCTACTGTCTTCATCTACAATAATTTTCTTGGTAAGTCTATGCATTTTCAAAATTTCATAATTCCCATAATTTTCAGCATTGCTTTTAGTTTCATCTTCTGTTAAATCAATGTACCTCTTTAATCGTCCCTTCTGTTACACAATTATAGAACAGAATATAACTCTTTAGTTTGTATTTCATGTCAAATTCTGAGTCTAAAAGATCATTAGTTTCACTACATTCATTGGAATGAATTTCAGTTTTGCTTTTTTCTAAAAGAAATTATTTTCTTTTCTTTAAGCCCATTTTGGTATATCATGTTTTCAAATTTCAATGAATGGATTTTGCTAATTTTGCCTTGGTTACCATAAAAATTACCATGTAGGGTCTACCATCTTTATAGTTATATTTTATCCCTTTACTCATTTTTTAATCTTTATTATTTACTCCATTACCACTTTTATCACTTTCACCCATTACTTCCATTTCATGTTCATTAATTACTTTACATTGGCCTACATTTTTAAATGTGAAACACCCCTAAGGATGGAATGTAATTTAACACAAACCTATTTATTTATTTATCAAAAAACAAAGAAAGTATTTACTTACTAAAATCTAATCAATGAAAAGAGACTTTACACTAAAGGGTACTTAACTTAATCCTACGTTGTGGGAAAATATTTCCTCAGAGCATCACATTTTTTCTTCCACCAACGTGAAGATCCATGGCCTCCTCTTAATTCCTTACTCTTTACCTGAGCACACAAGAAACAAAGGAATGAACATTTATATTCAATATGTCATATTTAAAAAGTGGAAAAAATGCAAACAAATGACACTGAATATTTCTGAAACGCTTAATATTGCAAAATATGTATAGTTGTTAAATCTATATTTTTCCTCTATAAAGTTTTTGTTTTTATAAGGTTCTGCAATGATACAAAATTCAACACTTTTGAAGATGACTTCAGATTTTTTAAAATAGAGAGTTGGGGGTTGTTACACTACATCACTATGCTATTCTTACTTGAACAACTTAAATTATGACACATCACTGTTACCAGCTTCTAAATCTTCAAAATTAGTCAATGACTTCAGATGTTATTCAAAAGAAATTTAAGATGTGCATTTTGTTCATTTTTGCAATAACTCAAGCATGTGACTTTTAATCCAATTCATTAAAATATAAAAAACAACAAAAGCTTCTTCATGCTAAGGATTGTTAGTGTTGAGTGAATTTTCTGAAAACTTTAACCTTGCACCCTCAAAAGCTGTCTATCTTAGTTATACAGTTTGATATTTATCCCAATTTTTGGCATTGATGTACGACAGATAGACTGAGAAACTCTTTCTACCTTTTTTCTATTCAGGGAACCTAAATGTGTATTTTCTATTTTATGAAATGCTAATTGAAATTTTTAGTCAAATTCTATCTTACAGATTTAAGTAGTAGAGAAAGTAACAATATGTTGGTGATACTGGAGACCTCCAAGAGATTAATGTATTAAAAACATAAAGATAATTTACAACAAAGTTATAAAGATGGCCATGTCTATTGTTGTAGTTATGAACTATAGAAAGGAAGTAGAACATAAAAGTATAATATTTAAAGTTTAAATTTCTTAGAGAATAAGTATGAGTTAATTATAGACAATAATGGCTGATTCCATCAATGTTACCTTGGCTGGTATGGTTGACCTTGCCCTATGCTCACCAGAGGTAAGAAATACAATTTATTGGTAATAGAATATATAGACACTTATTAACTTGAATGCATCAAGCATTATAAGAAAATAATTTTGCTTAAAATGCAACTTTTCTAAGTGTTGGAAATTCTACATTCTCAGTCAAAGTAGGAGAGACAGTCCTGGATGTAAATGAAGTCATTTGAGAAATTTAGCATGAAATCTAACCTAGCATTACATTATTTTATTGCATAGAAAAGTCAGAGCTTGGGTTCCTTGTTAACTTCAAAATTTATATGTTTACCATGTTGGATAGTCATCTAGAAAATGATGACTTATTCTAATTAAAAGTGTCGATAGAAAATAAGACAACTCTGAAAGTCATCATTCTTGAATTGCTGAATGGGTAGTGTAAGAAACTGTATGAGTGTGCAGTGAAATAAATTGAGATGTTTATAGCAGTGCACAACTATAGCAAAAGCTTTGTTTATGAAAGTTATTCCATACTATAATGCACCACAATAATTAACTTAATTATGACAAATCCTGTAGGTATGCCAGAATTTCTCCATAACCTCCTGCTAAAGTTAAGCAACTGATAAGTGCAGTACATTCATTCAACAATAAGCAGTTTTGTTTATAACGGATATGCTGAAACATTTAAGTATCTACATGTTTTGTTGTTTGTATGTAAAACATACTACTGTTACTTAAGTCTTAAGTTCTTAGTACATCACTGAAATACTGTTAGTTACACAAATGAGTCTGTACATTGAATGCAAAATTTACTAGAAATTTCAGATAAGAGGAAAGAGGATTGTTTTTAAAGTCAATAGTACCAATTCAGACACATTCAAAATCATTAAGTGATAAGAAGATGAAATTTGTTTAAACTACTGGTAAACATAAGTATTCAGTACTCTCCTGCTCATAACCATCAAATATTCTTAAAAAAATACATGTAAAATGCGTTATTTGAAGGTAGATAACCAAACTATGTGTTCTTTCCCCCCCCCTCCAACAGATAGGTGCTGTCAACTTCAACATCCTGCGCTCACTTCTGCTTATGATGCTACGGCATTTAAAGATGAGTGACATAACTGTTGAGCTCACTGGACAAGAAATTCCTGTAAGTAATGAAATAAAAGTAATAGCCTATCTCCTTTTATGATGATTTAAGTTGTTATTTACTATCTGATTTCTTTTTAAATAATACACTAAATGCTAAATATTAATAATAGTTAATAGAGAAATTTTTCTCATGCTCTAAGTTTTTCTTTTGTTTTATTTCCTTTTTTCCCTACTTAATCTCTTCCTTCCTTCCTTCCTTCCTTCCTTCCTTCCATTCTTTCTTTCTTTCTTTCTTTCTTTCTTTCTGCAACCCCCCCTTGCCCACCATTTTAATCACAGATGTTAAGAAAGACCTGGTTATGTAATAGCTACTACTAATACAGCAAATCTTTGGCATTTGTTGTTCTTAATTTCTTAACTTCACATGCATTATCCACTTATACTTTTGAACATGAATAATATTTTTTGCTCTGTGAGAGTCAAGTGGATGCTGATGATTATTTGTCATGTAGTTTGCCTTTATTAATTGTGAGGTGAATGTAATTTACTTATTAGTGTGCATTACCATTAGGCTGACAAACACTTTTTTTCATATGTTTGTCATTTTACATTTGCACATCATTATTTCTAGCAGTAGGGAAGAAAAGCAGCTTTACATATTCCTGGAACTTTGGATGTTAAAACATATCTACAAATGTATTCTATCTCATAATTGTCTAATTTCAGTTTAACCTCTCTCAAAATTAAATTGAGTTTTATTTATGGATGTTCCTTAGCTACTATGGTTCTTAGCATCCCATTGTATATTGGATGTGAAAGACCAGAAATTTTGTTCTTTTACATGGCATAAATATACGACAGGGACCACTGGCTTTACTTCCCTTCTCAAAGAAGCCGTACTAAGTATTTTTGTGCCCAAAAAAAATCCATTACCCTCTGCCAGGTTTGAACCCATGACCAGGGGCTATCATGGTACCCCTAGACCATAGAGGATAACTTAACCTCTCTGTCTTTACCATGTGCATTACCATTGCAATTTTTTCATCTTAGTGTTTTCTTGCCTCAAACTATTTCCTAAAAACAGAGTATAAAATATTGTATCACTTGCCATCTAGTTATTCTCATTCAGGATAGATGTTGCCAACATCATCACCATCATTGCTACTGCCACAGTTTCCATCTCCTTTGATTTTTTTCTGCTTGTCATTCCACTTTATCTCACAACCTACTCTTACTCTTCTATCTCTTTTTATTAATAGAAATGGGATTCATCCCAAAAAACCCAAAGTTATTGGTAGTCTAAGACATTAAAGTCTTTAATAGGAGTGCTAATACTGTCACATCCTTAAGTATTATACTGTTTATATAATTATCAAACATTTTCCACCCAAAAATAGTACAAGAAAACATAAGAAGTCACACTTTCCCTCAGACTTATTTCATATGTTAGAGCTTTTCTTTTCTAATAAGCAACAACATACAATTCCAAATTTTCAAACAATAATGACTATACCATGAAATTGTATTGCCACAGGAAGATTGCACTCTGGATCTGCTGAAACTGTAGATGTATATGTGCAGTATTACATACATAGATACATAGATTTGTACTCCTAAACTACAAAAACACTCAGCTATTTTATCAAGTTTATTTATTTATTTACTGTGCTAAGAGATTTACAATTTTATTGTCTACTGAACTTTGACACTGGCCACTCATTCTGCAGACAATCACTACAGTTTATTTACATTTTACAATTTCCCATCAACTCATTCTGTAGACAATCACCACAGTTTATTTACATTTTACAATTTCTCATCAATAAATTATCTTGTTTCAGTTTTTCATGTCCCATTTCCACTTGTTTTTCACTTTTCACTTATTGATTACTTTACCATCACACATTCACCATAGTTTTCCATTCAAAGTAAGATACACTACCTCTTACTTTTCTCTATCCACTGTCCAAAGCCATTTATTTTTTACTTTACACAAATACTGTCCAATGCTCCTAGCGTCCTTGCACATCATTTTGATTATAAGCGTATTTCTATCCCCCTTCAACCACTTCTTTTTAAAAACTTCTCTTCTTCAGTTTTCTGTTCCTTGTCACTTAAATACTATGTGTTCAATGTCTTCATTACCACTACATATCACACATTGATTTTGAGGAATACCATGTCTTAACCCTCTTAGCCTCCATGCTCTGGTTCTTACCCATGCAATAGATTCTCTCTCTTCTTTATTTACTATGCCTATATATTTTTTCCTACCGCATGTATTTTTCATTGGCCTATAACAAACCAATAAGCTCTTTTCAGCAATCGCACTTTGTACTTCTATATCTTCCAGTCTTTTCCTCACCTTTTCACATTATTTTCTCTCCTTATCCACATGTCTCCTAATCCATTTTTCTCCAAAATGTTCCGTAAATTCCATCATTCATTAAACTATTCTCTTGGTACTCTATACATTGTCTTAACACATTACTTTTTCCTAGATTTAAAGTTCTGAACCAAAATTTCAAAGCTCTTTCCATTATCTTCTCTTTAGTCGCCATCCTGCCCATCTCTAATTGCGCTACCTGTCTCACAATTGCCTTCGGTAACCCTAGTATTTCTCTACAAAAAATCCTGTGCACCTCATCTATACTTTCCCATCCTCTATCTAATCCCCGTATTTCTATACCATACATCATTTTTGCCTCCACAACCATCTCATAAACTTTTTCCAGCCATTTAACATTTATATTAGGTACTGTATATTTGCAGCTTCTAATTGCTGCCATCGCCCCTTTACCTTTTGTCAATGCAAACTTCTTTTGTTTCTCCCATTTATTACCTCCATCTATTTTTACTCCTAAATAAATACAGTCATGCACCACCCTGTAATCTTTATTCTCTCCCTTCCACTTTTTATATTTGCTTAATTTTCCCCCCTTTTTGAATACCACAATCTGTGTTTTCTCTTGATTCACTTTTAACCTCCATTCTTTACAATATACATCAATTGCTTGTAATTATTGTTTTAAACCACTTACTGTAACAGATCCTACCATTAGGTCATCTGCACAAAGAAGTTCTGGGATTTGGATGTTGTTAATTACTGGTGCACAGTTATCATTCCTTCCAATTTCTAGTAAGACATCATCTATGTATAAATTAAATAAAACTGGGCTAATTAATTTTGGATCCATTTTACCTCTTAGAAAGTGTTTTCCATTAATTCATAAGGCCATGTATTTTGTTCATAGATAAACAGTGATGAGAAAAATATTTAAAAAGTAAGAGAATTGAGATAAATTACAGTTATTGGAAAAAGACTTTACTCAGTTACAATTACAAAGTACTTTTCCAAAAAGTAATTTCCACAAATACAATTAGGTGCTTCAAAATGCCATTCTTAAGGAAATCACTGACCTCTTTTGCTTTTCCTAATCAAATTCCTTAGCCACTTAGCCGACACATGTTTCTTCTGGTTCCACTGTTGGCTATTAGAGTACACACTGTTTAAATGCTAACTGGTGGTCATTATAAGCCATAATATTAAATGTGTACAAATTTTATTGAGCTCTACCAGCATCAAAGTTCTTAATCATGGTACAGAAGGTTATAAGTGAGGTATTTTTCAAGAAATTATAGTATGCACCAAAATTCTTTAGTTTTATGATATGATAAAACACCATTTACCATGCATCTGTGTGTGCTATTATGTGAATAATTAAGAAGACCATCATATTTAAAAGAAAAGTCTCTTTAACCTTTTGCACAGGTTAATGATGATGATGATGATGTATTCCTTAATGTATTATTATTATTATTATTATTATTATTATTATTATTATTATTATTATTATTATTATTATTGATGTTGTTATTATTATTATTCCCCCAATGTTGGCAGTGGTGGCGGTATGAAATTAATACTACTACAGTTTCCCAAAGTTCTATTTGCGGTACATGATGATTTTAAATAAAAGGTACAAAAGACTTTTCAAAACAGCCTTGAATGTTATTTCTTTCACCAAGCTAACTCACTACTGTGCACATCAGTGAATGACTTAACTGTGAAACTGTACAATATCATATTGCAACTGCAAATGTTATGCAAGGAACTAAAGAAATGTCTAGTTTCAGAAGCCTGATATAAAGAAATGCAATGTTCAAAAGTAGTTGAAAGAAAAAACTAAATTATTGGTCCATAGTTAATGTAAACATCAAAGAAGGAAAGTGTTGCATGAATTGAGGTGAATACAAATATATGTATTCCTATTTTACAATCATTGATTATTCTATTGCATTTCAGGGTGCACAAGATGTACGAGATGCACGAGATGTGCAAGATATACGAGATGCACAAGATGTAAAAGATGTAAGGAGGGGTGAAAAAGGTGCAAGAAAACCAGGAGCTAAAAAACCTGCACACAAAAAGGTAAAGTATTATAGTCTAAAACTAAAAATGCACATTATTTGCCTTAAATTAAAAATCACAAATATGTTTATTCCTTCTACTGCTTGTTTGTGGTAGGGAGTGGAAATTTTGCCAGATATATACATTTTGACCATACATTCAGTTTTCATGATAGCATTTCCATTTATAGGGTGGGGCTGTGTACCATATACCTAGCCATTTTATATGTGCACCATAAAAAATTGGGAGACTGCCTCATTTTGAGTGATTCCCATAGTGCACTTCAGAGCCTTCATGAGCTGCACAACTGCCACCTCATTGTTCAGTAAATTCAGGGTGCCCTCCATGTTTTATATGCTTATGGCATTAATGTGGAGTGTGCTTGGATACCTGGTAATGTTGGCTTGCCGGGTAATGAACTGGCAGATTTGGCAGCTATGGCGGCAACCACAGAACCCAGGGTTACAATATCTCGTGTAACATCAAAAGACTTTAGGTTTGTTGTGTGGGGAGTGGTGCTATTGTGTAAGGAGTGGTTAGCTCTCCAGGGAAATAAACTTAGAGTAGTGAAGTACATTCCGATAATCTGGGTAACTTTGTCTTATGTATCTCGTTGTGAGGAGGTGATTTTGGCTTGGTTGCATATTGGGCACTGCAATTTTATGCACAGTTACCTTTACAATTGGGACCCTGTTCCTCTTTGTCTGCTATGCAGTGAAAATTTGTTGGTTTGTCATGTGTTGCTAGAGTGTATTCCTCTAGCACATCTTTGAGACTCTCTGCAACTACTACCCAGTCATGAGGTTTTAGCAGACAATAATCTAGCAGTTGATAGGGCTTTTAAGGCTGTGTCAAAGGTAAATTTTTAAATGCAGATTTAGTCATATTGATGTTAGGTGTTTCATACTTCTTGGTTATGTTTTATATATTCATATTTATTTCTGACTGTTGCTATGATTTTATATTGATCTTTATCTCTGGCTTTTGCTATGATTTTTATATTCATGTTTATCTCTGGCCTCTGCTATGATGTTTTACAAGGGTGCTAATAACCTAGTAGTTGAATGCCCTTAAAAAGCCATCATCATACACATTTTGAAATCCCCTGAATCCCTTTAGTAAAGTAACCCTAGGTGAAATTGTGAAGAGTAATGGAAAAGGATACTTAGTAAGCAAACATTTAATGAAATATTGGCACAAAATCTAGTCACTAGAAGAGGGAAATATTCTCAATGACATGGTATAAGAGAAAGAAAACTGCTTAGGAAATTTGACACTAAAAAAAAAGATAGTTTAGATAATGCACAAATAATCAGAAAGCAAATTTTATGGAATAAGATAAAACCTAGAATAGAATACTTTCGGCAATCCTAATCTGATGTTTTGATATTGGAGTTTCTCCATAAAGCATATCATTATGTTGAATCATTTGTGTGATTTTATTTTGATACATACAGTTCTTCTTCTTCTTCTATCACAATTTCCTTGTATTTCAAATTATTCAATTTTATCTAACTAAACCTTTTCTTTTTGCCAATGATTTGCTGAGTTCCCTTATGAGTCTAAAGGTCAACTTATTGAGGATAACTTATTAATTAAAAGGTTGTGCTTTTATATAAAAAAAAAAAAAATCTGTGTAAATAACGGTAAAATGGGTGGACTAAAATTTAGTCTAAATCATGGATAACCACAATGAAGTTTAAATTGAAAGAATAATGACTGTAAAAACAATATAAACCTTTTAGATATTTATTTGTATTCAGTCTGAATTATCATCAAATTCTCATACCATTACAAATATCTAGATATTTAAAAAGTATTGTAGATACCTAATAATATATTAATATCTCTTTACTATGCTTTTATCCATAGTCAACTTTCATATTCTACACTCTTGTGGAGCAATCAGACCTATGCTAGTGCAAAGGAAGGCAAATAGGGGTTAATGATAAATCTGCCGAAAACTTAAACCACATTTTAAAGTGTTTCATGGTCACTTGTTTTCTTCTTAAAACTATGTTTTACAATGTTTATTATGTTCAAAAAGTAATATTCTTATATTTAAATTGAGTTTCAGTGCCCATTAATACAGTACTTGTCATGACAGTGCTTTAAGACTTCATTCACATAATTTTTCAACCACTCAAAATAATTTTCATTACATGTGTCAACAATTATACAATATATTAACACAGTTAACTATAAATCTTAAGTATTAATGTGGGATTCTTGGTTGGTTTGTTTTGGTGAGAGGGTTGATGAGAGGGAAAAATGTTGCTTTGTTGGTTAGCTCTGACAAGGTAGGTAATTTCTAGAAAAGGAGAGGCTCTTCTCTCAGAAGGTGTGGATAGGAGATAAATGGGTACTTCTCATTTATGTATTTACATTTACATTCGCTGCCTCTTTTTATGTTGTTCCACACTAAAAACAATTTTCCCTCGCTCACCACAAGGTTTAAGTTAACTATGTCCCAGGATCAAATGAAAATTACTGAAGTTATTTCTATTTCCTATGCTTTAAACTTTCAATTTTGATCCGTATATTCTAACCATTTCTCTTACATTCAGTTTAATTAATGGTGAAGTCCACCGCTTACATTTCGGTAATTAACGCACCCTTCTTCTGTCACCCAGCAATGCTAAGACACAAAGTTATGAAGCCATCATGACAATGCTATAACATGGAATCTCCTGATTATGTTATTAACACAAAGTGTCCTAACAACACTATCACATGAAGTGCTGATACTGCTAACTTAGAAACTGAGCTCTTGTCCAAGATAAATTTCTATCTCACACCCATATTTCTAGTTTCCTCAAGTTTATTTTCTAGTCTAGTTTTTGACTGATTTCATTATCCCAGATGATAAATTCTAACACACATTTACTGGTTGTGTTATTTCAGAAAGTCCATATTTCATGAATCTGCATTTACCACATTATTCTTGCCTGAATATGTTTTCTGTGCACTTGACTGATTTTTAGACACATGTTTTTTTTCCCTGTATTGTTCAATGCATCCAGGCCTGTACATTTCTCCTTGCTTGCAATCTTTTGTCTGTGACTACCTGTAGGCCATTCAATGTCTGGATACCTGCCATCCCCAACTGAATATTACTTCAAACTTAATACATTTACTTTCCTTCTTCATAATATTTGCTATTTATGGAATTTAACATTTATTCTCTTTTATTAATAAGTTCCCGTTTGATTGCAATTGCTTAGCATGCTTTGTTTCTTTCTCTTCTTATTCTTATTTAGCATTTCATTTCCCTTTTTATTCTCTATAATATGTTCGCTATCATTTTTATATTTAATCAGACAAATATTACAACCTCAATATAGATCATTCAAATCACTTTTAAGAGAAAACCTTGTGACCACACTATCTACAAGATGAATGAATATTATCACACAGGATGTTATTTAATTACCAGTTCTTGACTTTGTCATACAGTATTGTTATGTTACAACAATAAATCTACCAACTGATCAACCGACCTAAAAGTTTAATATTGAGAAGTATTAATACACATTTTGAGATCCCCTAATTATAAAATAAGCATTTCTAGAAAAAGATGAGTGGATGGCTGGATGAAGGATGAGTGACTGAGCAAACATAACTCAAAAACAAAAAATCAGATAAGTACCAAACTTAGTAATTGAGTTCATTATCTTCCAAGGATGCCAGAGAGGTTTTTAAACCAAATATCCTATTCCAAACTACCCATTATATTGAAATATTTTTACTATTTTTTATTTTCTCAAAAATGGCTCAAATTATTTACATTAAAATACCATATGCTTAAGATATTTGCATGACTAATAAAGTGTATCCCCTTGAGTTTTCTATGAATAGCCTAAGAAGTTCTAGAAGTTCTAAGCATTCTGAATTAATTTTTTTAATTCTGTATAACTGAAAGCCCATGGTACTTGGCCTATGCATGACCTTGTCCTGCCAACCCGGCTGCTGACCTCATGCCCACATATGCACAGCAGAGGTGAGCAATCATCCAACTGATATGAGTAGGAGATGTGGCCAGCATCACACAACCCCAAATGTGGCTCTCAAGGCTGGGGTCATTGCCAATCACAGCTCCTCACTTTCTTCATGATACTGAGTGGACACCGGTCCTATACCTGGGACAAAATCTGCATCCCCAAGGGTGGGATTGAACGGTGGGAGTATATTCCATGGTCAGGCTCCAGAGCACTACACTCCAGTCCACTGCGCCATGGCTCAGGATATTCTGTGTAACTGGTAAATCATATTAAGAATTAGAAAAAAATTGGCCTTACAAAGAAAATTCTTTGAAGTACACAACTTATATCAAATAATTTTTTTTTAAACATTAGCTATTTTCAACTGACAAATTAAATACAGTCCTGATCCTCATACTCATCATCATCATCATCATCATCATCATCATCATCATCATCATCATCATCATCATCGTTGTTGTTGTTATTGTTATTATTGTTGTTGTTGTTGGTGGTGGTGGTGGTGGTGGTGTTAGTGTTGGTGTTGTTCATCATCTAATGCTTATTAACCCTCAAAAAAGTAGTTTTATTACCATAATTAAAACACCATGATATCTGAGTTGTACAAAGAGATGGAAAGTGAGGACAATTAAGGGAGAACAGGTGGAAAATGGGAAAGATCAAAAGTAAAAAGGAAGTAGAAGTAAAGAGAGAAAGTGGTCAGTGGGAAAGTGACATAAACACAGATAAACAGAGTGAGAGGAAGGTAATAATCTCTTTAAAATCTGGATATAAACAACAGAGATTAACAAATGTACTAACCTCTTTCAATTTGGCAAACTATATCAAAACCCCAACGAGAATAATAGAATACACAAAGACAGCTATTGACTATGTGATAATGAACAGCTACATAGGCAAACATAATATATCCAACTTTGATACTGCCTTCTCTGACCACAGTGGTCTCTTATTATAATTAAGTTTAGAAACTTCCAAAAATGAAAGCAGCAATTTAACCAAATCTTATACACAAAAGATGTTACATGAACTCCAATAACAAATATTTTCTGCCCTCAATTAGCAAAGAGTCATGGGAAAAGGTATATAATGCACCCACAGTAGATGCAAAGTCCAATGCTTTCATGAATGTTTTTAATTACCATTTCAATATAGCATTTCCATACACAAAATGAAAGCTACATAAAAAACCATAGGAAAATAAAATGTGGATAAGTAAAGGAATTCTAACCTCATATAGAAGGCTGTAGTATCTTTCAAAAATAAATTAAACCACTAAAAATATTTCAGTTAAGAATTATATTAAAACTTATCGAAAGGTATATAACAAAGTCATTAAAGCTGCCAAAACAAAATACTTAGAGAATAGAATACTTAATTCAGAAAAGAAATAAAAAACCATGTGGAATATAATAAAGAAGGAAAGTAGCAACTTTAGGCCTAAGTTAAGGGAAAACATTACTCTAAAAATGAACAACACCGCAATAAGTAATCTATAAACTGTAGCAGATATACTTAACACGCACTTTGTTACAGTAGCCAATAGAATAGCACCATTACAGAACAATACCAGTAATAAAGATATCAAAATAAATAAAATCTTTAACAGCATCTACCTAAAACCAGTAACTGAGAGTGAAGTAACCATAATTAATACTAAAAAGAATAGCCTATCTGCAGGTATAGACAAAGTACCAGAATACCTAATTAAACTATGTGGTATGTATATAGCAAAATCTTTAACAGAAATTTGCAACCTATTATTGATCACAGGCATCTTTCCAAATGTTTTCAAAATTGCAAAAATAATACCATTATTCAAAGAAAAAGATAAACAGGATGTAAATAATTACAGGCCAATTTCTATCTTATCTGGCTTTTCAAAAATGCTGGAAACAGTATGTATAATAGAATTGCCCCATTTCTTGAGAAATACGTATTGTGCAATTTGCAAAATGGGTTCAGGAAAAATAAATATACTACACATGCTTTTTATAAATTTCTACAAAACACCATTGAAGGGATTGAAAAGTACGAAAGAAGAATTGCTATATTTATTGATCTCAGTAAAGTTTACCACAATATACTTAGTTGACCACAATATGCTTTTAACAAAGCTAGATTACTGTAGAATAAGAGGAGTATGCAATGAATGGTATAAGTCCTACCTTACCAACAAAACCAAATGGTTCTAATAAATAACGTGAAATCAACACTCAAAACCGTAAACTGTGGAATTCCCCAAGGATCAAATCTTGGTCCCATCTTATTCTCAGCATATATTAATGATCTGGCATCAAACCTTCCAAATAATGAAACCATTCTGTTTGCCAATGACACAAATTTGATATTTAAAGGTAAAGATTTCCATGAACTACAAACTGTGATTAACAACTCATTTGAAACTCTTATGGTGTGGTTAACACATAATAAACTAGTTTCAAATGCTAAAAAAACGGTTGGAATGTATTTCAATATCTGTAGCAATATCACTAATGAACTTTTACCAATAATAAATGTAAACAACAGTACTATTCAGTATAATGAGCAAACTAAGTTTTTAGGGATAATGATAGATAGCTCTCTAAATTGGAAACCACATATCACCAACACAAAAAGTAGAATAAATAGGGCTCTTTATCCAGTTAGAGTATTAAGAAACATATGTGATACAAAAGCTTTACTTGTTGTATGTAATTCATATGTAAAATCATTAGTAATGTATGGCATAATCTTATTGGGCTGTAGCTCAGAACTAACAGAAACATTTCTCATATAAAAACAAATAATAAGAACCATTGTAAATGTAAGTAAGACCACACATTGTAGATCCTTCTTCATTGACTTATAAATATTGACAGTACCATGTATATATATTCTGGAAATAATCTGCTTTATACAAAACAATTTACACCTACTTAATATTAACAGTGTAATTCATACCTACTTTATACGTAATTATAATCAAATCCATATAGAAAATAACAGAACCTCTAAAAACACCAGTCAAATTTCCATACTGGAAACCTATTGTATAATGCAATCACAAAAAAAATACAACCCTAAATGTAAACGGTTCAAGCATATGGTAAAAAATTCTTAATCTCACACTTCTTCTACAGCACAAAGGAGTTCCTTGAACACACCAATAACTCAAATAACAACTGTGAGAAATGCAAGTCATACATCTGTAAATTGTGTTCCATGCAAATTTCATTTGTAAATATTCAAACTTGTAAATAGCATACTTCTAATGTTATAGATTTTCTAGTTGTTAATGTTATACATTATATGTTATACTTGATGAAGCCTAATTCTGTATATGAATATTATGGTGAATAAAGATGAAGTAACTAATCTGTATTTGTAGGAATAGAGAATAACTATATCCTCTCAGACATTGTTGAGGATCAATTAATTAAGAAACACAAATTTACATAATAACACATTTATTCACAATCACTGATAAAAATTAAAAGACCATTACAAGATAGGACAGCATGCTTGCTCACCAAACCACATGTTCCTACTGCAATCAACATGTTCCTACTACCTTCTCTCACACACTCAACAGTATTGCTCTACCTTCACATTTCTATATATAGATGTCGCTAGTTTCTCTGTAAAATGAATTTACCTATATTACAATATGCCTCCTTAAATTCATATTACAGTAAAAGTTTTACTATTATCACTTGCTTTACATTTAACTTATTTCTAAACTTTTCAAAATTTCTTTCGACCTAAAGACTTAGTAAAAATATCTGCAATGTTTTCTTTAGAATTCACTTTCACAATATCAATTTCACATTAATATAGCTTTCATTTACAAAGTGGTAATGAGTTTCTATATACTTTGATTTCTTCATAAAAGTACCAAACTTTGCTATTTCTGTTGCACCAGAATTATCTATCTAAATTTTAATGGAATAAAAAATTTCTATATTAAAATCAAGAAAAATGTCTTTTACAACCTTTAATTCCTTCACACACTCAGGTAATGCTACATATTCAGCTGATGTGGAGGACTTTGTTATACTTTTCTGTTTCTTTGATTTCCAATAAATTACATTTCCATGTAATTTAATTACATAACCAGTTGCTGATTTTCTATCAATAATACTGCCTGGCCAATCAGTGTCTACATAGCAATCTAAAATTTCAGCATTTGTATTCCTATTAAAAGTTAACTTTAAATCTTTGGTTAAAACTAAGCACTTTAAAACTCTCAAAGCATACTTATAATGGCCACTACCATAGCAATTCTGAAATCTACTCAAATAATTTACACTAAAACTTATATCAGGTCTTGTCCGTGAACTAATATACAAAAGAGCTTCAATTAAATTTCTATATTTAATTTTGTAATGTTGTTCCAGTCTCCTGATACAGGAAAAAAAGAGTTAGATAAGAAAGTAAAAGGTGAAGGTGCTAAAGCTGACACCAGGAAGCATAGAGCAGCTAAAGAGGATGCTGACCAAAAGGTATATACCAAAAGTTATTATTAACTATAGTCTTGAATGATTAAATTTTCTAAAAACTACTTATAGGATACAATAGGACTAAAAGCGGAGAGGGGAATTAACACCTTGACCTATGCAGATCTTTTGTGCCTGGGCCCCTGTGAGGGAGGAATGAGGTGAAAGGAGACAGAGGGCGGCCGGACCAGGAGACATGCAGGCAGAGGGCAGGCTCCCTACCATTTATAGATTGGAACTCCCTGGATGCTAGCTGGTGCCCCTTCTCCCTTTGGGTTTACATATCCCCTGGGGGACCCGGAGACCACTTGCAGTCCAGGGGATAAAGGTTTCCTCAGAGCATTCTTTTCCCCTGCCACCCACATGCCGAGACGTTCTGGCGACACTTGCAACCATGAAAGAGATCAAGCAGATGAAAGGTGAAGTGAAATGAGAATGGAAATGAAATGGACAGGAAATTAGAGGGATATAATGATCCTTCCCAGCATTTGCCTGGTGACCCGGAAAACCCCGAAAAAGCCTGTTGGTCAGGAAGGTCAGCCACAGGAATCAAACCCATGACCTCGCAAATGTGGGCCACAGACATTACCGCCTGAGCCATCCTGCTTGGTTAAAAGCTGCTTACAGGCTTACATTAATGAAACTAGCATCTTAAAGATGTTGGTATATAAAAAAGAAATGGCGTAAAGTAATAAATCTTTTAGTTTCAGTGTAATATAAATAAGCAGCCTAAACAAGGCTTGTGTATTGTCTTACTAAAAATAAATAAATAAACACAGAGAAAACAAAATCAAGAACAGCAGAGCTAGGGAGTGGTGAGAAATGTGAAAAAATGAATAAAAAAACTGACACCATTATTTTTGTTTCTATAATTAATTTCAAAGTTTAGCTTACAAAATTTCCCCTCCATCACTTATAAGTTCTTGACTGGCCGTTTATAATTGTATATTCCCTGTTTTCTTGCATTTAACAGTTTTAAAATATAGTATTCATTGAAAAACCATAGCGACAAAAGTTACTGAGTAATTGACAATACATTCCAATATGTTGGAACATTCTTGAATAGATAATGGAAAAAATGACATATTCCTATTATGCAGATATTTCAGTAACCTATAAAAAATAAGACCTGAGTAAACAATATTTTATGAATGCTATCTTAAATATATTACCTCTGCTCTTGAAATGAGGAATCAGAATTTAAAAAGAATATATATCATTTTTAGATACACATTTACTGAATTCGTTGCAGCTTAGTTTATTATGAGGGTGATACTAAAAGTTTTTAGAATACCATGTTTCTAAAATCAAGTGAAATTTGTTTATATTTGACAACTACTTTCTAATGTTTTGCAAGTTGATTGCAGTATAGTTTGTTCGGCTTGCTCTAATAGTTTGTTAATTAATTGTGTTTAGTACACAAATGCCTGTTTACTGCAAATTTTTTAAAAAGTTTGTGAAAAATGCCCAAAAGGAAAAGTAATGTTACATAATGACAAATACAGCAAAATTGAGTATCTGGATGCCCTAAGGGTCAGCACTATGGACCCTCCACCATATGTCCTGACTTAGCACCATGTGATTTCTTTTTGTTTCCAAAAATTAAAGGTAAAATGCATGGAATCGCTTTTTCATCATCAGATGAAACATAAAAACCTGGTTTCTGAAGTGCCTTAGGAAGAGTGGCATCATTGCTTTTAAGGACTGGTTTCATTAAATGCAAAAGGCATTTATGTTAAGGGGGAATATTCTGAAAAACAATAAAATCATTTAATTTTTTTAAAGCTAATCCTTGTTTGATTTTCTAAAAAATTTTCATTGTTGCCCTCATAAAATGTTTATGGCATTTTATAAAGCTTGATTATTGTTGCAGTTTTTATAAAACATTGAATTAATTAAGATAATAATTAGTTACCTAATGGCTATTCAAGAGACGAAGTTAAAACTGACAGTGGTTAGCTATATATGGCAAAGAACATGGTAAAGATTTCAGAAGTTTGGTATAAAATTTATGGAAAATAAAAGTATACCATTCCCTTAATTTAAACATTTGAAAGAATTTGTAATCAATAATTGTCATTGCACCTTAGGTTTTCATAGCACCATTGCACTAAGAAAAATGATGTTGGGAGGACATCACAACTGAGTAAAGGTTTACAAAACTTACAAAACTTCATAGACTCTTGCCTTGTTCTTCAGCTAGTACTGACTGCCAATTCTTCAGCCATATACCATAGAAAACTCTTCATAGGTTTCAAGTCTTTGATAGTGAGATCTATATTGGGTTCATAAAAATGTACGTAAAATTTTTGACTCCTCCTCCACATGTTTATACTGTACCTATGTTGTAAATGGGCTAAAATAAACATGTAATGTAAAACATGTTTTTTTTGTTTCAAGACATCTGAAGGGATGGACGATTTATCCAAGGAAACATCAAGCTTGGAGGGGACATATGAGAGGGATACTGTGACCAGTACAATAGAACGAACAATGTAAGATCATGTAAATATCTCCTTTGTCTGGAAAGCCGTACATCTTAGTACATACAAGTTTAGGGTTAACATGCTGACTGTCTACTAGGAATGACAAATGTTCATAGTATATCAGTAGATTAGACTGCTGGAATGGACTTTCAATAAGACTGTTTTATAAACATGTTACCTTTAATTGAGTCAAGTGTAAGAAGTAGGATCTAAGAAGTATACATTACTATTGTGTATTCAGAATCTCTGATCACACCAATACCTAAATTTCTCTTTGTATAACCAAATTTTAAAATAGCTCTTAGTGACACTATTCATTGAGACATAAGCCAACAAAAACAATTATGAATAGAATAAATAATATATTTTCATTTTCAATGCATTAAAAGGCTAAAACTCTTTATCAAAGAGCACTGTGATTTTAAGATCTCTAATGAAAAGAAACTTTATGCACTATTCTGAAGACATTTGTTGCTGCATTTGAAGCAGCATCCATACCCTGTACAGCTCTTGTGCAGTTATACCACCAATCTGCCAGGTTGAGCAACAGTAGAACAGCATCACAATGAAGCTGGGCATAATATCCTATTGAGCCAGGCCAAGGAGATGGATAAATACGGGATCTTTCAATCAGGAAAGCTAATGAAATCAATAATTTTAATTGTAATGTGCTATACAGGTTATTGAAGCATGAATGCCAAGGATTATGCTTATTCAATAAGGAAATTTGGAGACAAATGCCTGGCCCAGACAACTTCACTTATCACCATCTCACACTTTAAGTACACACCTGCATTGCATCACATCTCAGTCTGGCAGACTGCCTACTTTAACCATACAAGATGGTATAGCAAAACGGATGCAGTGTCTTCATCTACTGCAACACCTACATCTAAAATATTTTATAATAATGAGCTTAAATGTATTATACTTTTCAGCCCAGCAGCTTTATTTTTTGTTGTTGTTGGAGTATGGGGTGTAAGGAAAAGAAGTTAGTGAGAGGAAGCACTTTCACTGCTAGGAAAGTGAAGTACAGAAAATGGCAGTATTACACTGAGCACCTCCATTAGTGCATGGATCCACATTTCACCAGGAGTGGATGTGCTGGGTGACAGCCATGATCTTGCCAGAGCCCTGACTGCCACCACAGGGAGTTAGGGGGATGTGGTTGGGAAGTTGGTATTTTTTATTTGTTCCTAATTACATGTTATTGAAAGCAAGCTGGGGAAGAACTGTCTTGGGTTGTAATCTCTAGGTGTCAGAGGTCGCAAACCATTGAGACAGATTGCACACTGGTGTCGTTAAGATGTCTGGGAAGGAGCCCATGGATATAAGTGTATCGGTAGTGCTGCTGATGATGGCATTGCTGTGGATGGGTGTGCAATGTTGTTTTATGCAGTTATGAATGCTTGGATGGCAGAGAAAGTATGCCTGATCTCATCAGTGAAGTCAGTCAGGATGGCTGTAAGCTGATTGATATTGTCCTCTATATTGAGTTTGGCGGCAGTGGTCTACTGGAATTCCTCTATAGCTATGATGCAACACGTTAATCCAAGGACCACTGTGTGGAGGTCATGGACATCATTGATTACAGTCTGAGTGGCTGACACAAGTTTGGTGTGTTGTAGTGTTTGCTCTGATTGGGCATTCATGTCGGGATGTGGTGACGGCAGAGGAAGTTGTGGTGTTATAGGCCGGCATATCAAAGATTACGGTGGCGGCGGCGGCTGAATCATAAAGATCCCCTCTCCTTGGATATAGTGGACTACGCCTGCCCCGTGAAGTGAGTGAAGCTGTCACAGGCAATGCAGAAGCGGCGGCGTCGTCGAAGGTCATGTTCGGTAAACTTTGCAGTAAGTATGTTGGCGCCGCAATAGTGGCACCTTGGAAAGTCACTGCAGGTGTCCGCGCTGTGCTCATAGGCACAGGAGCGCCTGCGGAGCATCGCTCTTTCACTTCGGCTGCCTAAATTCGCAAGCGCTGACCTAACAAGGGTAGGCTAGTCATGAAGGTCGCTTTTGTGTCAGACGTGACTCCATGTGGAGACTACCTTCTGTCGGTCTATATGTGGTGATGATGAGAAAGGTTCTCATAGCCGAAAACCATCTAAGTTGAGCGGCGGTGACAAAGTGGACAAAATGCAAGTCGCCTGGTGCCCCACAAAAGACAATGATGTAGCGACCATCTGCAATGGGGATGGCGGCGGATGCTCGGAGAGTGTGAGGCGCTGTGTTGTATTGCAAAACTGGGTATGGTTTGGAAGGTCGACATGGTGCTGAATTCAGGCGTTGGTGGCTGTGAGCTACGGTGACTGGGTGTGTGGTTGGTCCGTTACCGATGAATGAGCGGGGACGGCTGGTGGCTGCTGCTGTGCAGCTGATTTATTTATACTTCGAGTCTGCGGTGGCTGGGATGATGCTCCTTCCCCAACGGATAAGACGTCTCGCTGCGTCGTGGTCACGAAGATGTTTTTTCTTTGTGCCGTCCCTTATTGCTTCCTTCTTATATGTCTCCTCTGTACCAGCTTTTACTTTCTTTAAATTGGATGATGGTAGGGGAAGGAAGTAGAGAGTGGCTTGTTGGAGTATCGCCAAGGGCACCTCCGTTAGTTAAGGAGATGGATTTTGAGGTGCTGCCGCCAGAACGGTGGGAGTTTCTAGGCTGTGTACATGACAAGGCCTTGAGCAAAGTACGTAGTGACGTAGGGAGGGGTGTAAGGAAAGAATGTAAGCCGATAATGTTTATTAACAATAAAACTGTCTTTGCACATATATGCTTTTGGGAGGACAAATAATCAGAGGCGAGAGAGGTACTGATTTAGTGGCGGTTGTAACGTTGATACTTAAAAGTGGTTGAAAAACATTGAGTTTTATTTATGGACGCTCTTTAACTACTGTGGTCCTTAGCGTCCCATTCTATATTGGGCGTTAAATAACGGAAATGTTGCTCAGAGGCCTCTATCAGACTTGAGGTTCTTTTACGTGCCGCAAATCTACGACACGGGACCACCGGCTTTGCTTCCCTTCCAAATGGAGACATGCTAAGGATTTTTACGCCCGAAAAAATCCATCACCCTCCGCCGGGGTTGAACCAGCGATCTCAGGAACTAGAGGTAACCACTACATCACGGAGGACGACATTGGAGCCGTTAGGACTTGTTGCTCAACGAAGTTCCTGATTAGAATGTAACCTTCATCGAGTCTCTGTGGCTGAATTGTAGCTGTACAAGGCGATGTGCAGCTCTCGAATCTCCGCGACTGAAGGCTTCGGGACGCTCAGGCGCTGAATCGGTCGTCGCTGTTGTCGGGAGAAGGCAGTTGTGATTGTGCTCTGGATGATCCAGTCGATTATGTTTAGCTTGCGGTAGATGGATGCGATAACTTCAGAGTTCTCATCAGCTGCTATCTCGTGAATGGTGAGTTAAACTTTGGCCAGTTGACCGGAGGCGGCAGAGAAGTACCAGCTTTTACTTTTTTAAGGATGAGGTTAAGAGGTAGTTGGAGTAGAAAATGGAGAAGGAAGTAGAAGGAATCCCACAAATGGCACCATCGGAAGTTGAGGAAGGAATGTAGAATGCTGCCACGAGAAGGCGGGAGCGATAAAGGTGAAAGTAACTAGCCTATAAACGTGGCACAAGCCCCTGAACATATCCGTAGGAAATAGGAGGGGGCGTAAGGTAAGAATGTGGGTGAAGTTGCTAGTATAGTTGAGATGATAATTTATTTAAACTGTGTAAAAGTACATGTGTTTGAGGTCAGGATATTCTTGCTTGCTGCTTTTGACGTAGGCTTCATAGAATTCCAGATTATGGCGAGTTTTCTCATCCGAAGAGCGAGTGCTTCAAAGTCTGGTAGCAGTGGCGTCTGGCGATGGAGGACTCTAGGGGCGCCCTCCTCAAAAATAAACGCCCTATAAATAAAAAAAAATCTGATGTGTTACACTCACATGACTTTCTCTACTCTTGTACAAAGTATTTTTACAAACGCATATTCTCCATCTAGTTCATGTTAATCCAGATAAACATCTGCAGACCCTATCTTATTGCTAATTTTCTTGTAGATGTAGGGGAAAATATGTTTACAAGGGCAATATAGAAAAACAGTAGCCTTTAAGCACATACATATCTGTTAATAGCTGGTTGCTAGGTGCCGCACCATTCCCTTTGCCACAGATTATAACTCTTTGCATATCCAAGACAAAAAAAATGAATAACGAATTTGAGAAAAAGTATAAGTATTGGAAAATTTAAGGAAATAACAAGCAATATCTCGAAAACGGTTCACTCAACAAAAGAAATGTATATGACATAAGTTGTGTATTTTAACGCGATCTACATTTTTTGTGTAGTAAAATTTTGTCTATCTCTTACGGTTTACCAGTTATGCAAAAGTCGTTCACAATGAAGGATAATTTTGGAGACATTCCCAGAAAATTCGAGATATACATTTCATTTCTCATGACATTATCTTAAACATATGATATTTTAATCAAAATCGTTAGAGCCATTTTTGAGAAAATTAAAATTTTCGAAAAATGTTCCATGTAAAGGGTAGTCTGGGGTGGGGGGATTTTCTTGAAAACCTTCGTGTCGCATCTCTGGAAGATACTGAACCTAAATACCAAGTTTGGTGTTTATCCGACTGTTCGTTTTTGAGTTATGCTGTTCACAGACACACACACAGACACACACACAGACACACACACAGACACACACACACACAGACACACACACACACAGACACACACACGGACATGTTTCCAAAAATGCTTTTTTTGGATTCAGGGAGTCTCAAAACATGTATTTCCGGTGAAATCTCGGTATCGAATTTTTGGGTGGAATGCAATACTTCCCCTACTTACTATACGTAGTAGAGAAAGTAATAAACACAGGAAAGGAAGGATAACATCATCTGCAGTATTAATTTCTGCACTCCCCGATTTAGTTTTGTTTGAAATGTTTTTTGCAACGCTTATACAGCGATTAGCCTGAATATTTTCATTACGGAGTGTATTTCGGACTATAGAAAGTCCGTCCGGGAATCTTCACGTTTATGGATACTGCTAGAGGTGAGACGTGCGGAGGGGAATGCTTCGATAATGGGCGAGAGATGCAGAGAGGTAATACTAACTTAGCGGAGTCCGAAGTGTTTCGCTATTGCTTCTTTCTCCACTCTGTCTTTTCTATGTGGAGTCATTCAATTTCACTGCCGCCACCATATGAAATAAAATGTAATCAGTCCTATCTAAATGTAATTCTGTTATATACGAGGGCGGATTGATAAGTCAGTGACCTTTTAAAGAAAAGAAATTTTTCCCAAGAAATCAATTTTATTTCTCAACATAGTCTCGTTTCAATTCAACACACGTTGTCCAACGTTTCTCCAATTTTTTTAATCCTTCCAAAAATATTATTTTTCAAAGTCTGCAAAATATGAGGTTGTTTCTGCCTTGATGTGTTCACTGAACGCGAATTTCTTCCCAATGAGCCAAATTTTCAGGTTTGCGAAGAGGAAGAAGTAGCTCGGAGCCAAATCTGGAGAATATGGTGGGTGAGGTAGCAATTCGTAGACCAGTTCCACAAATTTTTTTCGATGGCGATGGCTGACTTGTGTGCGGATGTATTATTCTGGTGAAATTTTTCTTCACCAAATGGGGTCGTTTCTTTACCAATTCCTTGTTAAACTGATCCAGCATTGCGGCATAATATGAACCTATGATCGTTTTACCCTTTTCCAGGTAGTGGATGTCTATCACCCCTTGTGAATCCCAAAAGACAGCTGCCATGATTTTTTCTGCCGACGGAATAGTTTTCGCTTTCTTTGGAGCAGATTTTCCGAAGGAAATCCACTGTTTTGATTGTTGTTTGGTTTCAGGTTGATAGTAATGGATTCAAGTTTCATCAACCGTGATATAACGCTGCAAAAACTCATTTGGGTTACGCTGGAACATGTTCAAACATCCTGTGAAATGGTCACAGATTCCGCTTGTTCTCACTGTGAGCAGTCGCGGCACCCATATTGCTGACAGCTTTCTCATACCCAAAAATTCGTGCAGAAGGTTATACACCCGTTCACTTGAGATGTTTACGGTCTTGGCTATCTCACGGATTTTTACTCGGCGGTCTTCCAACACAATATAGTGAATTTTCTTCACTATTTCTTCTATTGTGAGCTAACCTGTCGTCCTGGGTGCACGGCATCTCTTGTGCTCGAACGGCCACATCGAAATTCTATGAACCACTTGTGAACCATGCCATGTGATGGAGAGTCCCCGGCTTTTTTTCGGTTTCCTTTACCGTCTTGCCACGCAAAAATAGTGCTTTATCAGAACACGAAATTCACTTTCCATTTTCTACGAAGCAGTCTGCTTATTTTAAACGCTCTCCACAATGTCCTAAGAAACAAGTGACAACAAATTTATGCGATTATACCCAGAATAGATGTTAGACATGGGTGCAAACAAGAAACCTGTGTTTAGAACGCTATCTCTCGTCAAAACCATGGACTTATCAATCCGCCCTCGTAAATTGATTTAAAGTTTACTCAGCTTCTTAAGTTACACTGCGATTTAAAGTATAGTTTTGTAGAGTTAAAACTGTTCAGAGCAGAAAATAAATAATCTTCCTTGTACTACAATCTATGTTGGTCACTTTTATTTGCGAGTCATATAACCATAGTGCACGCTGTGCTACGATTCACACGCGTATGTGTTAATCGCGTACAGAGTTCTGAAGCACGTGTTGTGTAAAATACCAAACTTAACCTGTAAATTCAATGTAAGTAGTATGCTCGTAGTGGAGACTTAAAAATCTATTAATTGCTCATTTAAAGTAATTAATTGGTTAATAAATCGTAATGAACAGTAAATAGCAACGCATCATTTGCACGATTCCCATAACCACATCAGAGAGTGGAAGGTGCTTTCCAATTCTCAAGAGAATAAAAACGTTTGTTAATGCTTTAGTCATATTTTACATTGAGAAGGCGCTATTGAACAGTTTTGCTGAAGAAAAGAAGAAGAAATGGACTTCATCTACAAGAATATTAATTAGGTTAATTTAGTTATAGTCAATTATTATTATTTTTTGAGAAGAATGTAGATACATAATAATTTCCTACGGTTCATTTTATACTCTTGAAATTTTTCACTGCACGTTGTTGATTGCTTGTATCATCACATATAGGTTTAGACATGAGATAAGGTTGGACAACCAGTAAAAATAAACTCTCGGTTTCCGCTTAAGAAATTATGTTCTTACCCTGACGTTTGAATAAATACTGCTATAGAAGGTAGCAACTAAAACTTAGAAGTATGTTCAGGATACACAGATTTATCGATGTACAATCATGTGTGACTAAGATTTGTAAAACAAAGCATTTGTGAAAACAAAGCACAGAATATCCATTTGTTATAAAACGTGTATTCTCTACTGAAAAGTTTACCGATATTCATTAACGCACGGGTGCACTGTGTAATAAAAATGACAAAAGCCTTCCTGCTACTGAAAGGAATAATATAAAATATTAATATCGTTTAATTTACGCTCCTATGGTAGATCCGTTTTGTTGCGCGTTTTATTTCTGAATTGCACTAATGCATAGTATTCTGGTTTATATGAATGTTTTTGTTTATGTACGTTTTCCGGTAAACTGTAGAATAAAATCTACCGTGTAAAGCATGCTTAATACGAAAACATCACCTGCCGTCCTCCCAAACTTGCAAATCATTAGCCGCCACTGTCTGGTGGAGCATAAGATATTTCTTCAGTTTGGTCGTGAGGAGATTTGAACGTGGTGGAAGACGATTGTGGTGTGGCTAGAGAAGAGTTGAGGCGTTCGTCTATCTGCTAGCTCAGTATGGTGAAGACGTCCTCCAAGTCGTCGTCCGTGGTGTAGTGCTAGCCTCTAGTTCCCGAGGTCGCGTGTTCAAACCCGGCGGAGTGCATGGAGATCCTGGAGAGCAGCTTCAATGTTGCTGAGGCAGCATAGGCGAGTTTTGAGTAGACGGCGGAGATGTTGTAATCTTGCTTGTGGTTTCTTCTAGTTGGACAGTCAGCAGGCGAAGTTCAGAACTTCGGAATGGACGTCCTGGACTGCTTCCCGAATGGGTTGATTAAGCGTAGGTGGAGGAGCAGTTGCTTTTAATTTTTATGGGAAGGAAATTAGACGTGATGTTATGGGAGGTACTAGACGGTAAGTAAAGAAATAATGTTGGAGTGCCGCATTAGCACCTCCGTTAGTAAAGGTTCATAGCAACCGCTGGTACGAAACCGGGAATGAGTGAAAGTGGGATAAGAGTACAGCCACGACACAAGTTCCTGACTACCACCTGAGGATTAGAGGAGAAGGTTAAGGACTGTTTTAATTCATTTACGGCTTAGTTGTCATTGATTTTGTGCCTTTAGGGGCGTTGGTTAATGGTGGTGGAAGTGGAAACACGTGTGGTTCCATAAAGTTTCTGATAAGTAGGTCAATTTCTCGAAGATGGTGATGACTGTTCTGGAGTTGTTGCAGTTGCTGGCGGATGCTGTTGTTAGTTGTGTAGTGTAGCTCTTGGATCTCGTACTGACTGAAGCCTCGAGGGCACTCAGCCTCGTCTATAACAACTCAATGGGGTTGCAGCCTAGACTTTGAGGTGACCAAACCATGTCTCTTTTTTAAAGAATTTCGTTGCACCTTACATTTGACATACCTCTTGCAATACAGAGATGTGTATTTGAGGTCATTTTTCTGCTGTAAGACAACACTGCCCATTAAACAAGTGTCACTTGGTATAGCATGGTATTACAGGATTCTATGGTACTGCTTTCGTTCCAATTTTTCTTCAGTATTCATAAGATCTGTGACGGAGCCACCACTGAAGCACCGACAAACTATCAAGAAACCTCCTCCATGCTTAAAACTTGGCTTGATACACAGGGAAATCATACGCTCTGCTGTACAGCGATGAACAAGTGTCCAAAGCTTTGGACTAAACAGCTGGAACTGACTTTCAGCTATAAATAGGACTTTTTCCACTCTTCAGATGTCCAACTCCTGTGTTGTTTACACAGGCTAGGCATTTATTTTTATTAATAGGACGTAACAGTGGTTTCTTAGATGTTACATGCCCATTTGGGCCCTCACTGCTGAGCCGTCACTTAATGGTTGAAACTGATATTTGTATATCACTTGTTTCCATTAACTCAGACTGGATTTCAGACACTGTTTTGAATATGTATCATTTACTTATGGGTGTGATGTACGTATCTGTTTGAACTGAGGTCTTTCTGGACTGTCCAGGCCTTGAATGGTCCTTCAAGAGATCAATATATGCATATCTGGAAACTGGTACACATTACCAAGGGATACCTACTTTCTGCATTTGAGCTATTTCAGTCATGGTGTGCCCTGCATGTGGTAAAGCTATAATTATAGAACATTTTTATACTAACATTTCTTTCCTTAGAGCCATTCCACTATGGTTGTTACTCACTGTTTACACTGAGCTTCAGGCAACATCTATGCACGTATTACTTCCTGTTGTGACCTGGAATAGCCCTCAAATGATTATGTGCACATGGACTTTAAACCAGCTCACACCTAATGCCATCTACATGGTCATAATATATTAATTAGTGCAGTGACTGAGAGTGAACTTCTTGCTTGTTTTACTCTTTGGCTTCTAATTTCGAAAATATGTGGGTTTTTGTTTTAATTTGTTTTTATTTGTAATAATAAACATTTTTATATAAAATAAAACAATTTCTTTCATTCACCTTCCCTTTAATTGTGATTATTATGCATTTATTGAAATTAATGAGCGATAGGTATGATAACTTGCTTTTACTATTTTATCAAATATGATTTATCAACTGCAGAGAAAACAATGTCCTGCCCGTATGACATTATTGGCTGAAATGAGCCAATCATGATTTTAATAAATTTTAACCACACTTAACATAAGATTGGTGTGTTATATGAACATTGCAACCAATGGGTTTAGTGTATGCCGAGTGTCCCAGAATTTAGCAGACAAGATTGGAAGAATTGCAGAGGGGACTGAGAGACACATTTTGAATTAAGGAACTTAATTAAGTTCTTAATTTAGTTAATAAGTAAGAGAACTAGGTCAGCATGCCACTGACTGAACATCCATGTGATGTATCACAATCAAGATGTTGGTGGACACTCACTCTGATATATTTTATGACAAGGCTGGTGTCTTCCTGGAAATATCTTTCTGTATACTCAAGCAGCCATACACCTATATGCTTCTAGCTTTGCCATAAATAAGAAGGATGTTAGCAAGCTCCTCCTTAGGTGTGAACCATTTTTAAGTGTGCACAACCAACTTCATGCAGTCAGTTGAGCAGCCTACTGATGTAAACAATTGAGAAAAACCTAAATCACAGTATAATAAGCTAATTTGTTGTTAGTACTTTAGTTATAAGGCTTAATAAATCAAAGCTAACCTTGTCTAATATGAAGCACTTTCAGTACTTCTTTCCAAATATTTAATAATATTGTATTAATTAATTCACAGTTAATGTTGTTTTAAATACAAAGCATATAAACAGATGTTAACCTTACCTAAAATGATATCCATCTTTCAATGTAGTCTTTAATGATGATGATGATGATGATAATAATAATAATAATAATAATAATAATAATAATAATAATAATAATAATAATAATAATAATAATAATAATAATTTCATAATGCATTGAAAATAAATATTAGCTCTTTAAGGTTTATTTAGTATTTATTGGAAGCAACAATCAAGGACGCAAAAGCTTAATTTTTTAATAATAACCACAGTGGCGAGAAAAAGTCAGTCATGTTGTAGAAGAATAAACATTAAAACCGTAGTCAGCGGCATGAATACTCTCGTAGTTAAACTAATTTTACCAAAACATAAAAGCCCATAATTTTCAACATACTAATCAGTGAGTATTTTAATTTAATTTTACAGTGAGCCAGTTTCGGTAAAATGACACTTGAGAAGAGAGATCACATTACATATTACTTAGTGATGAGTTATCAGTAAACATATCATAGGCCTAAAATGCAACACAGCTCAGTAATAACGCCTTGTAGACCATAAGTTCCTTATTTCAAAACGTTTATCTTGTCCCCTCTGTAAGTCATCCAATTTTGTATGCTGAATTCTGGGACATACTGTATACTGTGATGTTAGTTATTAGCCTTACCTTAAAGGAGACTTAAGAGTCATTATTTCCAAAAGCTTGGAAGTCTCTGAACATATGATTCAGTTGATTGCCCATGAAATGATTATTAACAGACCACCTGTTTTAGGTATATGTATTAATAAGCGCAACTTTAATAACATTAAAGCACATATTTAGCAATTTTTGAACCTAAAATTTGACTAGTTTGAACCTGAGTATTGGTAAACAAGCTGAAATAAGCCCCAGTCCTCAATATGCAACAGGACCCAAGGTTCAAATTAATGGGAGGGATAGGGATTATGCCTCTTGGAAAGTAGTGCCTCCAGTTGATTATGAGATATTTTCTACCCTGTCAGGGATAAATTCCTCCCTCTTAACATGTTAACACCTCAAAATAAAAGTTGCTATTTTATAGATTTCTGTATAATACCTAAACTTATTACCCATCTTTTTCTCCTTTGTAAAAATTCTATTATCTCTTTGTTTAAGTTTATACTATCACACTGATCAGATATGAATGAAATTATTCTAATATAGCCTATGAAGCATTTCTAATAAAGACAGCATTAAGTGCTAGAAAATGAAAATGCATATGAAAAATCAGACCTCAGTTTAAAAGCATGGAAAGTAAACTAATCACTAAGAATGGGATTTCTATTCTGATTCCCTCTTGCAGAACAGATGAGACATTTGGAAGCGCAGAATATGACGACATGATTTATTCTCTCAGAGATGATCTTAACTCAGTTCGAAAAGATGTTGACCAGATCATCGAGGAAATACGCAATATCTCAGAACTTACAGGTATGTTGACACCCAACAACTCCGTTTTAAGCTTTTCAATATGTCTTTTATTGCAATGTTTAAGCATCTGTTGAGAATATCACTCAAAATAAAAAATACGGAAGTCATGAAATTTAAAGCGAATTTTATACAAATTTCTGCCTGTTACAATGCTGAAATAACTGCTGCAAGGCCTGTGTACCAGCAATGTTCCTCCTTTTTTGCGCTTTATACCAGTTTTTGACACATTGTTGGTAACCATAGGATCATTTCACTTTCAGAAGGTAAACAAAAAGAGAAAATGAAGTAAATTCTTGTATATCTGTCCAGGAAAGATATTTTCATAAATTTAGACAATTTACTGTTTGAATATATTATTTTGAGTCAATTTCCCCTCTCTCTGCAAGTTTGTTGTCAAAGAGGAGATCAATATCACATAGTACAGCATCTCATGGTCCTCTGGTTGTTAGGCATGTTCAAGATAGCGCAATGCAGAGCGCTGGAGCATGCCATTGGCTGAGCAAGTTGCCAATAGCGGGGCCACAACACTGGGACACCTGGCTTTAGAGCTATTCTCCTTCCTCCAGGCTTGTTTGGAATGGGACACACAGAGTAAAAGGGAGATTCTGGGAAATAGCTAGACAGGTGTATGTGGCGTGGAAAACTCCAATAGGATGTACGTCATATTTCAGCCCTTTCAAAATTTCTATTCAATATCTTTTCAGTGAGTAACTTTTCAAAATTAATTAACATGGTGTGTGGCAAGAGGGAAAAAGAAGCAAAGAGACTTTTATAACATGTTTGTTCAAAACAGTGTATTTTCATATGGTAAGGAACTATGGCAAAGGTTAAAGGTTGAAAGATTTGAAGTAAAGTTAATCTATGTTGAATTATATAATTGCTAGCCCAGTCTTAAGAACTTTCAATACAATAACAGGACGTGAATGATTTTCATTAACAAAAATAAAACAAATTAACATATATTATGTTACACGTGTTTTGTTCTTTAATTTCCGAAATTCAACAAATCATTACAAACAAATAGTTGGAACCTTATTAATAAAAGGGAAGAAAATAAATTATCTTTGTACATTTGTTATATATGTATATTTTCTACCTCTACCAATTAGGTTCGAATCCGTTCCTATCATGTTTTAAATAACTTCCACAATACACATTTTATATATAGTAAGCAACTGGTACAATAAAATAAAATACGGCTACAATTTTCTAGAAGTAGTTTGTTACTGAAATAAAACTGTCATGCATTTATAATAGCCTGTATTAACCTCTTGATGTTAGTAGTAACATTCTTAAGAGCATTTCTCCCAAAGTTACCCAATTACATAAGATCATCTCAATACGAAAATTATAAAATCTGAGCAATTAGCAATGCAAATGAAATTTGCATGCATTTTGCATGTTAGTGGGTCCTTTCACTTACAATTTGAATGTCCAGTTTGGAATTGGAGATTACACAGCATGATTTATGTTGTCTTATAGTGGGTACTCAAAATATGAAGTTGTCTGCAGGCACATTTAATTCCTTTAGGATACAATTCTAGAAAGAATGACATATTTCTCCTTGTGCAATATTTTCAGTTTTTTGCTGGATATTGTTTCTAAGCTCTCAAGAGTGTGAGGATAATTTTCAAATGATAAATCTCTAAATTTTCTCCATAAATACCCCTGTTCCAAATTACATCCTATTCTTTTAAAAAAATCAAAGAAATTACAACAGAGAGCGAACGAGTTAGCGGGCGAGTTTCCCGTGCGACATCAAGAGCTGGTTGGTGATGCTGTTATGTCGGACTCTTCATACAAACACACACACTTATCCTAAAAACGCACTTTTTGGGTTCATGGGTCTCAAAACACGTTTTCTAGTTAAATCTCGGCATCGAATATTTTGGTGGAATACAGTACTTCCTCCACTTAATATAAGTACGCAAGGCTTGGACACCAGGATGTTTAAACCTTCAAAGAGAAAACCAGGGAAGTTGGTATGTTAAATTGCAACAGAACAGGATTAAATTGCAGAAGAGCTGGAATTAAGCTGTTATTTGCTTCATTTTGTTAACTAATGTACTGGGTAGGTTTCGGAATGCTTTTTTGGTGTGTGAAATCGGAAAACTATGAACTTCATAATAGTTTAAATACTAAATATAATCTATACCAATACGTTAAACCTGTCTTCAGTGGAATTGGACGGAGCTCTGGACCATTTCCGTTAAAGATAAGTTTCCGTTTAACGAAGGTAGGCCTAGGCTATTAACAAAATTATACCATAAACATACACGTATTCTCACGTTTTAAACACAATGACTTATTCGGTAATGCGCGGAAGAATAATCCCATCTCATCGTCGTTTGCTATGTTTTCAGGTTCGTATCCTTCGATTATTGAAGGTAGTTCAGCAATGGTTTCAATATTAACGTTCATGCGATTCACCGCAAGGTTCGTTAAAAATTATCCGATGTCTTTTGCGGAAACTATCCAACCATCCATTAGATGCTTTGAATTCAGTTTTACCCATTTTTTCAACTACGTTTTTAGCATATTCCTGTAACATAGGCCCCGATATGCGGTCATCTTTTGCCCTAACACTAACGATCACTCCCACCCCGTTTCATTAATGTCCTGGTTTTCAGTTTTCTTAAGTTCTCTCTTTATTTTTCCATTAGCACAATTTTCCCACCGCTTCAAATTTTTGTTTTCTTCTTTAAAATCTCCTAAACTTGAGTTTTACCTACGTTGAACAACTTCATGATCTGCTTTACGCTCAATTTATCACGTTCACTAGCTAAATCACTCACTCCCGTGTTGATCTAGCACAACTCTTGTTTTCGAAGCCATGGTGACTATTGCTGAACTAGATCATCACCTATGCAAGTTTAGAGGTGTACTCCTTAGAACTGACAAGTCATTAGAGCAGGAAATGGAAAGGAAGAGACAACAATAAAAGACAATCAGCCGTGCTTATTGTTAACTCAATTATGCATAAAGGATGAGTGTGACAGGTTTCTCAATATACGGACCGCCATTAGCGCACCCCCTCCTAGACTGGTCAGGCAGCAGCAAAATGGCCATGTTTTAACTTAAATATCACGTACTTAAAGCAGACAACGCAGACTTTCACAGAGTGCCTGAAAATTTTCTAAACTCTGCATTCCGAAACTGGAAAATTTGCGTTAAAAGGCGTACTTTGATTTCCGTTGTCCGCAAAAGACAGTTTCTACTTAATAAAGGTAATTTAGCATGTTTTTCACCGCAAAATTCATGAAACCATGAAATATTTCCGTTTAACAAGGGATCCGTTGAAGGCAGTTTTACTGTATTATAAAGGGAGAAATACCATGTATGTGCAAGCGCGCCATTTGGAAGTTTTAGTTCAATTACTGCTGCACCCAGTAAAACGATGCCGTCAGACGCCATTGGCCACGACTACGCTTCCAAAGCTAGCTTAAAACCGTCCACATAAACTCCAGCCTAAGTCTTCAATAACCCGCCGTTTCGTCACTGGTCTAAGCTAGGCATGGTTACCTTTCAAGCCTCACCAAGGAAGTTTAAAACCCTATATTCCCAGAAGGATTTTGTGAATATCTCACCGTCACGTGAGAACGACAAAAAGCACTCACCCCCTCCTCGGAGTTCTGAATCCCAGAGTGCTCAATGGGGAAACCGCAGTCTGGGGAGGGATTTCTCACCATTTACTAGAGCAAATCTATTCAGCGCTAGAATGGGTTCCAACAACCGAATGCAGAAGCTCTATCTCCGAAGAGTCTGTGAATCAGGAATCAGTTCCAACAAAAATTTCCGAGCCCCACACCAAAGAAAAGGGTCACCTTGAACAGGCCTAATAAGTAAAGCGTTTAACCCTTCACATGCTCATACTGATGTGGAGTGTACGCAGTGTACTTACATAAAGGATAGAACTTCAACTCTTGTTGCGTTCTTATTCTGCCGATCGTTTTTGTTTGCAGGAGACCAAGCTTCACCGTCCGCTACTTTTGATCTCCGGCACATTTTCCTGGGATGCTGTAGTCCTATACCGAGAGAGTACACTGTTTCACAAGGAGGAGTCATGCTCCTGATTCACCACGATGCGCTTATTACTCTTTTAGGGAAGGGAAAACGGAAAACAAGAATGAAGAATTTAGGAAAAATACAACAAAGAATTAGGGTTTATAGGAGGATAAAGGAAGGTGGGAATGCTGATAGTACTGTTCGTTTTATCTTATGGAGATATTAAGACTGGTACCGCCGAAGCAATCGGAAATTTGTGATCTGAGGTTCGCTGCCATGATATAGGACCCTGACACCAAACGTTCGTGTATAGTGTGAAGTTAGTCTTGGAGATGGAGACTATATTTTGATAGTAAGTTTTCGTGGGCTAATGAGATGTAGGCTGAAACGTATGTAATGATTTGCCGATCATATAGACTGTTGGTGATGTAGTCTTCAGTTGGTCTCCATATCCTTGATGTTGGCTGAAGTTCCTATGATATGAACGTTGACAGCGTTGATGGTCTTGCTATTTTCATGAGAGAGATGGCATCTACAATGAAGGTGAACTGGGTGTTTTTGTGTATTTCTAACGAAGTGGGATGGCTGGATAGGCTCAGAACATTCGCATGTAGTTCCTGAATTGTATCGAGAATGCTGCTGATGGTATTATGTTCTGTTGTAGAAGTCGGCATTATTTCTGAGCTGTTGTATATGTGCAGTGTCGGCGTGATGGTTGATTGGGTGGAACTCTGAAATGACGGCGTAGTGCTGAGTTTTTTTATGGACGCTCTTTTACTGCTATGGTCCTTAACGCCTCATTCAATATTGGGCGTGAAAGACCGGAAATTTTGATCAGAGTCCTTGGTCCAATACACTGCGCAGTCCAGTGTGAGTAGAAGCACACGGCCTGATCAGTGAAGTGCCCTATGCCTAAAGAGGAGGCACCGCGTCGTGCGCTCGACAGTCGTTGGTCAGAGAAATGGCCCCGCAGTAGTGGCAGGGTGGCCGGCGTCACGGGAGTCCGCGAGGTGGCCGTACTGGCAGCAGTGGCGGCAAGATATAGGTGAGCATTCGGACTGTCTTTAACAGCAGGGTTTCTCCTAACAGGGCTGTTCTGCGGCCAGAGACGACAAGTATTCGTTCTTGTCGAGAACCTGACCAGCGGTTTGGGTCCCCGTTGGTTGCTTACCTCGGGGACCTTGCAGGCCAGGGCTGCTGAGCGGTGCAGAGAAGCAAGTTGCGGGAAGTTGATAGTGAACTCCCCTGCCCACTTGCGGGGAGGCAAGTGTAATGATGTTGGTCTCTAAGGCGATGCTGATGGCTTCAGCGAACGGTGGTAGAGTCTCGGCAGGTGAAGCGTTGACTGCCGTGCTAAGTTCCTTCCTCTTAGAGGGAAAAGTGATTTGGATGCTGCGGAGTGAGCTGGCTTCTTCTTAGCCATGTTTTCTCGGCGGAGTCTCGAAGCGAAGTCTTGCCACTAAAATAGACCACTACCATCCTCGGCTGCTATACACCGGCTTTCCACATACGTACACTTGAAAATCTGGTCTCTGATAAACTTCGCACCAGGACTCGGCGCATCATTCAGACAACCAATAAAGAATCCTGGACTACATTTGTAGAGTATTTAATCGCTTTACGTCTTCGTCTATGGTATGGGATGGGTTAACATTTGTCGTGTGCCTGGCAGTGACAATCTACAGCACCTGGCCTTAAAATAAATATTGGCACAATCGTTGATCCATTTCAAGCAATTATACTCTGGTTAATGACTTAGTGGTTATTTCCAGCGCATCTGTCTCCACCCGGTTTTTCTGTCCATTGATTGCAGGGTTAAGTCGCGTGAGCTCTCTTTTAGATCTTTTCAACATGCAAGTGTTGTAATGTGCTTTTCACAATATAGAAGCTGGAGTAGCCCTTTCCCTCCTTTAAACACTCAGCTTCTGGGTGGAATAGTATTTATGTTTTAATGCTGTAGCACCTCTCTTCTGATAGGAAGATGCACTATTTGCATTTGCAAGGTGATGATGGAGCAATGATAAACAGTTAGTTGACATGGTGAATTAAGTCTCAAAAATCTCTGTGAAAGTCCAGTACAATTCTCATCGCTACCTTTTGACGGTCGACCGTTTAGTTTTGTTATCCACGCACGTCATGGACGTATTTCTGAGAAAGACTGAAATGGTTGCTGTATTTTATGAACTGGAAGAAGTCTATGATGCAGCTGTTGGAGGACAGACATTCCATTGTTTTTACCCTCAATAAATGGAGCATTCGTCGTGGTCATCGTCGTTTTAATCCGAAGTTCATGAAGGATAGAGTATTTTGGTTACAAGGTGCTCAGGTTTATCCTGTATTTTACTCAAGAGAACGGTTTACTGCAGGGCTCGGTACTCTGTTTCACACTTTCCGCTATTGTCATTAATGCCATTATGAAGTATGTTCCACCTAGTTTTTATCATTCTTCGTGGATGATTTCGGCATTTACTGCAGTTTCCGGCAGACTTCTCTCCAGCAGCGCCAACCCCAACCCCAACACAGACTTAACTGTCTTTATACTGAGGTATAGAAAACGGCTGTAAATGTACCCAGAGGTTAAATGTTTAACTCTTTCAGTTTTAGCTTTTTTAAACTTTTATCGCCGCTGTTCTACCGTTAATTATATATGTGTGACTTAAATTGTATATAGATATTTTGAATAGCTTTAACAGAATGTATTTTCCTCGTGTTATATTAATTAGTCGTATGTTGCACAGGATGTAGAAACCGTAATTATATCACCACATTATATTGAAAAATCATTTGTAATTACGTAAACTGATTAATCTCATACACAGATTTGTTTTAGATAAGAGCAATTACCATATACATTTATAGATTGTAAATATTTTCAAATAATGCTTTATTAGTTGCAAATTTATTAACATATATTTATATTCTTAACAATTTCAGCTATATATTCATATCGTTTTGTTGTTTAGTATGCATTGTTTATGGTAGTATTCAATTGGGGGTCGTCCTCCGTGATGTAGTGAATACCATACTACCCTCTAGTTCCCGAGGTCGTGAGTTCAACCCCGGTGGAGTGCGATGAATTTTTTTCGGGCGTAAAAACCCTTAGTAAGGCTTCCTTCGAAGAGAAGTAAAGCTGATCGTAGATTTACGGCACGTAAAAGAACCTCAAGCCTGATAAAGAGGCCTCTGAGCAGAATTACCGTCTTTCAAGGCCAATATAGAACAAGACGCTAAGGACCATAGCAGTAAAAGAGTGTCCATAAATAAAACTAAAGCATTTAATTGGAGAAAGCTAAGTTTGTTAGTAAATTCTCTCTCAAAATATTTATACACAAAAGTTGCACATAGCCTTTTTCTCTCTCCTCTGGTTGTTCCAGAAAAAAAATTAAACCGTGAAATAACATCTTTGAAACCGTTTATCCTCAGTGGTCGAATTAATTTTGTGAAATATTGAGTAAATTTTTTTATTTCGTTCTTTCCAAGCTTCTGCTGAAAATCTGCACAAGATTCTATACAAACTCCATCGTATGCAACTTTTTAACGCGCAAAACTCAAAGTCGAGTAAAAGGCATTGGAAGTAAATACAGGCCATTAACTATAAGCTCATGGGCATTTAGATGATCACCTGTTAAGTTTTAGAAGGCTTTGAGAGGAGAAGCCATAGTCCATTACATAGTATGTAATTTGTAGCAGAATTTGGGATGCCACTATGGTGCGAAAATTTGAAGCGGGAAAGTAGTTGCTACCTTTTTCAGTTGTCTCCAATATCTGCTGCTGATTCCGCTGCCGGCTGCTCCAATGGTTGAACTATGAGCATTTTTAATCAAGGTATGCTTGGATGATTGTGAATGACAACGCCAGTTTAAACTGGCTGAGAAATTTATTATGAACTAATATTTGAGTTCTTGAATTGAGTTGTCGACCGTTTGAAATTAAGAAATATATTGACTCTGAATTGCAGCATTCGATCTATAACAATTGAATTATTGTACCTGCTAACTTCTGCAGGATCAATTTTATGGTATGAAATAACTTTCCGCGATAAAAGAAACTAGACGCGTAAGTCGCCGTGAGTCGCTAAAATGTTGACCGGCAGGAGCTGCGATATCTTCGTCACAGAAGCGCGTCTCTAGGCACTTAAAATCACACACATTAGTACCGCTGCCGGTACCAGTGAGAGAGTAACCAATGTGTGCACAACTGTGTGGACTAACGTCGATGCATACCAGTCACGGTACCAGAGGAGAGTAACCCTCGGATCTAAACGCAAGAATGTTTATTAATTTATTCCCTCCACCAATATGATTTTTTACGTGCAGCCTATCTTCAATTCTTACGTCTCTGACTTTGTTATTAACTGAATCTGGCTAAATTCTCAGAAATGCGAGTATAAGTGTCTTTCTCTTTTCCAGAATTCCGCCCACGTGACTGTGAACATACTGAGCTTATAACTTAACTGCGTTCCCAGAAATCCTCAAGCTAACGCGTTCGCTCCTTCTCGGCTTAGTAATAACTCTTGGTTACCTGACTTCTAATTATCCTCTTCTCGTAGCATATCTGTTCAAACACTCAAACTTGTTACGTTATACATGATTTAATATACGGAAATTATTTATTGCAATTATTTATATATCTTACTATTATTTTTAATTATATATTCCCGTCAATAATTACGCTATCAAATGCCCGTTGCGTTCGTTTGTTGTTCTAAATAATAAAAAAATGCACGCATCTGCCCAAATAAAATTTTAATTTTAAATTTATCGGACCCCCGTCGACAACTCTTTCAACTTTCATGCAATATTTTAGAAATTTATTTCTCTGCAACACTCGGGATTACATAGAGATATTTATTTCACTTATAGTTAATAACCCTCATATACGTAAATACTATACTGTTTATACTAGATTTACTATGCAACTTTCGATTACATTATTAATTTCTCTTCTGTATTTACATAAATTTCCAATAGACTGTGTTCCTTGTCTTTCGTTTTCATGTTGTCTTTGAGTGTTTTGGTGAAGCACTGATTCTAATTTTGTTAAGTTTACTGCACTTCACTTTCACTGTTTTCTGAATACTAATTATTTATTTATTTTTGCAGTTTTGCACTTGTCTAATTATGGTTTTCGGAACTAATTTATAAAGATAATTGGCACATACAATTTTAATTTATCAAAAGCTGGAATTATTTTACTGCATCCTGTATAGACGTAGGAGTTGCTTATGTCAATGACCCATTAATTTTTCAGCTTTTAAGCATCTTTTAACTCATAAGTGTGTTTTCCAAATGAACCAGCAATCACTGCAGGATCCTTGTATAACAGTACCATTATTTTATTTCTCCCTTTATAACTTGATAACTTGTTGTCTTTTACTAAAACTAAATCATTTATTTTAGGTTCCACTTATGTTTTCTTTCTTTTCTTCTGGATTTTCGTTTTTCTGCCCATTCTTTCAAAAGCAATTCTAGCCCTATCTTCCTCACCTAACTGACTTTTATTTACATCTACATTCATAGGCACATTTTGCATAGTGGTTCTGGCTCCTTACCCGACATAAGTTTTATAGATGCAAAACCTGTTGTGACATTATAGAGTTGTTTACAATTTTCTCTATCGGTGGGTAATACCTAACCCAATCTATATTATTCTTGTGAGTCAGTACACAAAATAGAGACCTGTATCTCTTAATACATGTTCTGTTGAGTTAACAAATGGAAAATACGATGAACAATGATAAGGTTTTATCCCATGATTTTCACAGTTTGTGTAAATCGTTTTCTTGAATGAACTCTGAGTATTCCTGATAAGACAGCTTCGATTTTACCATATTTAAGCACGTAATCACCATCGATCTTCCCTACACGTGTTTTGCTTTAGATGTTCCTAACAGGATAACGTTTCACAATTTTGCGGAACACGCCATATATTACAAAAATATACCTACATCTAAATTGACCTATTGGGAACTCTGCATGTGCATTCCCTATGGCCAAAGCATTTTTCTTATCCCTGATGATAATTTGTGACTCATTGTGATATTTTCCATTCAAAGTAGACACAAATCGCACGTCGAACAAATTGTTCTAACCTTTCTTGCCAGATGCTTCATATAGAAATGTTCACTCAATACTAAACTTAGTTTATCAATACCTGCGAATGGTAGAGCTTTATGATAGACAATTATTAGCTGCTCTTCTTGAACTTTTGGGCTCATAACTTTCCATTTTTGTTCCTCCCTACTATGATATTTGCATAATTTGTCTTCGTGTAATCCTATAGTTTCTTTGAGGTTTTCTGTCATCTCTTGTGCCTTTTCCATTCATTTATTAATTTCCTAATCTTCTCATTGTAGTTGTTCTAGTTTCAAAAATATCTTGGCTAGTTATTTTACCTCCAGTGTGTCTATATATAGAATTGTTACATCATGTTTATTGTATTTGAAATTTAGTTTTCATTCGAGACAGTAGGTCGTCAAAAATATTCTAAACTCTTGAGATGTGTCTAATTTCTACATTATGTGAAGTGATTTCATGAACATATATTGATATTCTGGTGAGCGTTAGTTTAGTGAATTCACGTAGGCTAAATTTATATGATCTGTGTAAATTAGAGGGTTATTATATACGTACTATCGGAATTTTACTAGCGCAAGGAAAATACCAGCAATTTTTTTTCTCTGTCGTACAGTCTTGAACTTCTGTGCGCAAAATTCCCCGTGATGCAACTGCAATTAAATGATTCTGTCCTTGTTTTTCTCGTTGAATTAGTACTGACCCACAAACTAGTAAAGATGCGTCTGTAAAAATTATATACGGAAGGTATTATCTTGGTGTTTCTAGCAAAATGGATACTTCAACCTGAGCTAACGCTTCTTCTTCTGTCTGCGTCTCCATTTATTTTCCTTTCGTAATAACTCTCGCAGTGGTGCTTCTACTGAGGCAAAGTCGGTTTATAAACCTCGATTGATAGGAAAGGAATTTGCCCGTGCTTTGTGTGTATATGGTTTAGTATGTATCATTTCAAAAGAATGTGTCTAACTTAAAACATTTCCCAGGCTTTTGTGAAAAGACCTCGATTTATCATCAGAATTATAAATAATGATTCCCTCTGATTTACTTTTAATCTAAACAAATTTCGTAAATCTTCACAGTTTTCAGTATCATAGCACCTATTCGCTTCCTTGAGTTGTTTTATTTATGGACGCTCTTTAACTGCTGTGGTCCTTATCGTCCCATTCTATATTGCGCGTTAAAGACCGGTAATTTTGCTCAGAGGCCTCTTTATCAGGCTTGAGGTTCTTTTACGTGCCGTAAATCTACAACACCGGACCACCGGCTTTACTTCCCTTCCGAAGAAAGCCATGCTAAGGATTTTTACGCCCGAAAACATCCATCGCCCTCCGCCGAATTTGAACCCACGACCTCAGGAACTAGAGGCTAGCATGGTAACCACTACACCACGGAGGACGATTATTTACTTCCTGATAATCAAAATTTTCAAAGGGATTCTCTCGGAAACCCCATCGTATACAATTATAAATTACTCAGATTTCTTCATGGTACTCTACTTCTCCCTCATTTTCGAAATAACATTCTTCTACTTTACTTCTGTTAGGCCCATATCTCCTATTTTGATATATTCCACAAAGAAAGCATCTCTCCTTATCTCTTCCACCTTTTGATCCTTATCACTTGTTCTTACATAGTATCCTCAATGAATGGTACTACAATGGCTTCCTTCCCTGTATCTAATTTCACAAACCTATTTTCAAAGGTGATAATGGCACCCCATGGATATAAATAATCACATCTCTTACTAATTTTGGTATTACAAGAAACAAGATTTCTAAAGTAAATCCATTCACTTCTACACATAACATCACTTGAAATGTCACTCTTTCTTTCTCCTTTCCAACTGCCAATGAACAAAATATTCCACTTAACGGTAATTACATTACTTTCATACAGCTTTTTATTAATTCTTCATAAAAATTTGGAGAGCAGACTGTACTGTTTGCACCGGTATCTACATATTACTGCATTGTATTCTGTCCTATTGATTCCAATTTTTACCCTCGGCGGATCCATACTTTTTCATTTTCTTCGTGCCAATTTTGAAATTTCTCTATCTTTCTTAATCACCAATACTTGCCCTATAGAGACCCTAACTTCCGCGTACTTAACGCAATCGTTATTTTTATTTCTATTCCCAGCCCTTACTATAAGCGCGTGTACCTGGGACTAGCATCAAGTTAAACTATTTACATTTCTGTTTTCATTCATCTGACTCTGGCTATTTCCTACTATCTATATTTCTCGTAATTTCAACTGCTTCTACCCTATCTTTTTCTATTGGTGAATTTCTCCCACTTCTATTTCTTCCCTCTTGTCTAAGCGATCTAGGTCAAAATTCATAATTATTTTCCGGTCTCCAGTATTCATTATCTGAGTTATGTGTACCTCTAAACTGCTGATTTCCTCCTCTAGGTCTTGCAAATCTTTTCATATTCATAAAATTGACCTGGACATGTATACCTCTATTGTCACCATTTCTGCTTTGATGATTCCTATCAAAACTATTTCTATGAAAACGTGCCCCTTTTCCGAAGAAATGGGACTTTCCGTTGTATTTCTTGCTTGATTTCCCTCGATTTTTGCCCCTGACTTTTGTTTATTGCTCTGTAATGCTATCAACAAATCAACAACTTCTGGCACGTTATTAGGCTCTTTTGCGATTACTAGATAAAGCTGAATAGTTTCCGGAAAATGTATCGTTACAATATTTATAAGATCTTTGTCACATATTATTGAATCTAACATTCTTGCTTTCCTGGTTAGTTTCATGAAATCATTAACGATTGAATGGTCAGCTCTTTGGTTATATTTCACTTTGCCCAACTCTGATTTAATGCTTGCTTGCCTATTTGCTCCCCAATACCTACTTATGAACATATTTGTAAAGGCCCTGACGTCATTGTCGTTTCCTAAAGTTATATCTAGCCAAGTTGCTGCATTTCGCTTAAAACATTTCCTAAAGATGGTCATTTTGTACTCCTGTGGTATACATTTACAGTGAAATATTCTTGTAATGCTCTAATAAAAGATCTAGGATAGTCATAGTTCTCATTCTCAAAAGTTGGAGGTGCAGTTTCGCTTAAGATATGACTAGACCAGTAGGTACATGGTATGGTTCTGATCCCCGTTTCTCTATGCATTAATTTTACTGGGTTAGCAACTGGAAGTGTTTGCACCTACGTTTGGCAAAAGGATGTCTGCTGATACATATTGTACTGCTTTGTCGGTCGCCGCTGGTTGACTTACATTACTATAATTTGAATTTGGTACATTTATACCTATTCTTAAGGTTTCTAATCCAAGTTTTATTTCTGTTACTTCCGTTGCTACCTCCTTAACCTGCTCTGTGATTTCTACTAAGTTTCTAGCCTGTCTCTTATCTTCCCTTTCTGCTTTTTCTTGCCTAATTCTACTTTCCTCTAATTCTTTTCTATCTACTTCCCTACCCTGATGCATTTCTTTGTTTGCTATTTCCCTAGACTGCTGCATCCCTTTGTTTACTATTTCCCTTTCTATTTCCAATTTCCTTGCTATTTCCTCCCTTAATTTGCTACTTTCTATCTCTGATTTTTCACTAATGTGTTTGCAAATTTTCTTTTTAGATTTTTCTATTTCTTGGCCAATTTCTTTTCTAACATGTTCTATTTCTCCCGTAACCTGTTCTCCGTTTTCTTATTTCACTTCTATCATTGCTTATTTCCCCTCTAATTTCATCCCTGAAAGTTGCCCAATACTTGCTGTTAATTTTATAATTTCTTTCCTAGTTCCTGTTGACTTTTTTAGTTTCTGTTGAGTTCTTTATAATTTCAGATTAGTTTCCTCCAATTTCTTTTCTAACTCTTCCCCTAATTTCTTTCTCATCTCTTGTTGACGATTTTGTAATTGCTTTGCTAACTCTTGCTGACTTTTCTGACCTTCCTCCATCATATATATTAACATTTCCATCGCTGCCTTTAAATAATTATCTCCTATGCCTGAATAATTTACCCTTTCTCCCTGACTTTTATTGTTTCCTGCTTCCTGTTTCCCTTCTAAGCTAATCTGCACATTTCGATTATTTTCTCCCATTTCGGTTACTCTATCGTGTACAAATTCCTGTCTGCTACTACTTGCTTTTTCCTCAACATACATTGTCTCTAATAAATTCTTTTCACCTAAGATTTTTCCATTATGTAACTGCATTTACAAAAAAAAGCATTTAAATAAGTAAATTTACACTCAACACCTTGTTTGTTGATGCATTCACTGCTGTTTATTGATGCCGATGTCCTTTATTGCTACATGTGTACCTGTATAGCTTGAGCTACCACCGTTCTGGATTGTCTTCCTTCCTTCCTTCCTTCGTGCTGTTGGTTTCTGGATTTATTTTCTAGTGTAGCCTCCTCAGCTTGTGGTAGTCCTCAATTCGAAGTCCCTCGATGGTGTGTCATTTTGTAGCAGGATTTGGGATGCCGCGATAGTGCGAAATTTGAAGCGGAATGTAGTTGCTAACTTTTCCCGTTGTCTCCAATATCTGCTGTTAATTCTGCTGTCGGTATCTCCAATGGTTGAACTATGAGTATTTTCAATCAGGGTATGCGTGGATGATTGTGAAGGACAACGCAAGTTTAAATTGACTGAGAAGCTTATTGTGAGTTCTTGAATTGAGTTGCCGACCGTTTGAAATAAAGAAACACATTGACTCTGAATTGTAGCATTCAAAACTGTAACAATTGAATTATTATACCTGTTAACTTCAGCAGCATCAATTTTACGGTTTGAAATAACTGTTTCCCCAATAAAAGAAACTAGACGCGTAAGTCGCTAAAATGTTGATCGGCAGAACCCCTCGCAGGAGCCGCGTAATCTTAATCACACGATCGCGTCACAGGGCACTTAAAATCACACACGTTAGCACCGCTAAATTAAATTGAGTTTCATTTTGGAGGCTTTTTAACTACTATGGCTCTTAGCGTCCCGTTCTATATTGGGCGTAAAAGACCAAAACGTTTGCTCAGAGGCCTCTTTTTCGGGCTTGAGGTTCTTTTACGTTTCGGAAATCCACGACACGGGACCACCTACTTTACTTCCCTTTCGAAGGGAATGCTAAGGATACTAAATCCCATGCTAAGAATGCTAAGTCCCATGTTAAGAATTTTTACGCCGAAAAAATGCATCGCCCTCTGCCGGATTGGAACCCACGGCCTCGGGATTAGTATTGCTGCCGGTACCAGTGAGAGAGTAACTAATGTGTGCATAACTGTGAGTACTAACCTCGATACGTACAAGTCACGGTACCAGAGAAGAGTAACTTTCGGATCTAGATGCACGAACATTCATTAATTTTAGCTCCGCCTACATATTATTCCCCGACCAACGTGATTTTTCACGCGCAGCCAATCTTCAGTTCTTGCGTGTTCTTACTCTCTGAACTTTGTTATTGGCTGAAGCTAGCTTATTCTCAGAAGTATAAGTGCATTATTATTTATTGCAAATATTTCTTTATCTTACTAATATTTTTTTAAATTATTTACATATACCCCGTCAATGGTTAAATATCAAATTGAAGTTAAAGGTTCACAATTTTTTGGACATAAAAACTTATTATTTTAAATGTTTAACGTTATTCACCAAATTCAGCTGTGGGTATCCTGAATTTATCCGTTTAGAAAATCGTCATCGAATCGTCAGTGCGCAACAAGTTGCTTGGCTTTGCTCCTTCCTGTTGTTCGTTTTTATTTGCGCTTTCGACTCCTAGATGTCAATTTACCTGCAGCGTTTATGACCCCCATTTCAGTTATTCGTTCATCCCCTTTTTATAATTTAAAGAGCAATTTAGAATGTGCCAATTCCTTTACACTGATGGCTTAAGGAACGATCGGGTAGTAGGCTTTTACTCTTGACCGAAAGAGTTTTGGATTTGGCCTCCTACAGGGGCGATCTGTAATATAACCCGCCGCAAGACCCACATCAGTATGTTATTTGCACTAATTCCTGGAATTAACTACATGGCATTCGGTCTCTATACAGTTTTCATGCTCTTATACAACGCAAAATTACCTTCACTCGCTCCTGGGTGCCGGCATGCGAGAAAGAACATAAGTGTGTCTCTTGTGTGGGTTTCTGCGCATGTCCCTTTGCCAGAAATTAGGTTGTTGATGCAGCTACGAAGTCTGTAATTTTATCTCCCAGGTATTTTACTTCTTGTGCTCCTTATGATGATTTCATCGTTGCTTTACGTCGTTTTGTTCTCTCGCGCTGGTGCGATGAATGGGCTAGTATTTCAGGGAACAAAAGTCGTGAGGTTAAGCTCTTCCCTTTCACCTGGAGTGCCTTTTCGCACGCTCCGTCCTAAGGAGGTGGTTTTAGCTAGGTTTTGTCTCCAGCATTGCAATTTTAACCACTTTTTACTTTCTCTACTACGTATAGTAAGTAGGGGAAGTATTGCATTCCACCCAAAAATTCGATACCGAGATTTCACCGGAAATACATGTTTTGAGACCTCCTGAATCCAAAAAAAGCATTTTTGGAAACATGTCCGTGTGTGTGTCTGTGTGTGTGTGTGTGTCTGTGAACAGCATAACTCAAAAACGAACAGTCGGATAAACACCAAACTTGGTATTTAGGTTCAGTATCTTCCAAAGATGCGACACGAAGGTTTTCAAGAAAATCCCCCCACCCCAGACTACCCTTTACATGGAACATTTTTCGAAAATTTTAATTTTCTCAAAAATAGCTCTAACGATTTTGATGAAAATATCATATGTTTAAGATAATGTCATGAGAAATGAAATGTATATCTCGAATTTTCTGGGAATGTCTCCAAAAGTATTCTTCATTGTGAACGACTTTTGTATAACTGGTAAACCGTAAGAGATAGACAGAATTTTACTACACAAAAAATGTAGATCGCGTTAAAATACATAACTTATGTCATATACATTTATTTTGTTGAGTGAACCGTTTTCGAGACATTGCTTGTTATTTCCTTAAATTTTCCAATACTTATACTTTTTCTCAAATTCGTTATTCATTTTTTTTATGTCCTGGACATGCAAAGAGAATGAAATGCGCCACATAGCAACCAGCGTTAAAATATTTGACTATCGCTTAAAAGCTACCATATTCCCCTTGCATCTACAAGAAAATTTCCAATAAGATTGACATCTCGATATCTCGATTAACATGAAGCATATGGAGAATAGGCGTTTGTAAAAGTAGATTGTACAAGAGTAGAGAAAGTCATGTGAGTGTAACACATCAGATTTTTATATTATGTTCTGGACCTGTGGTCCTTTACACTACTGTAATGAACCGTTGACGGTGTAATATCTTTTAAATGCAGTAACAGTTTTTAGCTCAATTGCTGGAATTTCTTGTGTTTGTCAGCAAACATGCTCAGGTGTTTTCTGTCACTTTGTGTGCTGTAGAACATATTCTGGACTTTTCCACCATTTTAACCTGTTTAGATTTTATTAGCAAGGTGTTTCTCTTCACCTTCCTTCTCTCTCATCTGTTTGCCTGTATGTTTGTGATACTTCGTCTGTCTATTAGCTACATGTTCAGCAATTGCTGGTACTACACTTTCTATACCACGTACACCGGCGAACGAAAAAGAATTAGTCATATCTTGAAGGCCAAAGATTTCTAAGTCCTATACGGCACAGCGCCTTGTTTACACCTTACGCAATACAGTTGTGTAGCCGCTGCAGTAAGTTGTGAGCATTATTAAACATCCTACCTTCCATGTGTCTTCTCTGTAGCGCTCTGTCAAGCGTAGAGTACTTTTGTGATTAAGACCACAGGTTCGCTTCTCGCGTGTAGCAAACACTTTTTTCTTCTGTTAATAATGTTAATCAATACATAGTGACTACTTGTTTTTGATATACTGCATTTCATACACAGCATTTGGTAAAGTTATAATAGAATAGTTATCATGATGCAAAATGCGTGGCTTCACAATTTCATCATGGTCGCATCCTGTATCTTTATGGATAACAAGGGTCAGTCTAGGTACACTGTGGCAGCTTGACAATACACTGAGCAGTGTGCAATACACGGTAATACTTGAGAATATTTTCACTCCCTCTGTGAGTGTGTGGAATTGTTGAATTCGTACAGAATAATCATCCTGTTCACATTTATCAAAAGGTTTCAAATTGGTTCTCAGAGAGGAAGGATTTCAAAGTGATAGACTGGCCTCCCTGTTCACCAGATCTGAACCCTATTGAAAATGTGTGGGCTCAGATAAAAAGGGAGCTGCGCTTGAATTTGCCTACAGATGAACGAAGGATAAAAGATGGCTTCTGGGCACAAACTCAAGAAGCCTGGGATGTTATAGCTTCTCGTTCACGTTACTACAGGGATCTAATTTCATCTATAACCCGAAAACTGATGGCAGTTATACGTGCGATATTAACACGCGTTCGTACACGCGATATTAATGCTGTTTGTTTGTTTTTTTTGTGTTTTAGTTTTACATAAGAGTTTACTTGCATTTATTTCTTTAGTTATTTAAAACGAATGTTTTAGTAGACCAATGTTTTTGTGTGCATAGATATGCCTATAGCTTAAAATGCTAAAGTTATATTAATGCAATATTATATTCTACACGTCCAGTCATAAAATTAACAACATAAAAAATACCACTAACTAATACTAAATTTGAATAGCGAGCTTATGAGCGCAAGCAGTGTCATCTTAACCTCTTGGCTAACGAAACGTTCTTCCGTGCTCTGTTTTCAGTATTGCCACCGACATCGTCATCGAGAAACACCGTTATTAGGTGACCATTGGCCTCACAAGCACAGACCATTGTGCAGTTTCTGCATGTGCGTTCTGAACACAGCCGTTACGAAGGTACACGAAATCCTCCGATCGTCACATGGAATCTGGAGATGACTAAATTGTTGTCCACCGGTGTACATAGTAGGCAGGATCGGTTCAAGGGAGGGTGGAGCCGTGCCACCGCCCAGGGCGGCAGGTTTTAGAGGCGGTAAAATCTTAAAACATGAACAAAATATGTGAAAATCTCATGGCATTACAAATCATGCTTAAATTCTAGGGATTTTCTGAAGATTTTTTGTTATAAAATGGTGACGAATGAAGCGCTAAAGTTAGTCGCTTTGGATGCGACCTTTATTGATGTTCATCATCGTCAAAATAACTCGTGTGCGGCAGTTGTTCAGCCATAAGCATCACGTTCATAAATAGGAGTATTTCAATCTACTAATTGATTTCTTACCAACTACTGTTTCAACTCCAGAGAAACTCTGTTGGACAACTTTGAATTAAAAGCAATAAGAAGGCAACCTATGACTACTAAACCGAAATGAGCATCCTAACACTGGTAAATTTATTTCTTCACTTAAAGAAGCAGAGGTATTCCAGGAAAGCCTTAGCTCTTTGAACAAGGTCCTCCATTATCTGGGATTCGAGTTCAAAGACAATAAATAAGAGGAAAATACTACTAGAAAGATCTGATATTGTAGGCCTTAGAACATCAGATAAATACAAAAATTTGGGGAAATCGTATGATTATATAAAACGTAGTTAAAAGCCAGCCATGCTGTATTAAAGGACTGGAGTGATGATAGAATTGAAAGCCCCATGAAGGCACCCGCAGAACTTTATTATATTGCCCGTGCTGAAACATCTCATTTTTATGGTGATTTACTCTTCAATTTGAGATGATCTAGGAATTTCCAGAAGATATTAACCATGACCATTTCTATAGATGGTTTAAGGATCAATCATTTCTTAACATGACGTATTATTGTTATGGACAATGCCCTATACTACACGGTCCAAATAGGTAAGCGCACACTAACAGTAACGGTAGGATTAGGAGCGGAGGGGGACTTGGCACCTCGACATATAAAGATCTTTTGTACCTAAGCCCCTCACGGCGTGACTCTGGGACGGAGGGGTGAGGTGAGAGGATACAGAGGTCGGTCGGACCAGGAGGCACGACAGGGCAGTGAGCTAGGTCCCTACATTTTTATAGATTGAAATTCCGCGGATGGCAGCGGAGTTGCAATCAGCGTACAACGAGGTCCCCTCCATCTGCAGGCTCGCACATCCCACTGGGGTGCCCAGGACTCTGAGACCTCCCGCCTTCCTGGTGACGAAGTCTTACATAGAGCATATTTTTCCCCTGCCATACAACGCCGAGACTCTCGGCGAAACTTGCAACCCTAAAACAGTCAAGCAGATGAAAGGTGAAATGAAATGAGAATGGAAGGAAAGGAAATTCGGAGGATGCAACGAACCTTACCAGCATTCGCCTAGCGACCCGGGGATATCCCAAAATAACCCATGATCAGAAAGATCGGCCACGGGAATCGAACCTACCATCTTCGAATGCGGGCGACAGATGTTGCCGCCTGAGCCATCCCGCTCGGTAACAGTAATACTTGAGGCAGTATTTTTAACACTTAAATAAGTTCAGTCAAATTATATAATATGTAAATTCAATAACAGCCCTCCTTGAAGCAATATGTGTATGTAATAATTTGTAAAATGTATGTAACAGTCATTGCATATGCATATATATTATTGTAAACATGTTCAATAATGTTATATGAATGTATTATGTAATTTAATAATGTAGGAGCTGTGAGAATAATAAGTTAAAAGTTGCTAACAATGAGGTAACCTTGAGGCAATAATGAATTTGAGAGTTTAAATGCTACTTGTGATTCTTGGAGTAACAATAATGTAATTTTAGTGACAGTTTATAAAATAGGCAATCAACAACCAGAAAAAGTTTTAGTTAAATGAAGGTATTCTATTGGAGTAAGATTAGCCAATCAGAGACTTGAAATACAGAAATTTACAAGTTTAGACGGTTGAAATATATTCAGTTGCCTCCAAACAGTGCTCATAACTGGACATGTTGCTGTAGATAGTAATTGTAACTGGATGCGTTGCTCGTGCGTCCTCAAGAAATATAATATGTTTTTGTGTGAGACGAAAAATAAGTTTATGTGTTAAAAAGTGTAATTAATTAATAAAAATAATTTCACGGCTCTCTATATCAGTGAAGTGTTATGTTAATCGTATAAGTATTAATAAAAAGGAGTGAATTAAAACTTAAAATCTGCGTAAGCCTACATTCTTGTCGCATCACGCCCTGCCAAGATATCCATGTCTCTAAAATAATACTGACGCAACCGAGGAAAACATAAATATTTAATACTTAAAGAAACTGTCAAATTACAAAGTTAATATTTTTTTAAACTTGGGGCATAGGACACCTGAAAGTACATTTGGGGCGAAGGCTACCTGAAACTGTTTACTATACGTGCGGTTCCAACTACTACAAGTTCGGCTCCCCAACAGTTGAAATATAATACAACTCCTTCAATACGACCTACCTCAAATTGACGCCCAAAGCGTGGTGGTGCAAACAACGCAAACAAAAATAACTTCTTCACACTAAAGTGCAAACGGTAGAGTGGCTCACTTGCATAACATAGCATGTAACATTACAATGAAATAAGGGAAACTTTTTAACACTTGTTGCTCATAAATGATAATAAGCCCAGGCCAAAACATATTGTGAACGAACTATCTAAAGTACGTGAACATCAAACCATCAGATTTCCCCCATATCATTTCCAGTTCAATCCCTTAGCACAGAACTAATCTAGGCGGAAGTAAACAGCTATGTCGCAAGATGCAACAAAACATTTTCGGAAGTGGAATATTTCACAAGGGAAGCAATAAATAAAGTGCCACTAGAAAAGTTGAGAAGTACTAACAAAGATAATTATTAACCACTGTAGTCGACCTCAGACGTCTTTTAATTTATGTGTGTCCTTAATCTTTTAATCTCCTGATGAAGGGATAAACCCGAAATATTGAACATTTCTATTGTGTCACTTTGCGTGTTTTAGCTTCCATTTAGAACAATCTTGTTCTTTCAACAAATATGCCTCTTCTTGTGTTTTTATATATATATATATATATAAAATACGCTGTGTGAGAATAAGTAGTCGTGGAGGATTGATTATTGCGGATGGAAATTAGCTATCTGAAAACGTGAGGGTCGCGGCACTTGCAATTAGCGCATTGGGCGGTAAAACTCCTGGAGGAAACCCTGATAGTAGGTAGAGGCTTTACATTCGAACCAAAAATTTGATATCGAGATTTCACTAGAAATACATTTTTTGTGACCCCTTGAAATAAAAAAGAATTTTTAGAATAATGTCCGTGTACGTATGTGTGTGCATGCGTATGAAAACAGCATAACTCAAAAACGAAAAGTTGGATAAGTACAAATTTGGCATTTAACTTCAGTATCTTCCAAAGATGGACGCGAAGAAGTTCAAGAAAACACCTCAATTCCAAACTACACTTTACATGAAAATATTTTTCGATTTTTTTTAAATGGCCTTAACGATTTCGATTAAATTACGGCACATTAAATATATTTACTTGGCAAATGAAATGTGTGCCTTGAAGTTTCTTATAATAGAGTGTGAACATTTGAAATGAATTTTATATGATGTTGTATAACTGATAAAGCGACAGACAAAAACGTACTAGACAAAAAATTTGGATCTCTTTAAAACACACAATTTATTTCACATAATTTTTTTTACATCACCCATTTGCGAGATATCGGTTATTAATTATTTTAAAATCCTGTCGATATAGTCAGTGTTTCTCGAAATTGCATGGACAAAGTATGGACCTTTAAGGCCAACATGTGTCCATTTCTTAAACATTTGAATATCGCTTTACCCCTTTTATCTATAACGAAATATGTAACGTAGCTATTTCTACAATGGTTTATCTCTCTTAAAACGAAGTAGATAAAAAAATCAACTTTCGTAAGAATAACTTGTATACACAATAATAAACGATACAGGATAGAGAAAGTAATTTAAATGTAACGAATAAGATGTTTATAAAATTTACCTGTTTATTTTTATTTGTCAGACCTTTGATTAATCGTCGTCCTCCGTGGCGTAGTGGTTACCATGCTAGCCTCTATTTCCCGAGGTCGCGGGTTCAATCCCGGCGGAGGGCGATGGATTTTTTTTCGGGCGTAAAAATCCATATCATGGCTTCCTTCGAAAGGGAAGTAAAGCCGGTGGTCTCGTGTCGTAGATTTACGGCACCTTAAAGAACCTCAAGCCTGATAAGAGGCCTCTGAGCAAAATTACTGGTCTTTCACGCCCAATATAGAATGGGTCGCTAAGGACCACAGCAGTTAAAGAGTGTCCACAAATACAAAAAGCCTTTGATTAATCTGGGACATGTGTCCTAATACATTTTATTCTTAGTGTTTGGAAATGCTTTATACTGGCATTGTGTTAATAACCGCAGATGTTGTGCGCCCTTAAAATTGTGTCCTACGAAGGGTGATCAGAAACTAAGGTTACAAAGCTTGCAGTGAAATGTGTACATTTTATTTCATATAACCAATACAGCGAACTGATAGTACGCACAGTAGGTTATTTTTCGACATAGCTGCCATATAGATTTAGGCACTTGTCGGTTCGTGGGATGAATTTTAATATTCCCTCCTGGTAAAACTTCTGTCCTTGCGTGTTCACCCATGTTGTCGCTAATGGTTTTACCTCCTCGTCTGAAGCGAATCGTTTGCCTCCTAGGTGCTCTTTCAAGTGAGAAAAAATGTGAAAGTCGCTTGGAGCGTGGTCCAGGTTGTAGGAAGGGTGGCAGGTGATGTCCCAATGGAACTAATTCAACAGCGTGGTGGTCTTCTGGGCTGTATGAGGTCGCGCGTTGTTCAGAAGGAATATGGCACCCTCGGTGAGAAGTCCTTGCCGTTTCCTCCTGATTGCTTTGCGCATCGTGTCAAGCTCCCACAGTATCGGTCAGCGGACACTGTGTTCCCTCTTACCAAAAATTCTCCGAGTATGATACCCGCGCGTTGCAAAACACTGTGGCAATCACCATCCCGCCAGATGGTGTCACCTTAAACTTCTTTGTCTTTGGAGAGGAGAGGTGTTTCCACTCCAATGACGACTGCTTACTACTGGGGGTGTAGTGGTGGATCCATGTTTCTTCACCAGTGACAATGTGCTGAAGAAAACGGTTCCTTTCCGTAGAGAACCGTTGCAAAAGTTGTATACTTGTCCCCATGTGCTTCTCCTTGTGTTGGTTGAACGGATTTCGTGGAACCCATACGGAACAAGCTTTGCGATACTGCAGAATATCGTGAACGATCTGACCAACACTTCCGAAGGACATTCTCAATTCTACCGTCAATGCCGTAACGGTATCCTCCTCATGAATCAGCTCCTTTACATGAGCTGTGTTCAAATCTGTTGATGCCGTGCTGGGTCGGCCACTGTGTTCCTCTTAGGTGACGCTTTCTCTACCGGCCGCAAACCTTCGAGTCCATTCTGCGACATACTGACGAGACATTACAATCTCTCTGTATACCTCTATCAGCTGCCGGTAACTTTCAGCCGCGGTTGCATGTTTCGCCCACAGAAATCGAAAAACGGTTCGGATTTCTTCGCGATACCAGTTTTCCAAACGAGTCGCCATTTCTGTTTACCCACAACTAGCGCTGTAAGTATCGGGGTGCTGAAACTCTCCACTGTTGCCAACCGCATGCAATAGAATTACCACACACTACTAATTTCTCTATAACGGACGAAACTCCAGGAATATCGGCCTTGAAACCTTAGTTTCAGATTACCCTCGTACTATTAGGCCTTGCTTAGGGAATCTTTGGGCTAGTCATGTTTGCCAATCATGGTGTAGCCTAAAGACTTGGACGTGCCTTCGGACAAAACCCTCATCATTGTTCTCACAATTAAAGGCATATGAAAACAAACACTCCGCATTTTACTCAGCTTTATTTCTTTAATGTGATAGTGTTACACCAATGAAAAGTACTAGAAAATCTATAATCACTTATTTTTTCAGAGAAAGTGCCATTTGAGGCCCTGTACAATAGCGTGAAGGAAATTGATGATCTAAAATCAAAGGTATTTCTGCTTTACTTATTTCTCCACTGAAACTAGAAGCATTACTTTTGTATTACTACTTTCTTTTTGGCTTCTGTTGTGTTTCTTTCTTTTCTTTTTTTTAGTTTTGTTTTATTTTGGACCTTTAAAAAGGAAACCACATCCTGAATCTCTTCTTCATTTGTTTTAAAATAGGACAAAATGGTTATTTATGGCAAATTAGTTCTAAAGGTTTTTTTTTGTGGAGAATTACACAGTATAACAGAACTCCCGCGTTCCGCAACTTGCCTACTATGTTTTGTTGACAAACTATAACAAAAATTCAGAATTACAGCTTGGTAAATCAGAATGAAAATATATTATGAGATTTAAATTTAGGACCTATATTGAGCTTACCCAGCGTGTGTTGAAGAGGAAGATCCTGTTTAACATATGAAATTGAGAAACCTTCATGTTTTACAGAGGAAGCTCCTGTTAAAGACACTGAATTTGACAAATCTGTACTTCTCACACTTGAAATTGTTTAGTTATGCTGCTCTTTTTCTTTTGGTTTCAAATACAATTAATATTGCTTCTAGTTCTCATCTTAGCTCATGTCGCAATCTTGTTCATTTTTACCCTCTCCTCAGGGTGAAATTCTGAAATTTTATGAGATTCACTCATTTGTTGTATAAGCTCTAGAATTTTTTAAGCTTCTTTGATCGCTAATTCATAACGAAATATAATATATATATTGGTTTATTTTATGATTTTTATTATAATCTTTATAAATTCACATAACTGTTTATGCTAAACTCTCAAAGAAAGGCGTTTCTTCATTTATTTTCTGTTCTAACATCATCGTCTTCTTCTTGAGGCTGCCATCTCTTACAGAAAAAAATCATTTAAATTTTTCTCTATTTTATATTTATGAATACGAAACGCTAAATGTCTTTGGGAAAATATTATTTACTGATAAAATAACAGCATTTAACTACCTTAATATAAGTACTCTTGCTTTTGTTGTAGTTTCTGTTTTAGAAAATAGTTTCAATTAGTTTTAAAATTTCTTTAAGTTTGTTAAACCAACTAATACACCAGAGTAACAAAGCAAATAGCTAAACATAGCATCTCTAAAATATATTCTTCATACAGAGGAAAAGTTTTATCTGATTACTACAAGATAACTACATTAATCAGGGCATAATTTTGTTAATCCTCAGCTTGAAGAGTTAACTATCAAGTTGTCTGACAAGTCTGGTGACAAAGGGGACGATGAGTCCGGAAGCGAAGGAGAAGATTCAGTTACCGCACAGCTTCATGAACTTCGAGATAAACTGAATAGTTTATATGATCAAGTGCAAGGTTTGGATTCCAATCTTACATCTCAAATTGAGGGACTGCTAGAGCAAATTGGGGCACTTGAATGTGATCTTGGGCGAGTAATGGAACAAATCAACACTGAGCAACCAGAGGGAGATGCTATGGCACAAGTATGTTATAATAATAGTATTAGATCATAATACGGCTCTTTTATTAAGTGACATTTTTATTTCTATTATTAAATTAAAACAGCACAATGATTGCTCTTCAAATTAAAACCAAAGCGATGTCTGACATTCAAAAGGAATGCTTATTTTGCAAAACATTTTATTAAAATAGCAGAAATAAAACAGTTTCCGTCTATGACCTTATTCCGGCACAAACTTGGAGTATTTTTTGTCAAGTTATTACTTCCCCCCACAGGCAAATGCATTTATTTATTATTTCGTTTATGTTTCTCTTCCTCTGACAGCTGCTTCGCGGCAGTAGTTGCGTGGTCTGCCCCTTTTCTTTAGGAAGCTTTCTTCTTAAATGAAGCTGATTCGGAGGCTTATGCGTGTGTCTACTGGATCTTAATAACCCTACTATTAGGTCCCTCTGTATGAGAGCGTACATACCTGAGAGAATTTGCAATTCCGTGGCCACTGTACGAGTTTCTTCCTTTTCCCTTAGGGAAAAGCATGCTCAGGTGCTTACATCTGTCAGATAATAATGTTGAACATAAATTATAAGTACTTCTATCTATATTTTGAGGATATAGTTACATATTCACCTGATTTTAATAGCCACTTGGTTAATTTGCATGAGGGGTTTGACCGTTTATAGAAGGCCGATCTGACAAGAGTCCAAGGTTAGGTTTGCCACTTCCTAGATTTTCTCTTTGGGTCATTTGGTGTTACAGACCGGCATTACTGTTTATCTGGACGCACTAATGTCGTGTGTAATTTTCCCCGTCTAAGAATCAGCTTTGGTTGGCTTTGTTGGTATGACAATATTTCTTTTCAAAATTCCATATTTTGCTGCAATTGCAAAACCATTGAATGGTCTTCGGCGGAAGCGGTAAGATTCGAATGCAGCGCTGATCAGCAACGTGCCGAAGCGCTCAAGACGGCCGGTGCTGTTTTTACCGGGTTTTAATGCCACTTTCGTCTTCCAGACAGCGCTAGTGTTGACTCGCTTGCTGCGTATTTCTTCTTTAGGATGTTTCAGGGGAGCTCATCCGATTGATTTTAGCTCACGCATCCGCGAGTCTCTATTTACGAACTTAAAACCCTGGCAGTCCTTTATAACTTCCAGAATTATAAATGTTACATTGTAAATGTCCTCTTTATTCTCGAATGCGACAACCAGGCACTCACATGGACGTTAAGCAATGCCACATAAGGCCTGGAAGACTCGCTCCCTGGGGTGGGCGCATGGGGTCATTTAAGCTTACTCTTAGGCATATCTATCCAGGGGCATTTTTTAGGGGACAGGGGGTCAATTGCCCCCACAAGGTTATGAGAAATAATTAGGTAACCGGCCAGTATTGCTCTACCAAAAGAACAATTTCAACAACTGTAATTTTAATATAAATATTTCACATTTGAGAAGTAAACGAATATTTTCTTTTAGACTAAGTGTCGTTAAAATTCACATGAAGATTCAGGAAACTGCACCAGGCAACCTGGTGACCCCCCCTAAGCAGATACTGAAATGGAGCTCCTGTATGGTTCTGATTATGTCGTTGCCGATGCCCTAACTTATGTATTTCTTAAAAATCCGCTACGTAAGTCTTCCCGCTCTTCTGCTCCAGAGTGTAACCTTTGTGTGTCATTTCCTGAAACGTTTATAATCATAGCTGAAAATCAGCGTTGGGCGCCCAGATTAGCCAGGTGATTCAGAAGCTGGGGGACGTCATTCAGTTCCGCCATATTGCATGCACGAAGGCGTGATAACTCAGATGACATCCTATGCACCTCACCAATACTCTCCCACTCTCCCTCTAACCCCATATTTCTATGCCATGTCATTTTGTCTCCACTACCATACTGTATACTTTCTATAGCCTTTTAATATTTATATCAGGTGCTATATATTTACTACCACTGATACGAGCAGGTGACATAGCCCCTTTTCCTTTTCCTAGTGTAAACTTTTTATGCTTCTCCCATTTATCGCCTGTAACTATTTTAACTCCTAGATAAATATAGTCCTACACTATCCTATATTCTTTATTTTCTCGCCTCCATTTTTTCATATTTACTTAATGTTCCTCCTTAAATACCACAATCTGTGTTTTCTCTTGGTTCACTTTTAATCTCCACTTTTTTCTGTACTTGTCTATTCCTTGCAAGGCTTGTTTTAAACCATCAACTTTAATCGATCCTACCACTAGATCGTCTGCAAAAAGTACTCCTGGAATTTGAATATTATTTATGGCTCGTGCAAAATTGTTATTCCTCCCAATTTTTAGTAATATATCATCTATTGATAAATTGAATACGACTGGGTTTAATTTACATCTTTTGCTGGATTTTTCTACCTTTTACCCTATACTCCACCCTAATGCAGAAAGAATTCTCATTTAGAAAATACTCTTAAGAATAATCATGTGTCTACTTACTCCTTTACATAATAATTTATGCCACAAAAATGAAACCATCCTGTCATATGCTTTCTCCTAATTAAACAAATGTTATATATAATTTACCCCTTTTATCTTTTAGGTATTTATCTACTAGCTTTTTCATAATAAATAGATCGTCAACTGTTTTCCTCCCAGTTCGAAAGCCTATCTGGAATTCTAAAAGGAAGCATACTTTCTTCGACCCAGATTTGTAATCTACTTGCCAAAATGCCTGTAAAACAATTTCCTGCATTTGACAATAATGCTATTCCTCGGTAGTTATTGGGTTTATCAACACTGCCCTTACCTCCACGTTTTGGTACATAACCCGTTCTAATAGTTGAACTATTAATTGGCCATAATATGTAATCAATGACACTTTGCCCATAACTACTAACAAAGGTGATTCTCCCTTTTCATCTTCACCATATTTTTCATTCAACATGTCCAAAGGATTCAATTCACAAAATTCTATAAATTTTTCACATCCTCGATCAACAACCTTGTCTTTACTTTGTCTAAAGTTCTCATATTTCACCACTCATCCAATAAATTTTAACATTAACTCACTTTCCCCAGTCCTAATATTAAAGTGTCCCATTTCCATTATTTCCAAGTTAACGCGTTTCTCTTTTATCTCCCCTGTGTCTCTTTCCATTTCTTTAAGGAAGTCAATGTTAGGGAACAGCGATGATACAGGGCTTGCTTGCTTTGTCCTCCATTATAATCCATAATACTTCTTACTTCTGGACCATGCTTCTTTTATTCCTCTACTTAAGGCTTTCCTTACAACAACAATAAAAATATATGCCCCTCCAGAAACCCTCCTCTTCCTTGCTGCCTTTTCGCCTTTTTCCTATATATTCAAAATCCTTTATATTTATCCGCTCTTCTGTTAACCAGGTTTCTACTACCGTTAAGTAGTCCAACTTTGTTAACAACTGCTTTAAACTTCCCGCATATATAACTGGCGCAAAACTTCTGGAATCGTGACCTCGATTGTTACCCCAGCTGCCGAGCCTAGGAATGGTTTATGTTTAGCTTAATCAACGAAAGAGGCATAATACCTTTGCTTACTCACAGTGCTTAACACATACAGTCTGCATAGAAAGTGTCCGCATCTTGTAATTTCAATGAGATCAATACGTAAATAGTGCTTATTTTATATTTGTGATATTTATAACCATAGCTCCTACGTTTTCAAAGTTAAATGGTAAGGTATTACGTATTCAAAGCAGGGAAATAATTGCAAATGTCCTCGACTTCATGAACCAAGAAGCAGAGATGAAGGAAGAAAATATATGTTTACCCGAGTTCCACAAAAGCCTTAAGAGAGTGAAAGAAAGAGTAGCCAAAGCAATTGTTGTTTCACTGAGTTCCGTTTCCAAATTTCCCAAAGATAAGAAAAACCATATGGATGGAAGAGTACCATTTGACACACCTGTGAAGAAACATAAGGTACCTAAACGTATAGACGTCCCTAGACGATTTCGACAAATGCGTCATTCGGTGCACGATTCACAATTTCTATGTGGAAGAAAAAACTGTGCCAACAATAAGCAGATTGCTCATCAATCTGAAAGATGTCATAAATGTCCAAGGTGGTGCTACAAGTCTCAAATCCCGGCTATGGCACTGAATTTTGCAGTCTGATACTAACTTTCCAAATGACTATAATTTATATGTACTTATATCAGCATAAATTTTCAAGATGCTGCTACAAATCTCAGAAAAATTATAAAAGATTTAGAGTTTAAGTGGAAGAAAACGAAACCAAATAGAGTTCTAATAGAAAAGCACGACATACGATCTCAGCTGGAAGAGTACCTTACTCAGAGGTACAAATTAGAGGGTCAAACTATAGTGTATGAAGATGAGTCGTACATACACAGCAGTCATACATCTAAAAGTTGAAGTGACGATAGCGAATTAGGTTTTCAGGCACCTGTTACCAAAGGGCAAATACTTATTATCGTTCATGCTGTTCGTTCCAAATGCCCTTCTTTTACAAGTCGCAACAAAAAACAGGAGATTTTAATCAAGAAATGAATACAGAAAATTACATGAAGTGAATCAACACCATGTTGATACCTAATATGCCTGCTGGGTCTATTCTGGTTATCGACAATGCTTCACAATGTGGTAACACTCAAATTGACAAACAACCTACCTCAAATTCCTTGAAAGAAGAAATAAAAACCTGGTTGCTTAGGCATAATATAGCTTTTGATGAAAGCATGAGTAAAACAAATATAACTTAGTTAAAGCCAACAAATCCCTTCAGAAGTAATAACTCATAATACTTGGCCAGATATTAATACAAAATCGCCATAATGTACGTAGACTGCCACCATATCACCCAGATCTAAACCCAATTGAATTAATCTGGGCTGATGTCAAAAACTGGGTGGCCTGCAGAAATATCACTTTTAAACTAAAAGATGTGGAGCAGTTATGTCGCCAGCGATTTGCAGAAATTGGAAGGCCAGAATGGGAAAATGTATATCGACATGTTGAATAAATTGAGAATCATTATTTCAAAAAATACGGAATTGCAGAAAATTAATTAGAAGAAATTCTCATCCAGGATAATGGTGCAGAATGTAGCGACAGCAGTGATAGCGGCAATGATGTGAGTGCTGTCAGGTGTGGAAGAACTGGAGGCAGATGGTTGACAGTGTTTTTATATTAAGGGCATTTTACAGCGGTGGATTTAAATATACTGTATATAACTATAAGTTTATCGTGTAGTACAGTGCATAACCGGTGTGCGGATATTTGAAAATGACTGTCCCACGCACTCCTGCAGCATGCAGACGACCGGTCACCTCCTGATCTGGTATGTAACTCGCTTCATAGCTGTCATTAAGATTTTCACGTGTCTAGAACTGTTGCGCCAGTTATAATGCATTTCTATGACCCTCACAGTTTCAAAAACCCAACCTCTTTACTTTTACTTTGACCTATTGTGGGCCTGCCCTATGTCTAATTCTAATGTTTTCTTGCTTCTTAATTCTATTTATTCCCTCTTTCGATGTAGAATGTTTATTTCTAACACCAAAATTCTGCCATGCTGTGATAAAACAATAATATCCTCTTCCCCCTTCTTCTGTATTCTCCTCACTATTCTGCTCCCACGCCTTCTTTCTCCCTCCCACCAATTCACTCGCTGCTTCCTCTCCCCTTCATGGTGAAACAATTTTCTTGGATGATGTCACTCTCTTGGCTCCTCCTTCCTTCACCACTGTTGTGATCTTTGCCATCATTCTTGTTCTACTGGTAGGTCACCTATTCGGTTAGACGTCATCACACGGTCATCTGTACTCTCGTCCCTGCTGGCTGTCATTCTCCGTGGTGTAGTGGTTGCCTCTAGTTCCCGAGGTCGCGTGTTCAAACCCGGCGGAGGGCGATGGATTTTTTCGAGCATAAAAATCCTTAGCATGGCTTCCTTCGGAAGTGAAGTAAAGCCGAGTGGCCCTGCATCGTAGATTTACGGCACGTAAAAGAACATCAAGCCTCATAAAGAGGTCTCTGAGCAAAATTACTGGTCTTTTATGCCCAATATAGAATGAGACGCTAAGGACCAAACAGTTAAAGAGCGTCCATAAATATAAAAGTCCCTGCTGACCACACGCTTTGCACTACTGACTCCGATATTTGCTGCTTCTCTCATGTTCGTGGACTTCGATCTTCGTATGTGAGTTCCTGTAGTCGCCTCTATCAACTGCTGATTAATTTCATCTGTGCCACACCGATAAACCATCTCATCCGTATGTGATAGTTTTTCTCCGTCGACCCTAAAGCTGTAGATTTCTAATATGTGCCATTTTACCCAACGTTCTTGCTTTAATTTTTTAAAATTAAATTACGTTGTGTCACTCTCTTGTTGAATGAAAGATCTTTATTTATGAAAATATCCCTTCCTTTTAGTTTCTTGGCTCGTCCCAGCACTACATACACGAGCTGAACCGTTGCTAGCCTCACCACTATTACCCTCTTCCCAACTTATCTTCCAACTCTGAAGCCTCAACTATTTCTCATTCATGCATCTCTATTTCTAGCTTCTCCGTCATTATTTGTTACTTTTTCTGCAGGCTATACCTCTCTTCTCTCCTTTATTCCTAAGAAGACCAAATTAAATCTTCTCTCCCTTTCTTCCAATTCTTCCCTTAACTATATATAATTCCCATTTTTTCTGCTGCACTTAACATCTGACATTCTCTAAGATATCCTTTACCACAATTCTAATTTTATCCCACAATCGCTGTCCCATGCCTTCCATTTTCTCATTTGCTCATGGGGTTTCCCCAACAGTTCCTGAATTTATTTAGGGCCAGGATTTACTTCGATTCCTCCAATCACTAGCAATACTGTTAGACACATCCTATAACCAATATATTTGACGTTGACTCCCCAAAATCACTTTTGTTTTTCACTAATTTCATTCTCCTAAACAGTCCAGTTCTCACCTTATACACTATTATATCGACTCCATTATGTTTTAGATCCTTCTTTCTTCAAAATTCTAGAGCTCCTCATGAACACAACCTTCCTCCTTCACTGCTGGCTTAGCACTCCAGGAAATTTAAGTACAAAAGGTTTTACTATGAAGCATGCTGAAGAAATTGTTGCAAGGTGCTTGAACTTTTCATTCAGGCTCAAAGGTTTAAATGTGACCATTATGTATTATGGCATAGAAACATTCCTGTTAACAGAATTAGTGACTTGAACCAGCAACCACTATTCACCCCAATAATATTATAGAAAAGCAATTTATGTACCGACTATTGGACAGTTTCAATAAAAAGACGCAAAAGTAAACAACTGTGTTTTCCATACTAACCTAACTGTCAAGTGTTGGGCTGATCAGAATTATGTTCTAATACTGAATTGCTACAGATGACAATGACAAGTTATTGAATGTGAGCTTTAATGGATTTCTTTAAAAAGCAATTTGATTAACTTCAAATGCAATCGCGATTACTGAAGCTCACAATTAACTTCGTACGTTTTCAGTAGTATTACAGTATTAGAACGTATGATCAGCTGAGCTATACTGCTAGGCAGGTATGAAAAATACAGCTGCAGTGGCGTCAACATCCGAGAGCGCGATTTTTCATAGTTTAGTTCCGTCCCAGATCACTACACACGCTGCGATCACCTTCATGTTGCCATGGTTTAACAATAGTTTTGAATTTCTAATACTTTGATGTACTGTGATTTTTAGGTTGGCGATTGAATGGACTACTAACGAGTGCTCTGGAAATGAATGTAAATCTTACTGCTACCGTTTGTTGCACCATTCGTCAAATTTAGTTTTGCACTTTGGAATCAAACCCTATCGTTGGCTTGCTGAACTTAAGTTATAAGTCTTTTAAATTTATTTTATGGACTAACATGAGATTTTAATTGGGTAGTTCAAACATTTGTAATGATCGTGGCTTAGCCGAGTTGTCTGTATGGCTAATTCTTGAACGAACATAGGCTGTCAAATATGCCATCCATTTGGTAATTTGCTTCCTTCGGAAGGGAAGTAAAGCCGTTGGTCCCGTATCGTAGATTTACGGCACGTAAAAGAACCTCAAGCCTGATAAAGAGTCCTCTGAGCAAAATTTCCGGTATTTCACGCCCAATATAGAGTGGTACGCAGTTAAAGAGCGTCCATAAATAAACTCAATTTAATTTAATTTGGTAATTTGCAGTTTATTTTACTCCTTGCCTGTACTACTGGATGCTTACTCTCTCACTAGTCTTGCTCAGCTTGTATGTGTTTCCTTTTGTGGAGTAAATTTACTTTATTATGTTTGTTTTATCTGCCCTTGTACCAATTGGAGTTTATATAAAGTTTGTTTTGGCAGTGGTATTCTGGTAAGTCAGATTATTCAATGGTTGCCACCTTTATCCAGACCTCTGTCCTGCCATTTCCAGTATGTTAGAAGTAGAGAAAGATTAATAAGACAGGCAGGAGCTATGTAGGGTTGGTGTGTCAAAATAAACATGGTTAGTGTGAAAGAACTACGAATAGAAATAAAACAAAAAAGAAAGAAAGGAGTATAAGTTGCTGATTAGATTAGTTGGTCGGAATCGTCATTGTAACTGCAAACATAATGACCAGGGTTAGGATTTTTAGGTGCAAATTTCAGATGAAAAAAGGAAGGGTACTCAAATAAAGATAAAAGGGGACAATAAGGAGCTGGTTTGTTAAAGGGGATGCACAAATGAAGTTGCTATTTTCTGTCCATTCAATTGGGCTTAAATTTTAACCACATACCAGTCTTCTTTAGATATAATCGTTTTGTGAATTTCAGTCCAAAATCTTAATTAGTTTTCAAGTTATTAATTTTCAAAATATAAAATTATGGGTATACGCAAAATGCAACATATGGTGCATTTTTAAAAAAAATCTTACGTTGCATCTATGTCAAGGAACAGCAAATCTGTCATATAATTTTTTCTACCATTCTTAGTTTAGGAGAAAAGAAGTTTTGCAGCTTTGTATTTGCAGTTTTTTCGGCTTTTTTAATACATTGTTATCGTAAAAAATTAGTAGCGCAAAAACTATTCATTACACAGAAAAATTATATGGCAGCTTTATTTATTTGGGTTTTCTAAATAAGCATATAAAGTCAATATGAATGGATGAAAACTACATCGTGTGGAACATTTTGAATACGCAGAAATGCTGAAAATAAGAAACGCCTTAAAATCAAGTTTTAAAAATATAAACAGCTAGCAACCAAAATTTTTGAGAATATGATTTTTTATAGATTTTTTTAGATTTTGGGTTAAATTCAGCTGTGCATTCCCTTAATTAATTCAACGATTTTTCTTTCCTCTATTCTAATGTATTGAACTACAAACAAGTACATCAAATTATCACTCATCAAAAGAAGGGAAAAACACGAAGCCGTTGTACTTCAAGATATTTAGCATCTCCACATTTTTAAAAGTAAGTCTGTTTCTATTAGGAGATAGAATGTCTTTGTAGATGCCAAAGCTTCTTTCAACATCTACAGAAACCAGTGGGGCAAACCTTGTATTCACTCGGAATGGCAACTCTACAGATTTGGCGAATTCCTCAATGTCTGGATTCTTCTGAAGACTAGATTCAAGTTTATCTTTGGCAAAGCCATCTAACTGCTCCCTTGAACGAAGGTGGTTGTTGTTTCAAACAAATGACTGTGGTAGAAAGTACCAGCGTATTAAAGCTTAAGTTTGAAGCTTGGCGATACTACGTTGTTTAGTAATTGCTTGGCAGCCATTAATAGTGAACGCTCTCAGCAAGTTTGTACAGAAACTAGTGGGGCAAACCTTGTATTCATCGGAATGACAACTCTACAGATTTGGCGAATTCCTCAATGTCTCGATTCTTCTGAAGACTAGATTCAAGTTTGTCTTTGGCAAAGCCATCTAACTGCTCCCTCACGGAAGTAAAAATATCTCATGATTTTTCCTTTTCCAGATCTTGTTCTTCCAATCGTTTAATAGCTGCAAGCAGGTACTGGTAAGTATGGACGCAATATATTTCGGTCTGAAAATTATGTATTTTCTCCGGTAACAGAAGTTGCTATGCCTTGGAAATTGCACCTGTGTCGGATGGATCCAAAGAAAGCACAAACCCTTTAATTTTGTCAAAATTCTCACACAGCATAGTAGCACACTCAATCAAGGTCCCCAGCGAGTAATGACCGGGAAATTTGAAAGGGGCAGGCCAGTGATTTCCCTGTAGTAAATAACATGGCTCGGAGCTTTCAGTTGAATCTTCTTCAGGGCAGCGATAAATTCATTTGCGATGTCGTATTCTTCCTTATGGATTCACAAACCCTGTGAAGGGTATGAGCCAAGCATGCCACATGCTTCAAGTTAGGAAATAAAGGTTTCAATTGGTTAATAGCTGAAACCATGTAAAGAGCCTGGTCCGTAACCACAAGAAGAAGTTTTTCAAACTCGATACCAGTATGCCAGAGTTTTTGGCAGAAGTCCATAATGGAATGCATTACTGTACTGGCATTGGCTTTCTGCAGCTCGTACTTTTTACTTTCTCTACTACGTATAGTAAGTAGGGGAAGTATTGCATTCCACCCAAAAATTCGATACAGACATTGCACCGGAAATACACGTTTTGAGACCTCCTGAATCCAAAAAAAGCATTTTTGGAAACATGTCCGTGTGTGTGTGTGTGTCTGTGAACAGCATAACTCAAAAACGAACAATCGGATAAGCACCAAACTTGGTATTTAGGTTCAGTATCTTCCAGAGATGCGACACGAAGGTTTTCAAGAAAATCCCCCCACCCCAGACTACCCTTTACATGGAAGATTTTTCGAAAATTTTAATTTTCTCAAAAATGGCTCTAACGATTTTGATGAAAATATCATATGTTTAGGGTAATGTCATGACAAATGAAATGTATATCTCGAATTTATGTATATGACATAAATTGTGTATTTTAACGCGATCTACATTTTTTGTGTAGTAAAATTTTGTCTATCTCTTAGGGTTTACCAGTTATGCAAAAGTTTTTCACAATGAAGAATACTTTTGGAGACATTCCCAGAAAATTCGAGATATGCATTATATTTGCCATGAAAACATCTTAAACGTATGAGATTTTAATAAAATTCGTTACAGCCATTTTTGTGAAAATTAAAATTTTCGAGAAATGTTCCATATAAAGGGTAATCTGGGGTAGAGGATTTTCTTGAAAACCTTCATATTGCATCTCTGGAAGATACTGAACCTAAATACCACGTTTGGTGTTTATCCGACTGTTCGTTCCTGAGTTATGCTGTTCACAGTCACACAGACAGACACACACACACGGACATGTTTCCAAAAATGCTTTTTTTGGATTCAGGGAGTCTCAAAACATGTATTTTCGGTGAAATCTCTGTATCGAATTTTTGGGTGGAATACAATACTTCCCCTACTTACTATATGTAGTAGAGAAGGTAAAATGCGGAAAAGGGGATTATGGGCATGGTTGGGAGAAAGTGGGATAAAGGTGCCAAAAGGGGTAAAGGTCCCAAAAAAGGGGAAAAGGTGCGAGAAAACGGTCTCTTTTTGCAACTAGAAACAAAATTTCACACTGTGATATCTTTCCGCACAGCTTTAACTTACCCTAGGAAAAAAGGTGCGCACCTAAAAATCCTAATCCTGATAATGACAAATGTTTCGGTTGCAAAGAGGATGTGATGATAATAATTAATATAATGATATTACTCCTTGGATCAACTAAAATTGCTGCTGAACAGAAAAAAACAATGTGCAATAATTATGTGCCATAATATTGCAGGACTTTACAGGGCTGGGAGAGCTACAAAGCAGATTACAACAATTGCAGTCAGATATGGAGCACGTAAATCAAGTAACTACCAAGCTTATGGATGATGAAGAAGAACGACAAACGCAATATGATGTAAGTTCTTAAAGGATTCCTCACTTATATTTTTATGTTTTGTTACGGCCAATCGTTCTTGGGGAAATACATCAGTTGTGCATGGTGCACTAGTACAACTTAGGTATAGCAAATTTAATCCTTAGAAGGGTTTGCCTGAAGAAGTTAGTATTAGCACTTTTCTATTTAAAATGTGTAATTGTTGTAATTTTTAAATTTTATCTGTGCTTCCTTACGGTTACACGTTCCACATTTTATGAGTTTTTGTATTATTATACATGTGAAAGTTGAGATCATATCATATCTCAAATACATGTTATTGATAACAAGTACCTAATCATTTTGTGTGCTGAATTATGACTGCCATTCTGAAAACTTTTAGCACCAACAAAAATGTTTACTTTGCTATAACTTTTATAACATTTCAAAATTCTTCATTAGGATGTGTACACTTTTGCATCATTTTAACCACTTTGAAAACTTCTCTAAGTTTTCTTTGGAATGTAAACTTAATGATCCGTTAATGTGCTAAGAAAATGTAATCATAAAGCTTTCTTTATATCTAGGAAAAATTAAGATATTATGAGAGACTGTATCTAGAAAGTAAGGGAGGTAGGAGGGGAATTTTGGAAAGCATTCTTGGCATTTTGTTTGGGCTGTTGAGTGTAACATTGTCGTGCTGAAGCAGCAGATTTTATATTTGATTTGATTTTTACAGTGGCATTATTTAAGTATGCAAGACAAAGTACTTTTCTCCATTCCAAACAACGCGTTACATAAAAGAATAATGGGAACGATTTTTTTTTATTTGCTCACAATGGCCTTAGTGATTTTAATTGAAATACATCAGGCTTAAGATACTGGCATGTTGAGCAGCTCGTATCGATCTTTGATCTGAGAAGCGTTGCTTTCATGCTACAATGAAATGACTTATATACTCAGTGATTCACACACGAGTCTTTCTAAAATAATTAACTGCGACTACAAACATTTTTAAACTCAGTTGTAACTTTTAAAGCATCTCTAATTATTCTACACTATAATGTAGGTACTTAAACTTTGAATTTGTTCAAACAACTTTAAGAATACCTCTAAATTAGCAAGCTCTTAGCATTCTCTCCATGTGAAGGGTAATGGTACACATGATGTGTTTCTATTTAATTTTAAGGAAAGAAAGTCACATAGTCAAGATCTGGAGAATAAGGGAAGAATAAGGGAGTTGGGAAGCATTCTGACATTTTAGTTAACCAAACAATCATCCAATCTATTATTGTTCTGGCCATTCTGTGTGCAGAAACGTCATTGTAAAGCAGTAGCTACAAATCTTCAATCCTACAAGATGCTTTACTTTCCATGTTGCAATGACATATAGTATGATATTTGCATACCTCTGTAATACTTATATTTTGGGGTGGGGAATCAGATGTCAAATGACAAGTTCTGTGGAGAGAGACACACTCTCCTTTTACCAATTTTCATCCGTTCAATATATTTATTGATGGGTAATTTTCTGGAAAGCATGGTACCGTTGACTGCCAATGTGTTCTAGGGTCATACTGGTATCAAGAATTCATCTCATGATACAATGTTACAGGTATCCTTGCTTCTCCTATCATCTAGCATGAAATGACACCACTTCATGTAAACCGTTTTCTGGACTGTGACACACAATGAGAACACATTATTGCTAGAAGATATTCTTGAAGTATTACATTCACTGGTATTGATGTATTTCAAACGGCAGTCAAAATGGGAACATAAGTAGTGGGGCATCTCCATGAGTAACTTCTGCATAGTTGTAGCCATTTTTATGTGTGATAGCGAATATACTAGCTTAACTTTAGGTTATCCATAACCTGTTTGAAAATCTTGTAACCAATTTCCAGCACTAGCTGGGGATGGTGCAGTGTCATAAAAATGCCACTTAAGATTTATGACACTACTTTGTTATTAACTCCTTTTGAGATTGTAATAAATAATGGTAGGAACACACCTATTGAGCCCCATCACACTTGCTGGAGGGACAATAACTGAGTTTTTAATTGCACTGCTGTTAAAAGAGCTGGTTGCATTAAAGTGAGCAAATGGCTTTTAAATATCCCTCTTTCAAATAAACTGAATTATATTGCTGCCATATTTAAAGTTTAATCACTGCTGATGAATTTCAGAGTTCCTCTTGTACCACTCTGCTATAACTGCTTCTTAGGCATCCAGGATGGGAGATACTGAATGACTAAGAATGAATAGGGTGACCAGTTGTCTGGATTTCGCCCGATATGTCCTGCCTTTTTAGCATTTTGAGAGACTCCGGCCGGCTCTTTGCAATAAAGCCAAAATGTCCGGCTTTCTTCCTTTCGGCAGCATACTGTACCAAAATTTGAAATACACGATATAGATGACATCCGAGGTCAACAGTATATGTTTCTGTCACTGTATGAAACTTACGTATTTTAAAGGGAATTTTGCTGTTAGTAAAAAGAACTGTGTTGATCCTGCTTCCGAATAACTGCCGCAAGAATTGCAACAGAAACTGGCGTTCAGAGGGAATTCCGCATCCTGCTCTAGTCGTATTACTCATTTGTTTCAATGAACACTTGGTCTGTTCTATTTGTTAAGTTATCATGACAATATAATGACTTTTCAAGTTTATTTTAATCAAAGCCCCACATGCTGGAGAAGATAGGCAGTGATGTTAAGTGCAAATTCAGTGAGTTTATGAGAAGTAAATATCCTTGTTTGACATGCTTCACTTAGGGTCAGATAGAAGCAGTAGCAAAATGCACGGTGTGTGGCAGTTACATGTCTGCTGCTTCAGGTGCTGCTATGGTTTTGGATCTTTGCCTTAAACTACTAAATATATTATGTGATTTAAAATTTTGTCATCCTCTCCTGTGGTGACATCTTACTTCACACCAAAATTATTTTATGTTCTCATTAAATAAAAGGAATGTAATGTGTTGCCAAGCTTTTTTTCAAAAGTCCTGCCTTTGAAAATTTTGATCTGGTCACTCTAAGAATGAAGTTACCATAACCTTTAGTGCAGTTTAGGTGATGGATCATCATTTGAAAACCAACTGCTATTGTGTTTCATGATCATAGTGGTATATTCAGGATTCATTTCATGTAACAATACTGAATATGTGTGTGCGCGCGTATGCATGCATGTGTGTCTACCTTTATTCACTGTAAGAATATTGTTAGAAATTCATGGCTATGTCAACATTTAAACTACAATAATGTAATAGAGGTGCAAGACTTAATTAGAATATATACAAAAATTCGATGAGATGATTATGAAACTGACGATGGCGATATGCTAGGTTAGATTACTTTTGTGATTACAGTATTCAAAAGAACTACTGTCAATTATAAAAAGATAACTCATTTAAGAATTTTTGTTACATCTCTTCTAAACTTGGTATTACTACAGCTGTTTATTTTATCGTAATTAGGTTGTATGTATGTGAAACCCTTTTTCAGTATTGAATTGACTTTTTTCTTTGTCTGGAAGCCTGTAAATGTATTTTATTGCTATATCCTTGCTTCTCCTACAAGAAGCTTCTAGCATGAAGCTAACGTTTCTGTTAAGAAGTGTGGTACCCAATGAAAAAAATGTTTCATTACTTAATGTTCATGAAGGATGACATTCATGCTTGTTGTAAAAGGTTAATGGATGTCTTCTTACTCACAAGTTGCACACAAGCCCATATTTCCTTATCACATCCATTGTTGCACTGTGAATCCTGTTTTGGCTAATACTTTCATTCTGCATCATTTATGACATAGTGCTTCAACTGTCTAGCAAAAACATTATCTCCAAATTTAGAAATACACTATCTCAAATGGTGCATTTTAGCTGGCTCTATTTTAGGCATGTTTGAATGAAATTACAGGATTAGAAAACCTGACTATGTTCTCTGTAGATCTTTCACAAACTAGAAAATAAACCAAAATGTGCTGCAACAAGATGTACTAAAATGCTGTAATGAGTTAAAACACCCACTTGTACATTGTCAATTTGCATGTTGCTTTGTTCCCATATGTTAGTGGCTGAGGAAGTATTCTTGCATAAAGTTGGCTTTTCATTGAACAAATTGTCTTATTATTTTATCAATTCAAAAAATAAATATTTCAATTATTATATATATTTAATGAATATTAATTATTTAAAAACTTGCCAACAGAAGCCCGCTTTAAGGCATTTTACATTTAAGTAGATAATTGAGTTTGTCTTTGACATTTACTGGAATATATGAATTGGATATGAGAGGTTTGGTACATAGTATCTCTCACAGCTGTACAGTAACTAATTCAGAAATAAGTCTTTAGAATAGAAAATCAAAATTCATGGTTCAAACCCCAGTTTTATTCAACTTTCCAATCTTATTCCACACAAAGTCAGTATGGAAGAGCAATTAATAGACTTAAAACCACTCTTGTATTCATTATCACAGCCATCAAAATTGTAGACTTCAATCATTATAAATGCATTAGTATCTGCTACTTATATATTATTTCTTTAAGCATTGCAAACAGTTTGGAACAAATTAATGTTAAGAAAAGTATGTAATGGGATGGCATAAACGAGGATTCATTAAAAGTGTCAGGTCACACAGTGTGAATCAGTTCTATTCATTCAAAATTTTATAACTTCACATAACCAACAAAAACAACTTAAAAATGTTCCTGAGCTACATTTTCATTCATCAGGGGAGTTATTACTCTAACCGCATTAAGGTCTATTAAGGACTACCTATTAATTAAAGCATGAAGATACAAAGCATTGACCAAATAATTAATTACATATTTTGGGTTCATATTAGTTTAAAATCGACATAGCATGGCCAGAGGCATTTGATGCTGTTGTCAAGCAAGGTCAATTGCATTTTTTGCCAGCTACAGCATATTACGAAGCTAGCAGAAGGTCTATCCAGCTTGGTTTTCAGAAGAAAAGAAACATGAATACATTACAATATTCTAATATATAGAAGTTTAAGTATTGTGTTTTCTTCGCTACATAGATAAGAACTTCCTTTTAATTTCAAGTTATTTTATCTTAAATATGAAGAGTATATCTTAACCCTCATAACCTAACTTGATCTTTTACAACTAAACAAATGCATTATTGTGCATTTCATATGATGTGTACAAGCCAATAATGCAATTTGTGGACATAGGTACGTATCACCATTTGTAGCCCAACTACAAACATTATAAAATGCATACATTTTTTTTAACTAAACCAGCCTTTTCACATGGTCAACTATATAAAGGTAGCTTTTTCAAGAATTTAAAAGCACCTAGAGATGAACCTCGTGCATAAAGTCAACTTTGATCCTATTGTTATGTACAGTAATGCGGGCACCAAAATTTTGTCTCAGTGTATTTATATGAGGTATGGCAATAAAGAAACTGAATTCATGTTCCAACACTTTATTGACAAAAATCAGTCACTGGTAATGTCACTCCCAATATGTAGACCTCTTGCCGGTCCCATTACCAGCCAAGCAAAATTTTCACTGTTTTAAGCAGTGTTGCAGGATGTCTTGTGTTATCAGTACAAAAGTTGCATTGCCTTTGTTTTCACTGCATCCACGGTCATCCAACCTTCTCTTGTTTTTACTTTCTCTAACATGTACTTAGTAAATACAGTAAATATTGGATTCAGTCCAATGACTGAAATTCCACCTCAGTGCAGTGTTTTGAGGCTCCCTGAATCCAAAATAAAGCATTTTTACCTTCTCTTCCACCCACCTATAGTAGGTAGAAGGACGTATTTCATTTTACAATCAAAATGTGATATCAAGATGTAACCATAAATACTCGTTTTGAGACCGAATCCAAATGCAGAAATTTTAGAAAAGGTGTATGTGTGTGTGTGTGTGTGTGTTTGTGCGCGTGCGTGTAGAGAGAGAGAGAGAGGGAGAGAGAGAGAGAACAGCATAACTCAAAACGAGAAGTTGGATAAACAGCCCCAAAAATGCTTCATGAAGATTTTCAAGGAAACCCCCAACCCCAATTAACCTTTACATGGAGTATTATTCATATGTTTTATTTTCTTAAAATGACTCTTACGATGTTGACGCTGATTTGAGTGCCAGACCAAACGTAACAGTATTTTTATTTCGGAAATAGCGGCACTAAAATCTTCGACAAAATATTTGTTACTAAAGCACTTCCTTCATACATCTTTCCCATTCTGTTTTGTTTTCTCTTTTCCTGTTTATTTCAACCTCGATTGTGCTCACTGACAGGGAGGCCGAGCTCATGATGAGGTGGTTCACGGTTCAGATCGAACCAGGATCATCCTCCATGACCGAGGGTTTTATTATTATTATTATTATTATTATTATTATTATTATTATTATTATTATTTAAGGTTTACCTCAGTGCTCATAACTGGAAAATGCCGGAGAGGTACTTTAAACTTAGAACGGGAAGGTTTCCTTTCCAAATTCCCTTCCCCAATAATCATTTAATTTCATGTATTATCAGTGTCCGCCGCTTCTAGTATGCAGTAAGAACGGGCGTTAAACACTACCCACTATAGGGACACCGCACAGTTACTGCGTAATATCGTCATTCTGCACCTGGAATTTCACGTAGGGCTGCGTTCGCATCCACTGTTCAACCGCAGTCCCGCAGAGGGGCTATTGCATGAGCTGCTATGAGGGCAACACTGAAAATTTTAGAAAATCAAACAAGCATCAGTTTTAAAAAGTTTAAAGGGTTTTATATTCTTTTCAAAATATTCCCCTTTAACATCAATACATTTTTAAGTTCGATGAAATTAGTCCTTAAAGAAATAATGGCACTCTTTCCGAGGAACTTCAGAAACCAGGTTTTATAATATTCCACTGCTTCATCTGATGAAGAAAAAGTGAATCCCAGGCATTTTATCTTTAACTTTTAAAACAAAACAAAAACATCACAAGGTGCTAGGTCAGGGCTGTATGGTGGAGGGCCCATGGTGTTAATCCTTAGGGCATCCAAATACTCAGTTGTTAGTTTTGGTGTAACATGCGACGATGTAACATTGTTTATCCTTCTGATCGCATTTCACAAACATTTTCAAACATTTGCGGTGAAGAGACATCTGTGTACCGATTGGCAGTATCTTCTAATACTATAGGAGCAATATGGTCCTTTTTAGAAATAAAAAACTAGCAACCATTTTCTTACCAGTACGGCGAATTCGTCGGACTTTAGTAGACTTGGATTATGTTCGAAAGACTTCTTGAGCCGATTGACTTCTCTTTTCAGGACTATTACAATGAATCAAAGATTCATCACCAGTAACGATGTTCCAAACCAAATTTGAATTGCCCTTCTGGAATTTTTCCAGAGCTTTTCTACACCAATCAATGGGTTTTTTTTGATCGGGAGCCATTTTATGTGGACTTCATCAACAACAAAATTTTCTCACGTCTAACTGTAGACGTAAAATGTTTTGGATTTGACATACCAATGTCCAATGTCGCTCGAATAAATTCATAAGATGTCCATCGGTCTTCCTCCAGCATTGCTCGAAAAGCGACAAAATTTTGCATCAGTAATAGTAGTTCATGGGTATCCTGCACGAACTTCATCACTCACTAAGAAAAACCCATCTCTTTTGAATTCGCTGTACCTATTATAAATCGTTGCCTTAGATGGGGCCAAATGCATCTTTAAGTCGATCTTCAGATTGTTTAAGCGTTAATGACAATTTAAAATCGTAAAAAGTCATAGCCCGGTAATATTCTCTAGTCAAACTGTTTTGGAGGTAAACACAAAATCTTTAAATGATAATGATTAACAAACTGTTAGAGCAAATCGAACAAACAACACGGCAATCAACTTGCAAGACAGTAGAAAGTAGCTTCAAGTAGAAAGGAATTTCATTTGTTTTTAGAAACTTGACATTTTAAAATGTTTCAGTATCGCCCTCGTACACCCTGACACAGTTGGATTCCTGTGTCATCTCACCGGGAGACGTGTCACTGGGGTAACATCCACATCGATCACTCACCGGCACAACGCCTCAGGTGTCTGCCCTCTCCACGTTGAAGCGGTGGAGGATTTTGCCCTTCTTTCAGACGTCTTTCTCCAACAGCTCAAGCGACGTAGAGTTTTGGGGAGAAAAATCTGATTTGTTACATTCACGCAACCTTCTCCACCGTCTATCGTTTGTTATTGGATACAAAGTATTCTTGCGAAGGCTTATTTTTCTGTCTACTTCATTTTAATGGAGATAAACCTTTGCAAAAATGACATATGACACATTTCGTGAGGGTAGAAAGGGAACAGCGATAGTCAAATGTTTAAGAACTGGATGCTATATGTTGGCCTTAAAATTCCATGCTGATTCCATGCAATCGAGAGAAACAACTGAAAATCGATGGGCTTTAAAAGAATGACTAGGTATATGACAATTCGAACCATTATTAACGAATATGCCGGAAATGGCTGATGCCACAAAGCAAGTTGTTTGAAATAAGTTGTGTAAAATATATATTTCATTTTTCATGTAAATATTCTCAATATAGGTATGGTATTTTAATCAAAGTCGTTTAAACTATTTTTAGAAAATAAAAATATCGAAAAATGTTTTATGTAAAGAATCGGATAGGGGGATTATGTTCAAAATCGTGTCACTCCTTGGAAGGCACTGAACCTAAATACCAAGTTCGACCTTTATCCGACGTTTCGTTTTAAGTTGTGCTGCTCAGATACACACGCAGACAGACATATACGTACAAACACGGACCTTTCCCTAAAAATGCCCGCGTTTTTGGATTAAACGTGCCTCAGAGCTTGTATTTCCGGTGAAATCGCAGTACCTATCGAATTTTCTCCTAGAATGTAATACCGTCTCTACCTTCTATGTACGTGGCGGAGAAAGTAATAAGTAACACCACCATACTTTGTTTTTATTCGGTAATTACGCGTACAGAAGAGGTTTAAGCATTTTAAGGCGCCCAGTTATTACAAAAATGGCGTTGACACAATAACTGGAGTCGTTAAATCGTTCACGCGATATGGGTGCCATGTTTAGAGACGTAGCACACGTTTCGGCTCTGCTTTTTCCCTCCTTTTGCCTTGGGTTTTCTAGTTTTCATTGCCATGCCCGTGCTTCTAACTGGGCTTGTGAGTGGTGTCACGTCTTAAGGTTAGGTCAGTTTGGTAGAACAAGGGATTAATATGATATCCTGGCAAGTATGTGTTCCATGATCTTCAGGGAGGTGTAACGAAATAAAAACTCTCGTAGTAACTTTAGAATAAGCAGCTAACTGTAATTTATTGGCGCACAGCTTTTGTAGTATTTGGTTGGTTTTCTAGATTGTGGCTGTTTCATCCATTAGATAGCTGGTTGTTCTAACCTCCGCAATTTATATGTGCTTTACATTATGCTGCGATAATTTGCAATTCTCATAACTTCTCTTTTACTTTACATGTTGTATCACAATTTTGCAAACGAAAAGTTTATTTACTTACGGATTTTGGCGTAGTAAATAATAATCATAATCCTATTGGCCGTTTAAAACAAAACTTCTAAAGTAATTACGCTGAACACTCGTTTATTTAACTTTTAATCTCTGCTTGGCAAATTCTGATACTGACCGACATAGTTTTCATGTTAGTAATATGCGAGAGATACTTCTTGATACCCTATTTATACAAAATTTTCCATTTCTGCTGCTTTAGGCGACTGAGTTAGTTTTTGCGACACTGAAAGAGTCCTTACTTTACGTGATTTCCTCTGAAGACATCTTTGGCTAAACCTCACATCATGTGGGTGATTTTTTTATGAATTTTCTTGTGATTCCATTACTTGGTTAAAATCTGACTCCATCATCCTACTTTGCACTTGCGACATGGAAGAAATAAAGGAAGAAATTCATTCCTCTGGAATTTACAAAAGCTCGTAGCCGCAACGTGGATCGGAAAGTGAATTCTTCACCTCGACCATAAACTTTCTGGCCACATCATCGACTCTACCCAATGTCCTTGTTAATACCAATACAAAAACTGTTTCAGGGAAAACTAATGTTGTCAGGTCACATACATGTAAATGATTCATCGCTCTCATATTTTATCACAAAAGCTATGCTCGTCCCTTTACATTGATTTATAATGTCGCAGTAATCTGTTCGTGTTATTTATTTGCTGAGCGCCTGTTATTCTTTTACTATTTTGAATTTTGGGTTCTCTGTCCTCCGGCTAGCTATTATTACTCAGTCGAGCAAATATCTCTAAGCGGGGCGTGTAAACGGAAAGGAGTTGTTACTAAACGACAACACTAATAAAAGAATTTGTTTTTACACTTTTATTGCCGTCACACTTAATTAATTTCACATCTTTAATCTTGATACACGCCTGACTGAAACTGTTATATTTCCGAATATAATTACTGTCGTACGCGTATTTCACATTTTGTAACTAACTTTACGACGCGAGAGATTCTGTAGAACTGCGTAATGTGTAACTGCGCGACGTTTACCTCGTGAATGATTCTGTAGAACTGCGCGATACTTGCTTCTGGCTCAAGAATTTATACTCCCTCACCCCGATATGCCTAAACATTATAATAGAACTCCTATTGGTTACTAAATTGCGCCAACATTAGCGTCTGTTTTGTCAGCCAATCATAATTACAAACACATATGCTCTAGGGAAGATACTCCCTCCATTTCTAAAGAAAGGCACGCCACACTGACGTCATTTGTTTGTCCCTTTTAAGTGATAAACAACTCACCCCATCGCTTCATTATTACCCACTCCTATTGTCAGTTTCAGTGGGGCCGTGTAAACTTATTTCCTAACAATGCTTATGGCTAACAAACATCTAAAATCATTGTCATACAATAATGTTAATTTACACTACAATCACTTTGGCATTCACAGTGTTGTGATATAAAACACTGCCTCAATGTGCAAAGCTTCGATACAGCTTTAGTCATTAGCTGGCTTTCTCGCTCCCAACATTCTATGTACCCACCTGGAAAATGAATAGGTCGAAGTGGGATATTTTTTCCAGCCTAACTACTTTAGGAGACCATCTTTTCGAAGATATTGACCAAATGGTAGACAGGCCACTTACTTCTGTCCTTCTTGCTACCATACGTTCTGTCTTCCAGCCGTCTTCCCCTCGTTTTAGTTTTTCCGGATTTGGTGAGGGATTAGAGATTTCGGGTACGAGTGGGATCGGTTTCATCCCATTGTTTTACTCAGGAGTACGCAGATCTCAGTATTCAGCGTCACGCTTTTCACTGTTGCCATTAATCATACTGTGGAGTGCCTTCCACGGTAGTTTCGTCTTCATTGTTCGTGGATGATTAGACATGTCCGCCTGCTATAGAACGCGGCTGCTGATACCACTGCCAAGGCTGCAATTTTGTCACCCAGGTGTTCACATCTTGTGTTCCTTTTGACGATTTTAGGTAGTTTTATGTCCTTCTGTTCTATCGCGCTGAAGCTGCTGCTCAACCCTACAAATGCAAATAAAGAAGATGTTTTAGGGATATTCATCATCTGAATAAACATTCGTGAACATATGGTTATCCTATCCTGAAATTTTCAATTTTAGAAACAGTTCTTAAGAAAGTTATTAAATCAAACCCCAGGTATATCTGAACAATTAATTAGTGACAGTTTCGTTGTTTATTACTTTGGTTTTGTGAAACACTTTCTTTCATTGTTAAAAAGCTTGTAATGGTATATAAAATTTATAAAATAATTCATATTATATAACGTTTAATAAAATCTTGTAACTGAATAAGCAATACTAATAGCTTCTGTTACATCTGTGGTCAAACAAGAGTTCCTTATGCAGGAGAGAAGTATGATAAGAATGTAAAGCAGGAATAAGAGGACTATTGTCAATTCCTATATGTAGATACTTTCTGCTACATCCTATCTTTACACATCCTGAGTCATATTCCATAGAATTAGAGAATGAATCCTATAATCTCCAACCACCCACATCTATAGATCCTCACTCTGCAACTTAAGGGTATATGGGATGGGTTTGTGTTGGAAAAAGATTGATGTTCTAGTGCTTTGAAACCTTCTCTTTAAAGTTCTGTATAAATAATAAATATATTACAATTGTAAGTTCATTACTTTAATTTTCAATAATATGCTGCAAACGTATTTTCTATTTTATACTGTCAGTGTTTAACTGCTACGGAATATGGATGTATTATGTTGCAAAACTTTGGAGACCGATTCCTGTAAGTGTACTTATTTCCTACTTAAGGAACATTTTTTCAGGTTTCTAATTAACATAGAAGCATGAAATGTTCAGGATTTCTTTATGTTGCATTGGTGCAAATGCTAATGGCATTTATATCTCATGATCACCCAAAAATAAAATTATAGCAACAGTATGTGTATATATTACCCATACAAGAACTGTAAAATATTAATTGTGTATTTTTAGAGGTTCCTGTGAAAATGTACCTTATATTACACATAGTTTTACGTTATGAGAATAGGATATTACGTATATCTGTATGTCAAATCAATTGAACAATTTAAGATTAGAGGATAAATTAAAGGATCTAGTGAAAGAACTGGAATTTGCAAAATCCAAGACACGGCCATTAGCCTCAGAATTCCAACATAAACATGTATTGCCAGTGAAGTTGTAAGTTTTTCTCTCTCATCAAACAAGCTATATAGAAATATTGCATTAAAGAACTTTATCTTGCATAAATTAGGGATGTACATTTCTTATTGTAGGCTTTAAATATCAAACATATCCTTGAAAGTAGAAGCTGTTCACATATGCCTCTAAAGGCACACTAATTCATAATTGTAATCCGTTAATGTCAATTCCTATTGCTTATGCCAGGGCTGCGAAACTGGCACGACGTGCTCAGTGCCTCGCTTTCACTGTTCATGGTTGTAGGCACGGCTAGTGCGTAAGAGCACGTGAACATCCTAATTTTTTTACACCTTCCGAATTTATTGGTTAGCTTTTCTTTGAATGCGGTAACATAGTTGCGGTAATTTAAAATCTACGGCGGTTAACTCCACCACGCTTCTTCTCTAAACTAGATGAGATATGGCAACAGAGTCACTAACACAACTTGATTTGTGCACGTTTTTTAGCAGTTTTGCGCATGCTTAACTGGTATGACGTAATTACCTTATGGGTGAAATACATACGGGTCGTGCACACTTTGAACACGTGCACTAGCCCTTACCATTCAACACGTTTACGTCAATGCCATTGGTGGTACAAGTTTCATTCATGCGTGAGTACATTGGAAGGAAGTTGGGAGCACCCATTCGCTTTTCAGTTTGGCACAAACACCGCTAGATGATAGCATACTGAACAGTTATACCATTCATTCACTGTACAGAGAAAGTTAGGTCTGAAGTGATGTTATAGCTATACGCATAGAAAAGCTTATTTTCTGTATATATTCTGAGTGAGATATGGTATATTATGTTCTGATACTAAAGACTTCAATCATAGAGTCATAAAGAGATTTGCGCGATTGAAAACAGACGCATGGATTTTATTTACAAATAGATAGTGTCAGTAATTATGTCTTAAGGCTTTCCTTATGTATGCCGGGATTACGATGAACTTTACTTAACGCGATAGGACATAACGCGAAGTTATGAACTGAAGGCCTAATTAGGATACACTTAACTTAACCTAACGAGAATGACTCTCGGTTGGTAGTTGCTATTATTATTTCATGCTACTGCTTCACGCCGATTGGAATTAGCAGCGAGGTCAAACTTAACGCAACGGGAAGGAAAAGTTTGACATTGCCAAACTCTTAAGTTACGTTGCGTTAAGTTAAGTCACGTTAAGTCGACCCTAAATAGCTCCATTTAATAGTGTGTTAGGCTTTCACAATACATCGCGTTAGGTTAAGTCACGTTACGTAAAGTTCGTTGCAATCCCGGCATTAATATGTAACGGCAATGCAGTTCACAGAGCAATTTTACGTGTATTTATATTTATTAACTTCTGTGTAGACTATGAGGAGGGACAGGACATTTTATAACAAGAAATTATGCCGTTTCCCTGCTTCATAAATTGAGACTTAGTGAGAGCTATTCAATTAGTAATATTAATATTTGGCTGTCGAAGAATACAAATGAAGAGTAGTGAAAACGGTACTGCGGCGAAAGCTTACACATTACTTCGTTGTTGCTCTAAACTGACTTAATTATGTACAAGTCAATAAAGGTTCTCAAAACAACCCTTTTTTTTCAAAGTTATGTGATGTTACTACTACTATTGTGGTTGTTGGGAGCGGCTGCAGGTGTATCACTTTGTTCATAATCGTAACCATTAAGCAGTAGCGCTGTTACACATTTTCAGGACTGTCTGTATCTAACATTTTCTGAACACCCAAAATGTATACTCACGAGCCTCCACTGGTTGGAGACGTGACAGTTGCGGTCAGATCACTCACTTATCTGTACCTTCTCAAAATGAATTCACGTATTACATCAGAGTTTAACTTCAAGTGGGAATAAAGATATGTTACTGTGTCAGAGGATGGATATGTGCATTGTCTAGTGTGTGAAGCCAGATAAACATCACATCATAATGTAAAATGACCTTTTACCATCGTGCTTAGTGAAGAATATAATGAGGAAAAACTATTGGGGTGGTTAGAGAAAACGTGTTAGAACATCTCAGAAGTACAGGAAATGAAAAATTTTAATGCGCCACCACCGATGTTCACCGACCATCAGTTGTTTGTGCTAGCTACAGAATTTCTCACCACATTGCTTAGCTGTCTAAACCTTATTCAGGCGATGATTTTGTAAAAGGTTGTCTGGTCTGGGTTAAATTCTGACAATGTACTATTTTTGCATTGCGTTATCCACCAAGAAACAATGTATGCAAAGGTAACAAGTCTGAACAGCACTTTGTCGCTGGTTGTTGTGAAAATCGTAGGTCTTATTAGATCAAATGAGCTCTGCCACTGGCAGTTTCAGTAATTTTAAAAGAGATTGACTTTGATTATATGGGCTATATTGCCAAGTAAGATGGCTGAGCAGGGATTAAACGATTCAACGCTTTCTCACGCTACATACCCATGTAACAAACTTTCAGAAATAACACAACTTGGCATTTCCAGAGTTGTCAAACAAGGTTGGATTTGCAATTTTGCTTTCGTCTTTAAGATTACGCTACATTTAAATTACTTAAATATGGGGTTATAGGAAAAATAAGCATTATAATAACCTTGATAGGCCATTTGAATGCTTTCGTGCATAAGATGAAACTGTTCATGTATCAGATTGTCCACATTGAGTTATATCGCTTTTCATGCCGGATTTCTGTTGCAAATTTAGAATGTGATGATATTCTCATTAAATATAACAATATTCTAGAAAATCTAGAGGAGTTCAGCGTCAAGTTTTTAAATGTAAACAAAAAGGGTGAGGATTTCAAATCATGCATTCAGTAATTCTCTCTACTGTAATGTTATTGATGTTCCGATGTTTTACAGCTAGAACCTATTAATCTACAGAACAACACACCTTGTGAACGTCTGGAAGTTTACCATGTACTGCTGGAGAGAGTCTACCCAAATATTGTTGGTTTTGTTTGTCACATTATCGCTCTTTTTGGTTCAACATATGTTTGTGAACAGTTTTTCAGCAGGCTAAATTTTCAGAAAAATAAGTTTTGTAGCGGCATTATTGATGAACCTCTAATTTCAATATTACATTTATCTGATTCTAAGATTGAGCCCGATTTGGGATGAAACTGTGTGTAATTAGAGTCATCAAGTTTCAGGAGTAACCTATCGCTCAAAGTGAGGATTTGTGTTTAAGTTATTGCTCTGACAACAAATCAATCACCCCTGCAAACGCAGTAAATAACTAAAATATGCTACTTTACATTTAAAAATCTTCTAATAAAAGCATTGTAAGTATGATCATTTTGTAAGTAGAATAGTTGCGATAAAATCTTGTTTGTCATTTCAAAATTGCATAGTTTTATTTATGCTTAATAATAACTACTTGAGTACAAAGCTTGTTGTGTAAATCCGTCACTGATTGTTTACATAGTAAAATGCAGGTAATACACAAGATAGCATATAACCGGAACAGCTGCAATGTTGGATTTAGTTGAGTTTCATAGCACTAGCTTATGCTTGCATTTGAATATGTTAGAAACCTGAAACTCTAGTTATTTATCAACCCCATTTCATTTTATCAATCCCAAATGCCACACATGTGAAAGTAATATCAACATTTTTAATTTTAATTTCATTGCAGTCCAGTACCGCGATTACAAGAAGTATGACAAAAGAACTATGTCAGACAATAAATCAACAATGGTTATTTACAAATCATAAAGGTATATAAACATAGAAAAGAATCCATTTAAAGTTTATGTACGTGTTAATGTTTTGTACGTAACATAAAAATATAATACATACTCAGTATAAATAAAGTAAGAGTATAAATGTTATAAGCTATGGTGGACTAAGTAACGTTTGTAATTCAGTTATGTATTCGTCATTGGTATAGTAGGCTTTATGAATTTTTTAAGTAGTTTGAGCTTGTTTTAGTTATTACAGGTCTTAATTGAGTTAGATAATATATTATATAGTTTTATCCCCATGTAATTACGCACTTTCTCATATTATGTAATCTATGTCCAGGGATAGTGAGATTGTTAACTGGACAGTTACATTAAGCATAAGTGGCATAGTACACGATGATTTATGAAGAACTGACACAGTTATTTCTTTAATTGTTTCAAAACGAGTTATGCTAGCGACAACTTATTATACCTGAAATGCAGAGGAATTTTGAGAGATTATTTACCTTTATAGCAAATGTTGAAAATGTCCTCCAACTTGCATAAGGCACAACTCAACACGTCGTTCTATGTTACTGGCCACTCGTTGGAGGACTCTGTTGTCAATAGCTTGAATCTCCTGTGTAATGTTGTGCTTCAGATTGTCCAATGTCTGGGGACGTGAGGCATAAACCCTGTTTTTTTAAGTAACCCCACAGAAAGAAGTCGGGCGATGTCAAATCCGGAGATCTCGGTGGTCACAGGTTCTTGGAAATCATCCGGTCGTCAAAGAAGCTTGCAATTAGTGCCATGGATTCATTTGATTTATGGCATGTAGCGCCGTCCTGCTGAAAATATCTATCACTGAGCTCTACATCGTCTAGTTGCTCAGCAAACTCCATGAAAATTCGCCGGTATCTGCAGTGTTCACATTGTTTTAAAAAAAATTGGTCCCACTATTCTCTGTGCGGATATTGCAAACTCAATTTTAACCGGATGCATAGGTGCTTCATGAATAACGTATGGATTTTCGCTGGCCCAATAGCGTGAATTATTTGAGTTCACATAGCCAGATCAATAGAACCATGCTTCGTCTGTGAGCCATGTGATGGACAATATGGTAGGGTTTTGCACAATGAACGCCTGAAACCAACGACAATAATTCAGTCGTCTATCCCTATCTGGCTGCTGTAACTGGTGGACAACCGTAATCCTATACGGCTTTAGACCTACACTTTTCACAGCTCTCTGACACATTGAGTAGCTCTACCCTGTCTCCTGCGACAAACGTCTTAATGATTTTTTGGGTGGTTGATCCAGTCGTGCTCTTACTTCAACCACAGCCGTGGGAAACCTAGATGAACGTGCTTTGCCTTTTTCACTAGCCAGAGATCCTGTTGCTTCCAATTTGTTCACCAGTCCCAGTATTATGTTGCTTTGGGAAGGATTCCGAAGAACAAATTCTCTCTGGTATGCCCTTTGAGTAGCTGTAATTGAATTCGTAATCCAGTATTGGTTTACAAGTAAGAGTCGTTCATTTAATGTGTACTCCATTGCCACGTTGACTAGAACAAAATTTTAAAAAACAGTTGCCGAGAATAAAACTAACAATTAGGAATAAAACATGAATATATGCGCATCTAGTGACAGACAATCGAAACTCCAGAACATTCTGCTTAATTTGGTGCTAAAATTGCGGGATTGAGTGAATTTGGAACAGAATAATTAAAGAAAGAAATTGCGTCCGTTCTTCATAAATCGCTCTGTAGAACACCCATTGAAATGATATTGCGTAGAAGGTACAGAAAGTATCTCCATAAGTTGTTTTGAATTTCCTGAGAATCAAACGAGCTGAGAACTAGGATGAGCTCGTAAGAGGGCGACACTGAAAATTTTTAGAAAATCAAACCAGGACTCGTTTTAAAAAATGTAAATGATTTTATTGTTTTTCAAGATATTCTCCCTTAACATCAATACATTTTTGCATTCGATGAAACCAGTCCTTAAAGCAATGATGCCACTTCGTCTGAGGCACTTCAGAAACCAGGATTCTATAAAGTTCCGTTGCTTCATCTGATGACAATAAAGTAATTCCACGCATTTTATCTTTAATTCTTGGAAATAAAAATAAATCACAAGGTCAGGGCTGTATGGGGGAGGGTTCATGGTGCTCAGTTGTTAGTTTTGCTATAGGCGACGATGGGTTGTCATTATGTAACATTATTTTTCATTTTGGACGTTTTGCATGAACTTTTTCAAAAATATGCTGTAGCCAGGCAATTTTGTACCAGTCCGTAGAAACGTTACGTCTATCTTCTAATGCTATAGTATGAGGGCAAATCAAAAAGTCTTTGCTCCTATTTTTTTCGGACAAATTACGAATGTAAAACAAAAACCAACATATGCATTCGAAGTAGTGGACCTTTCCTGAGCCGGTCCTCATAGAGTTTCCAGCTTCTGCCGGCGGTAGCGCTGCTGTCTGTGCATTCAAAATGGCAGGTGTGCTTAACACGTCCACGGCTTACGAACAACGAAGTGTGATCCGTTTACTATGGAGTAAGGAACGAACGCCTATAGAAATTCACAGAGAAATGCAGCCATCATGTGGGGAAAGGTGTCTTGCTTTGAGAAGTGTGAGATGATGGCGTTCTGAGTTCGAAAATGGCCGTACAAATCTGCATGACAATGGGCATGCGGGGAGACCGCGTGTATCGGGGAGTGATGACAATATTGCCCGCGTGGATGCGATGGTGAAAGCAGAGCGGTGCGTGCACATCAAGGACATTGCTCTGGAGTCTACATTTATTTTGGGAGTGCTTTCGATATCATTCATGAGTGATTAGGGTAGAGGAAGGTTTCATGTCCATGGGTTCCTAAGCAGTTGGATGACGCGATGAAAGACAAGACAATTTCCTGGATCGCATTGTTACTGGCGATGAAACGTGAGTACTGCATTACACGCCGGAATCAAAACAGCAGAGAATGGTGTGGAAACATCCGCAGTCTCCTGTGAAAAAGATTTCCGTACTGCGCCATCTGCACACAAAGTGGTGTTCACGGCATTCTGGGATTGGCGTGGACCGCTCGTGCTGAATTTCATGCCGCGAGGTGCCACCATCAATGCCGACAGATATTGTTCCACACTGTCACTTCTGCGGGCTACGATCAGAAATAAGCGCCGCGGGATTCTCGATATTGACAACGTGATCATCCTCCACGACAATGCGAGACCACATGTGGCAAACAAGACTGTCGGCAAGCTAAGGAACTTTCACTGGGAGTTTCTAGAGCATCCACGATACAGCCCGGATCTTGCCCCTGGTGATTTTCATCTTTCTAGTCCGCTGAAGAAGTTCCTGGCAGGACATCGATTCACTTGCGACGACGAAGTCAAAACAACAGTGCGACAGTAGTTCCGTAGTCAGACGGCCGACTTCTACCGCAGCGGCATCGCAAAATTAGTGCTGCGATGGGACAAATGTCTGAACCGGCATGGAGACTATGTTGAAAAATAGTGAAAGGTACAAGAATAATATCTACACGTTTAGTTGGCTGTATGCATCTTATGTTACCAGAAAAAAATAGTTTTTGATTTGTCCTAATAGCAATATCGCCCGTTTTGCGAAAAAAAACTAGCAACCATCTTACTAGCACTGTGAATTCGTCGGACCTTTGTTCTGTCACTTAGATTCTGTCCGAACGACCCATTGAGCCGATTGGCCTTTCTTTTCAGGATCATCATAATAAATCCAAGATTCATCACCAGTAATGATATTCCAAACCAAATTTGAAAAACCGCCTTTGAAGTTTTCCAGATTTTTTCTACACCAATCAATGCGTTGTTGTTTTTGATCGGGTGTCCGTTTATGTGGAATACATTGACAACAAAGTTTTTTTTTACATCTAACTGTAGTAAAATGTTTTGGATTTGACCCATACCAATTCCCAAAATCGCCCGAATAAACTCATAAGATGTCCGTCGATCTTCTTTAAGCATTTTTCGTACAGCCGCAATATTTTCATTGGCAACAAGTTTTGGGCGTCCTTCGCGAAATTCATCACTAAGAAAAAAGCGACCTCTTTTGAATTCACTGTGCCCATGATATTATTGTTGCCTTAGATGGGACTTCTTCGCCACATGCATTTCTCTGCCGATTTTCACATTGTTTAGGCATAATGACGATTTAAAATCGCAAATTATCTTAGCTCCGAAGTGTCTTCTAGTCCAATTCATTTTTGGGTGAACACAAAATCTTTAAATATGATAATTAACAAACTATGAGAGCAAATAGAACAAAGTACAGGTAGTCAATTCGCAAAACATTAGAAAGTAGTTGTTAGATATAAATATATTTCATTTGGTTTCAGAAACGTGGCATTCTAAAAATTTTCAGTATCGCCCTCGTATCAAAGTTGCCATTATATCACATACGAGGCATGTTTTTAAAGTACCGATGATTTTTTAAAAAATAACAACATTATTTTGCAAATGTTTTATTATCATTCATTACCTTACCCTTACACTACTACTCCATATAGTGACCGCCGTTATCAGGCAGCTTTCGTATGCCCTCGCCAGAAGAATGATGCTGCCTGTGATGAAAGCCAGTCTGAACTTTTTGTTTCACATCATCGTCTTTGAAACGTTCTCCACAAAGAAATTTCTTCAGATGAAACAGATGGAAATCTCTTGGATCCAATGGTTACTTTCACAGCTTGCACCAAATCATGCGTGATCACAGATGGTCGGCCGCTCCTCGTCTCATCATGCACATTTTCACGACCTTCGATAAACTGTCTAACCCACTTCCTCACCATTCCATCACTTATTATTGCTTCCCCATAAACATAACACAATTGGCGGTGAATGTTTGCTGGCGTAAAATTTCTCGCATTCAGAAAACGAATCACTGATCTGACTTTACAGTTGGCTGATGGTTCGATTGTTTAGATAATTTCGAAACGCTCTAACAACAGTAAAACACAACGTGACAATCGCTCACAGTTACGCCTGGCTTCCTAATGAAAAGAGGAAGTGATCGCGCATGCTCAAAATCGCGACTGCAGCTGCAAAGTATTAAAACGGTACTTCCTTTTAAAAACATGCCTCGTAATAGGGTGTTCCATATTCCTTAAACTTCTTCTCTAAAAATTGCAGAGCAGTTAGCAATGAACGTTTAGAATAGTTTCATTTACAAATTCTGACTTTGGAGAAAAATTGCCAAGGAATTCAGAAAAAAATGCTTGCTGAGAACTGCTAGTTGGTTATCAAGGATGATTCTGGGCTTAAATACAAAACGGGAAGAAAAGAGAAAATCATTTTTTATGATAAATACCTGTACTGTTATCTACCAGTAAACAACTTGGAAAAAGTATCCTCATAGTTGATACTTCTTTACCTGCTTACCCTCCCTGTTGGAGGACTTACAAGCCAACACCTGGGGTTAGATGCCTGTTGGGGAGCAGAGAGACTATGAATCATAGTACAACCAGAGTGGGTGATCAGTCCGAATCTGGTATGAGAGTGAGGAAGTGGATGATATGCATTGGCGTGAGATGTATTATAGGAAAGGTAATGATGTAGCAGTTGGTGTAATGAGAGGCGGAGGAAACCGGCCACAGCGCCGCCCCTCATAGTTAACACAGCTGTTAAATTTTTTCCAAACACAGAGCTAAACTGATGCTTTTACCGCTACGTCCATTTTTAACTCTGTACATTGCATAAGTGAATATAGATTTAATTCATCCAGAGCAAAGAAACTATAACTTGTCATTCATTCAAGAGTAAAAACGAGTCAATTAATGACACAAAACAACACTCACCCTTTAAATTTCCTAGAACATTGTTATTCATTGCTATGATTAATACATATAATAACTGCAAAAGTAGACTTAAAAAAGAATGAAAATGCAAAAGGCACATAAAACTGAAAATAGAAAAAACGGACCAAAAGTTAAAAAGTAGAACACAGGAAGAAAACATGTCAAATAATTTGATATGTTTATAACCAGGACCTTATTTCCAAGGTTTTCGTGCCTAAGAGAAATGCATACTGCATAGGGAAAAAAGAAGGCATACCATTAAAATCTGAACCTTGGTAAATAGACTTATAAGGTTGTAGTTTCCGCCAGAAGCTACTCAATAAAAATGAAATCCTCTATTTTTGCAGGCTTTGGTGGAGCAAGTGGAGGTACTTAAGATGGTTAAAGCTGATCGAGAAGTAGTTGAAGATGCATTGGCAGAGAAGGCAGATCAAGTAGTAGTCAATCGGAAAGTTTCACATGAACAATTTGACACTGCTTGTGATGACCTTGCCCGAGGTCTGGATGAGGCTTTCACAAAACTCTGTCAGCAGGTAAAAATAAAAATTTAGCATCGTAATCAGCGATTTCTAGCCAGTGTTTAAGATCAACGATGAAATATAAAATAGACGTTAAAACCAACTTCTTAATGTTCTACATCTTAAATGTTTCATTTTCTAACTATAAAGTATGGAAATGATATCAATAGAAAAAAGATTGAGGGCCCCTTAGCAATGAAAATTTCTTTCACAATACTTGGCTATTATGTTTCCTTCATTATATTAGGTCCTTATTTACTTTAGTGCATACTTGGATTATGAACATTTAGCTATATTTATTGCATTTTGTTACATATTTCTATATGATTTTATTGTCTTATTTCAGGAAACAATATGGAAAAATGCCCTGGATGATGTACAGAATGAAATTGGACTAAAGTTAGATAAAGTTGAACTCACTCCATTAAGAGATTTCATCCAGCAGAGATTGAAAGATCTACAGGAAAAATTAAAAGCCCTGGCTGCCCGCAAAGAACTGGAGGCTGCTGGCACCAAGAAACTCCTTAGGTATTCAACTTTTATAACTTTAGTATAAATTCGGTGAAATGAAAGGTTTCAGTAACTAAAGCAAGGATTTGACGCCACAGTTACGTGTCATTCCAATGACCATTTCTTTCTTTTAGACAGTAAGTAATTCATAGTCGTGCTGAATTATTTGCATTTCGTATAACTTTATTGTGGCTAAAATCTTAATTTTACGTTAACAGAGATGTGAACTGCATTTCTTGTGATAAGGATGTTGTAATGAAAAGACAATTAGATACTCCCAGCGTTCCAATCCAGCCTTCATTACCACCTACAAGATCTATTCGCCCTTATGTGACATATGAGCTGGACAAACTGAGACATCAGCAGAAAAGGTGAGGTAAATTTACTATTTTTAATAAAAGTGAAAACAATGTAGAAATGCAGAAATTCTTAACATGAGTATGCTTCTTTGTATACTGAAAAGTATGGTCATCGGTAGATGCTAATTATTCATTCATTCATCAAACCTTTCACCCCAACTGGGTCATATTGTATTACATTGAGGATTGGTGGCCCTGTTTTCCCACCAAAATCCTAGTCAATGCAACGCCTGTATAAGTTTACTTCAGAAGGTAAGCAAAGACAAGGCCAAGATGACTAACAACTAATGTGTATTGACAATGTGCAAGACAGTATACAAAGGTGCACTTTACCTGACTGGTGATGAAATCACATGTGGATTCTGAAACACTGCAGCCATAGGCCTTCCATGACCCACTCACACACACGAAGACAAAAAACTTTAGCTCAAATGAACCACTCAGCAGCAGGGTGGGGTTGACCTTATGACTAAATAGCCAATGTACTATAATCAAGCCAATGAATTTCCAAGGCGTAATGAGGACAAACATGTCCCAATTTCTAGAGTTGTCTAGACTGCAGGTTTAGCAAACACTACATACCACAGCAACAGTGGTTGGTTAATTTCATCAACATGCCAGAAATTGCTGGCTTTGTTAACTTTTCCAAAACTAAAATATAGTTTTCATCAAATAGGTCCAAAATTTAACCTATGATTACTCTAGCAAGGATTTCTGTGTGGCCAGTCAAGTTTCTAGTAATGCCTACTATCTGCCACTAGAGCTTCAAGTGTTAATTACACAATGCAACAATGAACAACTTTTTTCGAAAACGTGGGTTTTCCTTATTTATTCTGGCCCCCTGAATTCGAAAATTATACTCAAAACATCGTATCATCAACAGTTTTTGCATAAATCACATATTTTGCAATAATATCACATATAAAAATAGTACGCATACACACACGTATATATGTATAAAACACGAATCATGCAGAAGTAGAATGCAAGTTTAAAACAACAGCATTTTGAAATATACACACAGTGAACAGATGTATACAGAGATTGTGGACAAAATATGCACTAACGTCATTCATTCCGTGCTTTCTTAGTTGTCATGGTGTGCTCAGGGTGAAGTGTCTTCCATCTTCCGAACATCCCAAGATGCCTGGTATCGTCGTTGCATGTCTTTGATATCCTAGTGGAATCTTTCTCCGTTTTCCTCACCTGCAGCACCCAGGTTTGGAAACAAAAGGTCAACGTGCGAATTTAAAAAATATAGCTTCAAATTCACTGACATCCCACCATTTTGAATTTCGTCAGCATGTTCTCAACTGTGTCGATATACTCTGTCTGCGATTGTTTCGCAAGAAGTTCTGAACCACGCACCTAAAGGCAGTTCAGGCTTCTCGCTCCACGGCATTCATTGAATGTAGGAAGTTTTCATCTAATAGTAGTTTCCGAATATCGGGTCCAGTGAACACGCCCTCTTTCAACTTAGCATCTGACAGGTTGCGAAACTTGTAACATAGATATTTGAAACAATTGTCACACTTAGGTAATGCCTTGATTCATTATTCCAAGTTTGATAAGCAGAGGTGGCAAGAGTATTCTGTCTTTTTCCACTAGAGGGTCACACTTGATATTTTTGTCCCCAATTCCAACATTCGGGGCCACTGATTTTGCTCTCAATGTTTGTCATGAGTCTGACTGTCCCATACCCAAGACTTTCAAATCACCACACATCATTCAATTGTGATCCTCATAATGAATGGTAGTAAGAAGCACCTTAATGTTATCATATGTTTCCTTCAGGTGCACAGAATGGCGAAAGGTATTGAGGCATACATGTTACTATTGTGCAGCAGAACTGCCTTCAGGCTTCTTTTAAATGAGTCAATAAACAGTCTCACTTGGCGCATACGGAATGTTGAACTGAACCATCAAACCTTGTACATCGCTGCAGTACGTAACACGTCGTTTTGAGCAAAATATTGTGTGAATATCACGTACCTTATTCTGTAAAATGTAACGGACGTACCAGCTGCTAACATAGGTCTTTCATGCAGTCTTGACCCTAGGAGCTCTGCTTTATCCTTTGTCAGTCCCAGATCACGGACTAAATCATTTAGATCTGCCTGAGTGAACAGAAGAGTGCCCTCATCTGTGCCTTCTTCAAACTCAGTATCATCCGTCTCCTGCACGGTATCTGTGTCACCACTGTCGTCCATATATAATGTCTGCACAGGCTGAGGAATACGTATATCTCGCCTTTGTGGAACAGGACGAATTACTGAACGAATGCTGTTCGGACACAATACTCTTTTTGTTTTTTTTAAACCTGTAATGACTTCTTTCCTGGCAGCCACCGTCGTAAATCTTCTACACACACACACACACACACACACACACACACACACACACACAACACATACGACCTGTGGAGCCCATGAATTATGATATCGCCTAGTTTCATCCGAAATAGGCATGGTAGACCTTTCTCACGAAGGCAATAATGTCTCTTCGGTCTTTTTTCACCATAACTTTCCACAAATATAACAAAAACAGTTAGAAGAGTTCACACAGTCTCGGTTAAACATTGTACAGTAACACTAATACTGGCATGTACTTCCTTGCACAAACATAACACAGTGATGGACAGGCAGCGCCATTTGCAATGTGAAAGTTCGCTGTGTGCCGCTAGGGGCGCAAGTGTTGAACAGTTGAAAGCGATGCGCAATGCGACCAACTTAGCGACTTTGTCGTTTTTTAATTCAATCTGGAGACAAGATTTTACTTTTGCGACATGTCTCATTTCTGGAGATTTTAAATGCGCTTTAGCGACTAATCTGGAGATTTTTTAGAGAGTGGCAATAAATTGTAAGTTTCAGTTGTACACAAAATGTGAAACGATTGTCAGAATGATTAGATGTAACTTTCTATCATTATTCGTTAGGAACTCATGTCAGATGTCACGGTCAACACTCCACCAGAAGTCCCTGTTTTGTTGATTCGGGTCCTTCCTGCGGGCAACCGATAAAAAGGAAACAAACATTGCCGTAAGCAACGGGATATTATTTCAACACTGCATGAAATTATATCTAGCCCACAAGTATCATTTGTGTGTGTATATTGCTAGCCTACTTCATGGCCGTACCCAGAAAAAATTTCCGGGAGGGTTCTATAACTAGATCTAAACCTAATAGTACCCTACACAGCTACTATGTGCCTACTGTGTAGTACATAGACGTTATATGTGCAAGAAAATTGCTAGGAGATATTATTTAGACAGGAAAAATCTCATCAGAATTAACATCTTTCACCTTATAGCACAAAACGCCGAGACTGCTTCGAAAAACTGATCGCCTTACCTATGTAAGCCGACAATATTAAGTTTCCTTGTAAATGTGCTACTACTGCTGTTTTCTAAGGAAAATTTCCCATACCTGTTGATTTGATATGAATTTAAATAAATGAATTTGTCAGAAGATTCGGGGATCGAACCATAAAAACCCCCTCTAAACACCACCCTGACCTACTTTACACGTTTGGAAATAAATCTTAACTATTAATTAATGCTTTTTCATTTATACTGTATGTGGATAAATGTTATCGTTTTTAAACGCATTTGTTATTTCACAAAACACTCTTTGCAACAAATCTAAAGCTGGAACAAATATTATGTTAGGTTGCACAATAACAACACCCATCGTAAATAAATTGTGAACGTAGCGCATTAAGGTTTAGTGATTATATATAGTAGTAGCTGTAGACCTAATAGAGGGCGCGATATAAATCAATTATAAAGACAATCTTTTCTAAGGAAGCAGGTGTTAAATGGAGGCCCTTCACGCACTGTAGGTAACAAGAAGGCATCAACTGCTGTATGTTTTCTTCAAATGAGACAGGGCTATAGTCTATGCTTCTTTATAGGGACAAATTTCATATCCAGATATTACACTACAGCTAAGAAAAAATGTAATTTATTTACTCCACGAGAACCTCCTTCGATCAGAATTTTCATATTTTGAAGGCTCTTACCTGATTCAATAATGTTTGAATTATGAAAGTAGAAATATCAGACCCCTTAAGTTTTAACTCGTGAATATTATGCTGAGTTTATTCGAAGATATATATTACCATGAAAAACCCAAAGAAATATTTTGAAACATATATTATTCAAAACTGTTTTTGAATACTGCTTCAGCGATCGTGATAAAACAAGGTATTAGGATGCATCAAAGTGAATGCGGTAACTAAGATTCACATTTAAACACTAGGAAACAGTTTTTTATATTGATTTATTCAGAATACTGGTTTAAATGCATTTCGGAGCTTAACTGTACAAATAATATTGATTAACATTAAACTGCATATATAGTGAATAAGTGAAGATACAACTGTAAAACTCTTCTGATCACGAGCACATTTTCAGTCCACTATAAGTAGGCCAATATATTTTTGGTAATCCACGCTGTATCGCAATCTTAAAGTGCCCTTAAAGCAGATTAGGGAACTGACTTCAGCTCTGTTGAGAAGGGAGAAATATATAGTTTCATATGATAAATTGTCTTCTGGTAGGTGACTTTTATCACATGATACTCTCTAGGGGTAACCAACATAATAATTACAATTGCAGTTTTGTGTACCTGTTCATAGTTGCTGTGCGCATCCCTTTTTGTCAATAGATGAGCAAGACTTGCCCTGCGTTATGAAGTAGGACATACGATTTTTCCCCTGTCTACCACCACCTGACACCAGAAGCTTGATGTTTTATTTATCTGTACTCAGTTTCTCTGTTCTTTGTGTGGCGTCGAGGTGATACGATACTCGAACAAAATTAATTCATTCTCTTTCGCGCTTTTAAGAAGCTGGTTATTCATAGTAATTTTAATGAAGTTTCTGAAATGGAAAAATCGCAGTACCCGCACAGATTTCAAGCAGAGTGGCTAAAAAGTGAACACTTTAAAACGCGGTTGTGTATTGTGGAGGGAGACGACACGAAGTGCTATTGTAAGTATTGTAAAGTGCAGTTATCAGCAAAATTAAGTGATTTAACACAACATATGAACGCTAACAAGCATAAAAGGACGGAACCACTTTTTCGTGATGCACGTCAGCGTGTGTTACCGTTCAAACTAGTGAACATTGAAACAAAACAAGTGGAAGCACGAATTGCATTATTCATTGCAAAACACTGTTCTTTCAGAGTAAGTGATCATATGTGCGAACTCTGTAAATAGTGTTTTTCGGATAGCAGGGGAGCCAGCGAACTAAAGATACAGGGAACAAAATGTGCTGCTGTAATTTGCAATGTCATAGGGCCATATTTTGAGGAACAGTTGTTAACAGATAACGGTGATAGGAGTTACAGCTTACTGATTGATGAAAGCGATGACTGTTCGGCTACAAAATTATTAGATATAGCCATCAGGTACTATTCACAAGCAAAGAAATGGACTGCTGCAACCTACTTGCAGGTAATGCAACTAAGTGAATGCATCGCTGATGCTCTTGTCTCAGCCTTAAAGACTTGTATAAAGAACTGGGTTTAAATTTTGCGAAATTAATAGCAATTGGGACTAACAATGCATCAGTGATGATTAGTATCGACAATACGCGTATGCCAAATTGAAATCTGAATTACCTCACTTGCAGCTAATTAGATGCATGTGTCATTCTCTACAGCTAGCATTTCCCATGCTACTGCAGAATTTCTTCCTAGGAACTTAATTTTTTTAATCTGAGAAATCTACAAATGGTTCTCCCATTCGTCAGTTAGGTAGGTCGCATACAAGCATGTGTATGGAGCAATTAATGAAGGAGAACTGCCGTTGAAAATTGTAAATGTAAATGAAAATCGTCGGCTGTCTATTTCTGTAGCAGTGAACAGAATACTTCAACAGCGGCTTAACCTTAAAACTCATTTTGGTATAATTGTAATCAATGAGCGTTGTTACTCCGCAGATATTATATAGTAGGTGTATGTAGACCGTCGTAATCATGCATTTTTTGTTTTTCTCAAGCTAATACTAAAGCTGGTTCAGACGATGAACAAATACTTTGAAAGTGAAAATCAGTATCCCACAAAACTTCTGGAGGATTTATTGTTGCTTAGCCTCTGTACGAATACTGTGCTTCCGGACAAAAGATTGGACTTTATACGGGACAAACTGAAAGATCATTTAAATCCAAAATCGTACCTTGGCTATGAATTTGAGACGGAAATGTCTACTGAAAAATTCCCTCAGGAAGTTGAGAAAGATATGCATGAAAGATGCCTTAAATTCATTGTTGGACTAGTAAATCAACTACGTAGGCATCTTCCCGAGAACATTGATGCTTTGCGGGAAATTATTATATTTTCGCCTGGCGGTCTGTAATTGAAATAGCAAAACCTTTTAGGCGATAAAGAAATATTAACGAATGTTGACTTCAGTGAATAAATTTACGTAATGTACTGTAGCATTAAGTGAATGACTGTGTTAAATTTTGAGCAGAAATGCATTGTTATACAGACTCCGGAGGAGAAAATCCTTTCCATGAACTGGCAAATGTCGGCTTAAATGTGTTGTCACTCCCACATTGCAATGCAGATTTCGAGCGTGTGTTCAGTTTTGTAAATAATGCAAAAGAAAGGAACAGAATGAAAGTGATGACATTGCATTATATATTATGTGTCAAATATGGATTAAAAAGGGAAGGCAAATGTTGTCATTCATATGAATTGCCTAAAGAGTTGTTGCAAACTCCATGCAGTGCTGCTCTCAACCATCAACTTCAGCATCAACTTCGACATTATTCTTTGAGGAGGAGGTAGAGAGCGAGACGAGGAAATATAACTGAGCACGAGATGGTGACGACAGAGGATATCAACACATTTAATCGAGGTGCATTGTTTAACTTTAAATTATTGTTCCTTAAATAGATTTAGTATGCATTTAACTGTATGCTTATTTAATTCTGTATTGGTATATTACACATAATTCTATATTGGTATAGTACGCATTCATTTATATTTTATAACATATTTCAACCATAATAATAAAATAGTTTATTGAATGTCAGGGATTTTTATGTTCAAACTGGCGACAATTAAAGCTTCCAAGTTGGTCACCCTGTCAATGCACCTCTTCTTAGATTTGTATGGTGTTTTCGCGTATATCATCATTATTGTATTCCATCCGAAGATACCGTGACGTCATTGCCGAGCTCCTAGACCACCTTGGTGGACGAATGAGTGCGCCCAATTGCTGGCGGAGAAACGGCAGCTATATGCCTACTATAATCGCGAGCGCACCAGCGAAGCTTTTTTCTTGGTGAGAGCCAAAGAGGCGCATGTCCGTCGCCGCCTCTATAAGATTAAGTGAGCTGCTTGGGCGATTTTCTGCAATTCGACTTCGGCACGTGCAGCTACCGCTCAAGTTTGGAGACGCCTTGTGTGGTTTACTAGAGCTAAGCACTAGGAACCTCGTCCGATAGTGGGATAGCCACAGCTGCAATCAGAATTTTTATGTCATATAGCACCAGATTCAGTCCTTGATCCCCCCTTGACACCTCCCATTGTCTTTAATGTCCCGGATTCCCTGTGTAGCCCAGTTACTGAAGATGACACTCGAAGTATCTTGACTAGTAAATCTGACAAATTCATCCCGGAGGTGGATAATGTTACTTATCGACATTTGAAAGCCCTGCTGAATAGGTGGTATACTCTCCTAGCCATTGCCTTCACACACATCCTCTGAATTGGTGTTCCGCCGGAATCGTTGCTGATGTGATTATTTACCCTATCTTAAAATCGGGTTGCGTCGGACTAACGGACTAATCTTCACTGACTAGACCCATTGGCATGTTACTCACCATCCGCAAACTCTTTGAAAAACTCCTTCAGAACCGATTGAGTTTTTATCTGGAATGCGTAACTTATGGTCTGCCACGCAATATGACTTACCCTCATACATTCTGCTCACGGACATCTATATCGCTTTTCACACACACTGATATGTACTGGCACTTTTCTTGGACCTATCAGTGGCGTATGACCATGTAGTTCTACAATCACTCCTAGACCGCCTCTGCGGGTATGCTATTCTGCCTCACTTATGTGCATCACTACATGCACTTTTTTGTAATCAGCGTTATCAGCTAACGCCTCATTTGCATAACTTCCAATGTAGAAGTGCCTCCCGAGGTTTGATAAAAGGTTCGGCCCTTAGTCCGCTTCTACACACCTTGTATATAGGAGATATACAATCGGAAGTAACGATGAGGCGCGTGTTTTGCAATACGCTGGTGATATTGTGATATATACGCCGATACAACCTAACGCCAGGAACGACTTTAGACAGTTCGAACGGGAACTGCCTTCAAGTTATTCAGTACATGCAGAACTTTGGAATGCAAGTGAATATCCGGAAAACCAAGTCTGTTCACTTTCGTAAATCTACCCGATCCTCTCCGTTTACCCTCCGATTACAGGACCATGACAGCCCGACACCGACTTTCAAATTTTTAGGCGTATATTTTCAACATAATCTCTCAACTACAGCACATTATAAACATATTTTGACGACCTTGGTTATATCCAAGAACTTATTTAGAGCAATGGCAGCCCGACACTGGGATATGCATCACCTCTTTCTTTTCGACTCATACCACCACTTATACAAGCCAGACTGGTATATGACCAACTCCTTGCGACACCGCTGTCTCGTGGGACTAGCCGGCTTTGGACACTTGCTTTTACCAACTTTACAATATTATTTTTCATATTCCAGGTAAGCCGGCCAAATGCTTATCACAACGATACTTCCCGGCGTATGATTTGGATAATAATCGACCGTTTACTCTCAGCGTACGATTTCTGGCTGATCTAATGACACACTGTTATAATCCATTATTACCCAAACTTGTTCGCTTATATGAGATACTATGCGGTAGCCCCGAAGGGGTTGCACAATTACCTTTTTCACTTTTGCGCGGTGTAGTGATTTTCCGTCGGCACGAAGACCTTTTCCGTACTCCGGTATGCCCTGCTTTTATGCTATATTTTATGTCCCGCTCCCTCCCCGCTATGTACTTATTGACATGGCGATATTTCATATCCAGAGTATTAATTGTAAGCAACTCTAGAACGCATACCTGGATGACCTTAAGTCAGACTGAACGGACGACTCACAATTATTAATCTCTACAAACAGCTCCAAAAACTCCGATTGGGACCAGTGGAGCAATTTATGTTGACTCTACTTCGGAGACTTTTACTTGGAGACTATACGACCAAATGCCCATTTACTCGGCGGAAACCATTGCGATTTATAGAGCCCTAAAACACTTGCAATTCCATCTGGTAGCTAACTGCATTATATTTACAGATTGTCGTAGTCTTTTAACTGTTCTCCAACATCCGGTACGATGGCCTAGGGTCCCAATTTGTGTAATTCTCATTCGCAACCTCCTACATATTTTACCGTCGAATGTACGCATTTTCCTGACCTGGATACCCGGTCACGTGGGGATCCCGCGTAATGAGAGTAGACGAAGCGGCACGCACCACCACGGTAGAAACGATATGTACACAGATCCCCATACCGCTGTCTGACATTGCTTTGCATAGCCTACGGGATATGATCGACACAGGAAACCACACCCGACTGCCGCGGACCACTTAACGACTTTCTTATCTTTATTTCAACGATTACCTAACCGGGCCTTTTCCTACTATTTTCGCATTTTGTTAGATATACCATTGACACCCTGTTATCTCTTCCGTATCGGGCATCAAGAAACGGATCAATGCGCCTGCGGACATTTGGGTGATTAAATACCTGCTTTTCGCATGCCCCCTTTACTAGGTCGCTACGAATAATTTATTATACGACTTACACAATTTGAACATCATGGGCCCTTATCAACGCTCCTCCTTCCCTTTTTGGGTCAATATGTAAGGCTTTATTTCGATTTATCACACGGACGAAGATGAAACTATAGACGACTGTTTCCCCCACCCCTCAGCTAGGCTTTGCACTGCAACCAGCATCAGTGCTAGAGACCTTCTTTTCGAGACGCAGTAGCCAACCTTCGTGGTGGGGCGTCTATAAACAATCCATTAACATCATTATTGCAAAATATGCTATTTGTGCAAGGCCTGTTGGTGATACAATGTTTTGAGTGTCATTTTCGAATTCAGGGGGTCGAAATACATAAAGAACGCCTACATTTTCAAAGAAAGTTTTGGTAACCTTGCAATTTGTAAAATATAGAATGCACAGGATTATTTTGTAATACATGCTTTTTTAATATAAATGAAATAATAATATTAATGAATTTAATATCAGACTTCATATTGCATTATTTGTATGTGTTCCAGTCTACTCATTCTTAGAAGCAGTATTTGTTGCTTGAACATTTGGTTCACCCTGCATTATTTTTATTAATAGATTTTATGACACGTCTGGTTTAATGATACTTAATTCTTATTTTGTGAAAATTTTGAATTTATTTAATTTATGTATTAACATGTTGACTTTCAATTTAAAAAATTGTTTCTCCCTAGGAATCTCATAGTAAGATATGCTTCTGGACAGTTTCATTGCCTCTGATTTAAGCATCAGGTATTACTATTACATGAAGTCATCACGGATTATTAGAAAACAATTATAATCTTAGTCCTAAGCTGATTTTTTTCTGTTAGGGATGCTTTACAACATGCTTTGCCAAATTTGTCATCTTTCACTAATCCAGGCTCAGAGTGTTTGTGCAATGGTTAAACAGTTTCTATCCTTACCTTCTGATAAACTCAGCTAATTTGACAGAGTATTGGAATCAGCTTTCAGAAATCTCGCCAGTCAAACTTCCATATTTTTTTTTACTCCTTCTAACCTTAAGATTTTGTGGAAATGATCAAGAAGCGCATTATTCATGCATCATTATCTGCAATTAGTATTCCTTGTTTCCTGTTCTAGAGCTTTACTGGTTTTTGTCTCCAGTAATCCATTACTGTTTCTACAAGTCTCTTACAATCACTAAGCATACAGTGTAAACAATGAAAGTAATTTTTAAGAATTTTTAGATAACATTAGATAGTTCATGTATACTCCTACTTTATCTTAACATTCACTGAATCAGGCTCCTTTAGAATAAACAAAGCCACATTTGATGTACTTTAATCTACAGCATTGCTGTCAAAATGTTAAAAAATTTAGCTGTGATGGACCATTTATTTTCTTTTTCTTTTTGCAAGATTCTGAAATAAACAGTGACATAATATTTCTAAGTTGTAATTATTATCCTTTAAATTTTGGATCTTCTTATGAGCTTTTGGCCTAGATTCATAATTTTATCATACTATTTTTTGCCCTGAAGCAAAAAACCAGGAATAAAGAGAGATTTTAGCTGAAGTATTAAGTATGTGATTTGTTAGTATTTCTGTTATAAGTGTTTGCTTAGTTCCATCTGCATTTATAAACTTCCACACTCCCAAACAATAAACTAAGCATTAAACATATGTCACACTGTAAGTCATTCTTGATTCTGTAAATATAAGTCATTCTTGATTCTCTGCTGTCCATAGGCAGTTTTTAATCTGTTTTAAAACAGAAAAGGACCTTTCAACAGAACAGTTTGTTGTTGGAGTCAGTTGTAAATCTTGAGTGCTGTGTATATATTTGGATATACATCACCAATTTCTTTTTAAACCCCACATTCTACAGAGAAATGGAAGAGAGAACAACTTGTCACCATCTGCTTTCTTCATAGTAAACAAATAGCTTTTAAAATGTATGCATTCTTCATCAAAGTTGTTCTCTATGTCAGATTTATAAATGGCTCTATGTTTCTCTGCAGCATCATAAATTTGAACAGCTGCTAGTTTGGTGATATTTGAGAGAAATGAAAATTTTAAGTTATATTCCATGTAGACATTAACTCTCTTCTGTAACTTCTCCTGAAGAGTTTGTATAATCTTAGAATACAACATTTATATTCCATGTAGACATTAACTCTCTTCTGTAACTTCTCCTGAAGAGTTTGTATAATCTTAGAATACAACATTTTCATTCTTCTCCAGATCTCAACACAATCTGATCTGGTTTCTTCTACAGGGCATTTGGGCTCTTTTCTGAGTGATTATTCATCAAAAGATCTTGTGTTTAATTTGATGCTTCCATTTTTGATTCTCAGCAGTTGAAGGAGGCAGATCTGATTCGAAATTCCTGATCTCCTAAAGTTTCTTTTCAGCTGAATCCTTGTAAATTGAAAAAGATGTCTGAAGCTCAGTTAAAAACATTCTAAGAGAGTCATATCTTTCAACAGAAGTAGAAATGTCTACATCCTTGGCAGTTCTTTTCATTGCTTTGTCAAACTGTTGCAGAATACAACTCCACACTGAAGCTAGCTGAAAGCTACCTGAATACTACTTAACTTTCTAAGAAGACTTTCGGCTTCACATCTAACTCTACCACTCTCACTCAGAAATTGTTCTTAATGCAGAAAACACTGATTTCCAATTTGCATTCAAACTCTTACAAGCATCCTCTTGTGCACAGCATTGAATTGTTGACAGCAACTTCTGTGTCATACTCACAGAATCAAAAAATGTTTCCAAGATGTTCCATCTACCTATAGGATCTGCAAAGAAGTTGTATAAACTTTGAATTAACTCATAAAAACCTATTACAGCTGTACAACATTATGCAGCTCGTGAGTCAACAGATTCAGCGAGTGAGTCGAACATGGAAAGAAGAAAATTAGATAGTTTCAGTCCTTGATTCTTGCCTGCAAGCTTGAATATACACCAGACTTGTTGACTGTGTTATCATATGACTGACCTTTACAGTTGTCAAGTTTCAGTCCATGTAGTTCCAAAAGAATTCAAAATTGCTTCAGAAAGCTTCTCTCCAGTGTGGCCTGCATTTTTTGTAAAACACAGGAATCTTTCAACTGAGAGTCCATCTTTAATGATGTATTTATGATTATACTTAACTGCTCACTATGGGATATATCTGGTGTAGAATCTACTATGATTGAAAAATGTTTAGAAGAAATAACTTCATTACCTGTTTTTGCTCACTGAACTCCCCATATGGCATATTAAATCTTCATAAGTTGCTGGTGACAAGTATGAAGTATGACCTCCTTTTCCGGGAATACCAAACCTTGCTATATGGTTAGCTAAAAAAAGAATCATACTCTGCAATTAATTACAGACACATGAAATTTCCATTTTTCACAGAGCCAAACACCTCTTTGTCTCCATGAAATGCTAGACCTCTAGAAGCTAGTTCCTTAACTACAGAAACGACACCTTTTAGCACATTTCTCCAATACATAACTCTATGTTCATGTTGGGTGAGCAACCATTTGTCAATTCTATTCATCTCATTTTCTCTGTTTTTCAATTTTGACGAGCAGTCTCTGTGAGAGGTAGAATTTTCATGTTCACCTATTCGTATTCCAGCATGGCTCCAATCACTAAAACCAGATGTTGCAAATTGAGATGTACCACCAAATAATTGATAACATGCACAGAACAACGATCCTTGGCTCGGAGAATGTACAAGATATTCACTGTTGATAATTTCCCCACTCACCAAACCCTGTGAAACAGTTTTTTGCTGTAAAATTGCTGAGATCCATCAGCAAATCGCTTGAGGACATAGAAAAATCAGCATTTTTGTTTTGATTAATACCATTTTTAACCAAATAATCTAATGTCTGGTCAGTGTTTTCCTAATAAAATGGGAAAAGAAAAATCCTCTGCTTTAGAGAGTGTAGATTCTTGACATCCTTCTGGAACTCTGAAAGTTGAAACTTCTGCATTCTGTTTACCATTTAGAACTCTAATTTCAGCCTCACTTTCAGAGCTACACTGTTCATTGTTACTGTTTTGAACCGCAATTTCACCTGAATGTTCAGAGCTACATGGCCAACTTTTACTTTTACCACTAAAATGCGAGTACTCTTTTGATATGCAGCACTTAACTTAGATGGTCCATCAATACCGTTACTGTGAACTGCCCCCCCCCCCAAAGAGAGAGAGATAGAAATCTACATGGTAGAGTATTGAAAACTGAACATACTTTGATTATATCAAATATAGAAACCAACTTCACTGTGACCAGTTAGTACTCAAATTATATGTCTTAATTTTAAGCTGAGAACCACGTGGAACAACGAACCCACAAAGCCACTAGTGTTATGTATGACGCCAATTTAAACATGACTGGATGAAGAATTGAAGAACACGCCACATGCGAGATCTCGTACACAGAAGACATTATAAGCTGGACTAATAGAATAATACCATCAATGCTAGGTAGAAGAATTTGTCAACACTTTGTCAATAAATTATTGAATGCCTGAATGCTAACGCAATGCATGCCAAAATTATACTTAAAAATAATTTTTCGGTGGCAACATTTTGCCATTCCCAAAATGTTGCTGACCTGTGCAGTTGCACATGTTGCACATGCCTAAATACAGCCCTGCCTATATTGTTTCCTATGGTCTGTTGGTACGTTTAATAGTAACTCATTTGGTGTTTTTTTATACATATCCTGGAGAATTACTAATTTATTATTCATTCTTTCAAGCTCTGAGTTATATCACATATATATTAATTACTTCTTTCTTTTTATTAGAATTTATAAGTTTTTTTTCTGTAAGAACATTAAATAAATTATCAAGTTTTGCAAAGGATACCTCAAACATTCTTTCAGCTGGCCCCTGAGTATTACAAAGCACTGCTTCCCATTTCAATAACACTAGGCTATCCTTAAATTTATTTATGCTTTCTAAACTCAGATCTTTGATTTCTTTCACAATTTTTGCTGGTTTTCTTCTTTTCTTTTTTCAGAAATAACTTAAAGAATAGTGCTTGATGATTTGCTAATTTGGACTCTTGAAACTTTTAGTGAATAGTTTTCGGTTTCAGATTTGACATAATATTGTCCAGGCATGCAGTTTCTTGAGTAAGAGTTGTATTTGCGCAATGGTACCCCATCTATTGTAATAAATTTGAAAACAAGCCTACCATATTACTGCTCTTTGTTATGTCAAAGTGGGCATTTAATCGCCACAGATTATTACATTATGTTTGAAGTTAACTAGATACATCAATACATTTTCCATACTTTCAAGAAATTGATTAGGATCTCCATTTGGTGACCTATGTAATGTGACTATTATAGTATTGCAACTGCTAATTATTACCCATCACTTGAAATACTTTTTATACTACATTTGTTTAGTTCTGTGTTTTTTGTTGCTAATGAAGAATGAGTGTGGACTGCTGCAACACCACCATTTTTAACTATTTCTAGAGAAGGAGCTTACTAATTTAAAGTCCTCAATCCCTAAATAATCTATTTTCTTTCCTTGAAGCCAGTGCTCACTCAGACATAAAATGTTACAATTTATATCTTTGATAAAAGCATTTAATTCATTCACCTTTGTTCTTAAGCAATGCACATACAAGTAAAGGATTTTTAAAGTTCTTGAATTCATAAAATGTTATCTTTCTACATCAAAAGACTCAAATCAAAAAAAATTCAACAGGGTAAAGTCAAAATGTAACCCGTCTGCAGTTTTATCACAGAAGACATTTTTAATTGGATGTAGGAATTCAAAATCAGGATTTGAAGTGATGACTTTGTTCAGTTTATCTTTTGCTGCAGTACCCACTTCTCTCAAGGAGGACTTTAAGGACATTTTAACATCTTGAATGATTGCTAAAGATTCAACCAGCAATATCCCTCTAGCTTCCAACTTAGTTATTGCAGTAGTCAATTTCCAAATTTATTTTATGTAAATTAAGTTCTGCTGCACATTAATTTTATTGAATATCACCTACACAACTACAGTGTAAGCTGCATCATTAGCTGAAAAGTTATCTATAACCTAAAACATAGAATACTCAATTGAGACCTAATCAATAGAGTGAAGAAATTATTAAATGATAAATTAAATAAAATTTGCATATACATTTACTATTTAATAAAAGTATAGATCAGTGATAACAACCCAAGCACTATTTTGTGACCATGCCAATACTCACAGGTATAAAGCATTAGGAGGAAGACTGTAGTATCTCAAAGGTTGCAGTGGCATTAGGAAAGCAATGGTGTCTAAAGGGAATATGAAAAGAACTCTTCATGTTATTGTGTTTCTTCTTGTTTGTTTTTATTGTATTTTTATTTTATTCACAATCATTGTGTGTTAATAATGTTTTAATATGAATTACAATAATAATGTTAATAAATAAAGACATTTTTGTAAACAAATTAATAGTCCAAAACTAGACCATTAAAACACAAAATATAAGGAATATTTATCTGACTTTTAACCTTACAATTCAAAATGAAACAGACCAGTCTTATAATATAACATAAATATAACTGCACACTATGACCTCTACTTGTGTTCATACTTTCTGTCATTATCTTCATTATAACTATCCATATGAAATATTTTTGTGTCTTTTAACATTACATTTTTTTTGTAATTATATACTTTTTGCATATTAAGTATTGGGTATCTCCAATTTCCTTACTTAAAAACACTATGCCCTATTCTGGGTTGAACTGAATATAATTTTGCCTACCTTAATCCATAGCACGTGCATTGTAAAGCCCTGCTTTACACTGATCTAAGCAGCACCATGCACCAAAATTAAATTGAGTTTTATTTATGGACGCTCTTTAACTGCTAGGGTCCTTAGCATACCATTCCATATTGGGCGGGAAAGACAGAAAATTTTGCTCAGAGGCCTCTTTATCAGGCTTGAGGTTCTTTTATGTGCCGTAAATCTATGACATGGGACCACTGGCTTTACTTCCCTTCCAAAGGAAACCATGCTAAGGATATTAACACCCGAAAAAATCCATCTCCCTCTGCCAGGTTTGAACCCGCAACCTCAGGAATATAGGTTAGCATGGTACCACTAGGTCATGGAGAATGACAGCACCATGCACCACTTCTTTTATGGGCAATATGGGCATGCTAAGCACCCAAGGCACATGCTTGTACTGACAGGTAGCAGTTGACATCACTGGTATAGATAATGATTTCCTCCTGCCTTAACTGTTTCACATTGGCCAAAGTAAACAACAGCAGCATTTAACCATGAAAACCATCTGATTAGAATAGACTGTGGTGGCTAAAGCTAACTATCTGGCAGACTAACTGTCGGGCAGACTATCTGGCAGACCACTTGCAGTCAGTTTCAATAAAACTTTTAAGTGAAAATAATGTCAGTAAATGAATTGATTAACCTATCAGAAATTAGTTAACACATATATCTTATGCACTTATTTATGTACATTCTTTATGGAGAATATCAAAACATTAATATTATCATACTTGAGCCTTATTGTTTCCACCACAAAATGTAGTGCATGGGCTAAACATAGTATCATGTGCTTCATATTAGAGTAAAAGACCTTAATTGCTTTCCTAGCCTTCACTATGTATGGGGCAGCATCGGTCAACAACAAGAGAACCCTTTCCTTGTTTAAATTTGTTGCCACAAAAGTCTATAAAAATATTGATTAAAATAACAGAATACTGTTATGCTTTAAAATACAGTGTATGCAATTTTTTTTATGAATTAAAAAAAGGTTACTTTTGATACATTCCTTCAGCAAAGAAGTTTGCATTTGTGGAATGATTTGTTTTCTGCAAAACTTTAGAGCTCACAAGATGAGGTTCATTTGATCCATCCTCATTTATTTTCCCAGTTATCATATTTGGAACATATCCCCCCATAGAGTAGTTTTGTTAAGCCCATATGTTTGAACATCCCACTCATTTTGAATTTCATCTAAAATCTGTTTTGTCAAATAAATTTTAAAACGTTTAGGCTATGCAGAAAACATCATCTACATTTTTAAAATTACTTTTTACATATTTTCAAATAACATTGGCGGCGCCGTGGCCGAGTGGTTAGACCGCTCGCCTCCCATCTAGGCGGCCCGGGTTCAATCCCAGGGACCTGCATGTGGGATTTGTGGTGGACGAAGCGGCGTCTGGGCGGGTTTTCTCCGGGTTCTCCGGTTTCCCCCGCCATTCATTCCACCAACTGCTCCATCATCACCTTTCCTTTCATCCATTTCACCAACATTTCGTTTCATCTACTTCCTTCATCCCATACCAGGCATCGGGCTGATCACCCATCCTGGATGCTCTGTCTGATCCATGAGTGTCTGCTCCTCGACGGGCCTCTGACCCCAGGCACCCGCTTGTAAGTCCTGGGGGGTGTAAGTCCTACATAAGAGGAGGGTAAACAGATAATGAATGAATGAATTCAAATAACATTAATGTCAGATTTTATAGGAAGCAGTTTTAATAGTGCAGTTTTCACATATCTGAGCATATGATCCTGGAAAATAATTTTTCCTTAAGGTTCTTGTGTATTTCTCTAAAAATGATTTTAAGGGTAGATTTGCCACTTTTTCAAATGTTATGTTTGCTCCCATTAAAGAATCATATAAATCCATAAAAAAATTTGATTTGAAAAGGTCTTAACAGGTGACATAGTGATTAAAGATTGTATACTTCACATTTTTATTCTTTTTATTGTTTCATCTTTGCAAGATATGAAACAGAAGTTACACGTTGATGCAACTTAAACTTTGTTGCCCATTTATTCAGCAAATGAAATATATACCAATACCTTTTAAAGGAATAGTTTAGGTTTAAATAAAGCAACACAATATAACTAGAGCATAACACAATAGGAATTATTTTAATTAAACTAGTACAAAAATAAAATATATAGTACCTATAAGCATTTAAATCCTTATTACAGTAAATGTGATACACTGCATCACTGATACATGCCTGTCAGAAATTCCTTTCCTTCAATCCATTTAGACTTAAGGTCTTGAACTTCTAATAGGAGCCATAACAACAAATCACAGTTTGAAACAAATGTAAATTTCAGTTTATGGGAATTTTGCTGCCGGTTTCTTTTTCTTTCAATTCTTTGTCCTTGACAAGCAGACATGGAGGGTTCTAAACACTCTTGTAAAAAAAAATTAATTAAAAAAATAAGGAAAGTTTAGTCATTAATGTAAAGTCTAAAGATATTACTCTAATTGTCAGGTGCTTAGGAAGCCAGGAAACCATTATCTTTATCTCTGTAGACAAAATAATATGAAAATATAAGTTTCTAAGAAACAAGATTCATAAATGCTGCTATAGTGCACATTAACATAGTATGTGTTAAAAAGGCACAATGTGCAATATAAAAGTCTAAACATGTATTTGTATGGAATTAATTGTTCTTCTACACAAGCCATGTGTTGGACAAGGTTGGAAAGGTAGAATCAGATGACTGAAAAATTCAATGTCATAGCCAGGATTTGAACCACGGATCTCCCAGTCTCTGTCCGGTTACTCTAACCACTGAGCTGCCGTTACAGCATTAAATTTCCCCAACTGATTTGCATTTTTCCTGGTAAACCACAAGGAGATCTCAAATTGTATTGAGATGAAATACCCCAATGGCAACTTACAGTATCGTAAGTTAGCTCACTAGTTAGAGCAACCAGACAGAGACCGAGAGATCTGTGGTTCAAATCCCAGCTATGGTATTGAATTTTTCAGTCATCTGATTCTACTGTTCCATGTATTTATATGTTCAAAAATTTTCAAAATATACATTAGCATGATTTTACTCCCAAAATGGCTAGAATATGCATGGAGAAATAGTTACTTGAAATCAAGAAGGCACAAAGTGAATATTTGGAACCTTTAAGAAATGCAACCCAATATTAAAAACATGCATTTGCATGGAAATCTGAGCCCTAATTGTAATCATCATTATGGTTTCTTAAATGGTTTTTTGGAAGGATATTTAATTAAAAATAAAAAGCAAAAATACAATTATATAATTATGTATCTGTTAACTTAACAGGCCAATGGGCAAAAATCTGCTTCAGCTAGAGGATATGGAGCAGGAGTATGAGAAGAAAACACGGAAAGAAAAAAGTCCACCTGAGGAGGTGTAAGTGAATTTGTAATCATTCTAATATCAGTCTTTCTTATAAGTATATTGATACTGGTAAGCAATTAATACATACAGAAAAACAACATATATATATTTCATCTTGCTCCTAAGTTTCAAAAGTTTTTATATTACACATAATAATTTGCATGTGCACATGTATCAGTGCTTACAAAATACTTAAGGCCATCCACGGAAAAAAGCAACACTTGTTTTCTTATTCCTTTGCTTTGCAATGCATATCTCTGCTGATATTCTTATTTATATGAATTGCAGTCCACTTGTGGCAGTCCTTTTGATTTCTCTACCACTTACCTAGGGTATAGGAGGTAATGTATTAACCCAAAAATTCAGTGTAAAGATTTCACAGGAGATGCATGTTTTGAGGTCTCTGAAATACAAAACATAGCATTTTTAAAAAAGGTTTGGTTCTTTTTTTCCACTTTTTTTCTTTCTTTCTTAATTACTTTTAAAATTAAGAGGGGTAGGCTCTAAAGAGTGCCAAATAAAATATTTAACTTACTGTTCAGTTGTTTTCTTTCTTTCTTTTATGGAAAACTTTTTAATAACAAAATTTTATAAGCAGAGTAATTCTGACAAGTTCTGTTATTTACAAAAATTTGATAGCATGAGTAGTTAAGAATTATAAAAGTGTTTCTGTACTGTTATTTGTCCACATAAACCACTTACCATGAAAAATTGATAGTTCCAATTACATTGCAAGCATAAGGAAGAGGCACGAGTTTGATTAGTATCAAGTCTTTCACTTATGTTTTAATTACTTTCTCTACCACGTAAGTCTTCTTCATTTGGAAGTAATTTTGTATAATGTTGTATAACTGATAAGCATTAAGCGATAAATGAAAACATAATACACAAAAAAATGTAATCTCTTTAAAATGCACAATTTATTTGAAATAAGTTTTTTTGTGGCATAAGCCATTTCTGAGATATCTGTTATTAAAGGTTCAAATTGCTCATTTCTTGTGATCATTCTTTTAGAGTCCTGTCAACATTCAGTTGTTTCTCACAATTGCATGGAAATAGTATGAAGTTTTAAGACCAGCATACGGTAACCAGTTCATAAACATTTGACTATTGCTGTAACCTTTGTATCTATAAGAAAATATGTAATGTAGCTATTTTTGCAAAAGTTCATTTGGATTAAAATGAAGTAAGATATAAAAATAAGTTTTAGTAATGCTACTTTGTTTCCCCACTAATAAATGATAGAGGGTAGAGAAAGTCATGTGAATCTATCACATCAAAAAACAAAATTTAATTAACATCCCAGAAAAAGCAGTATTAACAGTTTTCAAATCATTACATGACATATATTACACACAAAGAGTGAAGGAGAGTTGGAGAGAAGGCAACAGAGGGGAAAAAGTGAGAGAAGGAAAGGGGAGAGAGTTGAAAGAGAGACATGATGGAGGGTGAGGCAGGGGAAAGGAGAGAAGAAGGTAATGAGAATACAGTGAGAAAAAGTGAAAGAGGGAGCAGTGCAGAATAGAACCTCACAGTCAAGGCAATAATACAAGCAGAGTTGTAAATTCTGCTAATAAGTAAATCTGGCTAATGTGGTGATGCTAGTTAGTATGACACAAAATTATTTCTTTGTTTATTTAGTTACTTGTTTGTTTGTTTGACCTAAACTTGATTTACACTGATTTATAAACAAATAAATCATAAACATGTTCATTTATTGAGTATTTCTTAAAATCCGAAGATTTTTCTTTCTTTTATTTTGATTGTATACAAATATATTCTACCTAGGCCAGAACATCTCGTCAATCGTTATTGTGGAGGTAGTCACACCGTTATAGCACCCCATCAGCGTGTCATGCGTGCTGGTTACCAGACAACTCAGACAAGTCCTGAAGCTCTTGGATTCACTGAAATTGCACTTAGGGGTACCGATGGACAGCTGTATCATGGACAAGAGATGCCTCAGAATATAAAAAAGCCTGATGTTACAGAAGCCACTCAAACTTCTGAATTGCTGTTAAAAACACCATCTAAGGATGCTGTTGCTAAGGTATAACATTAATGAGAATATATTTGCTTTATTTAAAATGTTGATATATGTTTTAATAGCTTCTTTGGTAAGGTTTTCCCTTCAACTAACTGCATACTATTTTTACTTTCTCTACTGTGTATGGCAAGAAGGGAAGTATTGCATTCTACCCAAAAATTTGATACCAAGATTTCACCGGAAATACATGTTTTGAGATGACCTGCATTTTTGGAAACATGTCCATGTGTGTCTGTGAACAGCATAGCTCAAAAATGAAACATCAGATAAATACCAAACCTGGCATTTGAATTTAGTATCTTCCAAGAATGTGATATAAAGATTTTCAAGAAAATTCCTCCACTACCAACTACCCTTTACATGGAGCATGTTTCGAAAATTTTGATTTTCTAAAAAATGGCTTTAACGATTTTGTTTAAAATACCATATATGAAAAATATTTACATGAAAAATAAAATTTATATCCTGAATTTTCTTGGAATGGGAAGTCCTCTTCATTTGGAAGGAATTTTATATAATCTTGTATTAACTTGTAAACATTAAGTGATAGACGAAGACATACCACACAAAAAAAATGTAGAACTCTTTAAAATACACAATTTACATAAAATAAGTTCTTTTGTGGCATAAGTTATGGCACAAGTGGCATCTGTGATTAAATTTTCGAATTGTTCAACACTTGTCAGTCTTTTAATGTCCCATCAATTTTCAGTTGTTTCTTGCAATTGCATGGAAACAGTATGGAATCTTAAGGCCAGCATGTAGTATCCCATTCTTAAACATTTCAATACTGTTGTTCTCTTTTTATTTATAATGAAATGTGTAATGTAGCTAATTTTGCAAAGGTTTATTTGAATTAAATGTAGCATATAGAAAAATAAGCTTTAGCAAGAATAGTTAGTATACCCACTAATAAAGATAGAGGGCAGAGAAAGTCATGTGAATGTATCACATCAGATTTTTTAAAACCTTCTCATCCTCTTTTAACACATTTACATCCTCTATCTCTAACTTAGTAGTAGACATAACTTCTACATTTATGTCCTACTTAACTGCATAGAATATTTTCCTGTACAGGGACTTAAGATTGTAAAATATAATTTTTTGGTGAGTAATGCAATCATTAAAATACATACTATGTTACATACACATCTAGGTGTATTAACTGACTTAAGATTTGTTTTGTAAATTACACAAAAAAGTCTGAGGAACAGTCTAAATAAGTAAAAGTTCATAAGGCTTTTTCATTAGCAGTGCAGTATTATACAAGTATAATGAGTGGGATGGTCTGGATGGTAATGTCTATGGCCCGCATTCAGGAGATCGTGGCTTCGATACCCATGGCCAATCTTCTTGACCCATGGGGTTATTTTCAGGGGTTTCTCCAGGTCACTAGGCAAATGCTGGGAAGGTTCATTACATCCCCCGAATTTCCTGTCCCTTCATTTCACCTCCATTCTCATTTCATTTCACCTTTCCTCTGCTTGGTTTGTTTCAGAGTTGAGTCTTGGTGTTGCATGGCAGCAGAAAAGGATACTCTACTATTAACCTTTCATCCCTTCGAATGGGGGGTATCTTCAAGTCCCAGGCCCCCCCAGTGGCATTTGCAATCCTGCAGAGGGGAGGGGAACCAGCTGGGGAGTTTCAATCTGTAAAATATAGAGACCTTGTCCTCTGCCCAGCTGTGCCTCCTGGTCAGCCTGCCCTCATCCCCTCTCTTCTCACCTCACTCCTCCCTCCCAAGGGCACTGCATCAGGGGCATAACCACAAAAAATATTTTTAATTGTTTTATATATGTAATTAATTCAAATTAATTATAATTTTTAGAGACCTTAGCCTGGTCTTTTTAATATAGCATCTCAACTGAAAAATTCAATGCCACAGCCAGGATTTGAGCATGGTTCCCCTGCTCTCCATGCTCTAACCATTGAGCTACTCTGACAATATGCCAGTGAGACATTGAATTCCCCAATTGACTCAAGTTGTTTCCAGATAGACCACCAAGGCATCTCACCAGAGATTACAATCTCAGTGGCAACCTGCCATTGCAAGTACTTTAATACTGGATACTTGTGTGTTTCTTAAGGTTTTTTTTAATGATGGAATTTGAACACAGTTCTCCCACTGTTTGTGTGATTACCTTGGTGGTCTATCTGGGAAACAAATTCAGTCAATTGGGGAATTCAATGTCCCACCTGCATGTTGTCACAGTAGCTCAATAGATGGAGCAACCACACAAACAGTGGGAGAACTGTGTTCAAATCCCAGCTGTGGCATTCAATTTTTCAGTTGACTATTAAGACCGGCCAAGGTCTTGCCAAGACCGGCTAAGGTCTCTAAAAGTAGGTATAATTAATTTCAATATACATACACGTAAGCACCCAGTATTAAAGTATTTGCAGTGGCAGGTTGCAATTGAGATTGTCATCTCTAGTGAGATGCCTTGGTGGTATATCTGGGAAACAACTTGAGTCAATTGGGGAATTCAATGTCCCACCTGCATGTTGTTACAGTAGCTCAATAGTTAGAGCAACCACACGGAGAGCGGGAGAACTGTGTTCAAATCCCGGCTGTGGCATTGAACTTTTCAGTTGACTCTATATTAAAAACAAAAGATCTTGTAGGTCGAGATGCTAAATCCCCCTCCACACTAGTCCTACTCATACTCCTATTACACAAGTATTATACACTCTCTCACTCACACAAATCACTCCCCTTATCAACAACTTGTACTTTCATTTTGTACCACTTGTAGCCTACAATTCACACCAAGGATCACCCATATTTTCTTTGAAATTATATTGGTGAACTTAATTTTTAAATCTTATCACATTTTCTTTGAAGTTCTTATCGCATTTTCTTTGAAGTTGCTGTATTAACATTTGGTTCACTTTCTGAAGGAAACAGAGCCAGTTCTTTTTGTGTGAACATCATTTAAATATTTATAATTAGCAAAGTATTTATTGTATAGGTACCTTAATTAAGCATTTTTACTACAATTTAAAGCAGCATTTGTAATTTCACCAATGATGATTAAAATGGTGATAGTGATTGATAGACCAGGTTATCATAAGCTGTTGCTGTTTCAAATCCATCTTTTTCCTGGTCATCCTGGTTCCCTTCTTCCAACTGATTTGTAGATTGTGACTGTCTTGTATAGTCTTGATTCACTTGTTCTTTCAAAATGTTCTTTCCACCTATAACTGTATCATTCCTTATTTCATGTTATGGAGTTCAGGCATCCTTACACACCCTCTGGCAGATCTCATAAAACATAATTCAGCTCCATACAGAAGAAGAGGAATTATCATCATTTTGCAGAACCTAGACTGATAGCTTTTCAGGTTTTCTGGAGAGTTTATCTAGTGTTGCGTATTGATGACAATGACAATGATGACAATCTCCAGTATAGAATAGAAAGTTAAAAGAGTCTATTAATGAAACTGCTGAAGAAAATTGTGTATGTTTACTTCCTATATAGCCTGTCTATAGTAAATACAGAGTGAGCCAAAAAACTACAAACCGCCTGCACAGTGTTTTTCCTGTCCGCGTCCTCGACGCTTGTTGCCGTCTGCTGCTATCATAGAAAGGCACGGATGAAACCATACAACATTTTTAAACTACTTTTAAAGGCTTAACTTATCAACTTTATGAAAGGAAATGCTGAAACTGGTCACCGTCGTTGTCCATACATTTTTGACACCTCTTTAGGAAACTTTCCATCACTTCCCAGGAAAAAACACCGCGCAGGCAGTTCATAATTTTTTGGCTCACCTATGGATGGAGTATTGTATTTCACCCAAAATTTGATATTTTCTTTTCACAAGAAATAAATGTTTTGAGGCCCACTGAATCCCAAAAAAAGCATTTTTAAAAGAAGTCCATTAGTGTGTATATGGGGGAGGGGGAGAGAGAGAGAGAAACTCAAAAACAAAATGTCAGATGAATACCAAATTAGGTATTTACGTTTAGCATTCTTCCAGAATGCAACATGCAGATGTCCATAGTATCTGCAGTCCAAACAACTCCCAGGGGCCTACTACAGAGTACAAGATTGGTGCTCCCAGGGTTCCAAGCCTCACTCTCGATTGGGTTCCTCTAACAGGTGAGAGGGCTTATGCCAAATGCCCAATCAACTTTGGTCCATAAGTGTGTTTGACCAACCATCAGTTATCTTCCTGAACACAATCTGATGGATACTGCTGCCAGGATGAGGAGGGGAGTCGCAAGGAGTGACTGGGTAATGTGTAACTTCCAGCCCCTGAGTATCATGTAAAACTGTGTTCATATTCACTGATAAAGGTCAGTCCTGTGGAGGGACCATTACATGAGCTGTTACACTCCTGAAGGTGATTGGGTGCCTCTATCTATAATTTGGGGGCTGAGATCCTAAGGTGAGCAAGATCCAGCCCAAGACAGTCACCTAAGCTAGGGTGGCACCCAGGATGTGAGCATGCCATCAGAGACATTTGTAATGGTGGAGAATTTTTTGCTTGGAAAAACCAAACTAAAAAAACAACCAAAACAAAATGGAAAAGAGGAAGCCGAGTCTTGCGATCCTCACTACTTGGTTATCTATAGAACAAAGGAAGGTAGGAACTTTACATCAGTGAGCCCTTTTACAGTTCAAAGGGTCTTGATAAGATTGCTGGTCCTGTAAAGTCGTGCATTAGTAGTCACAATGGTACGCTCCTGGTTGAAGCACATTCAACGCCATGATACTGTTGGCGAGCAGGGATACTACGGTTCCTACACACCTGGAAGATACGTGGATACTTACCGCTCTTCATTCACGAGTTTATGAAGGACCACAGTTTCCGAGTAAGATTCGGCTGGGTTTTTTTCGAACCTTTTTGTTCAGGAGAATGGAGTGCCTCAGGGATCGGTACTAAGCGTTACACTGTTTGATATAGCAATTCTATCTCGAATTATGTTCCTTCAGGGGTATCGTCATGTTTATTCGTAGACGACTTTGCCATCTATTGTATTCAGCGTTTTGGAACGCCGTGTGCAGCAATGTTTAGACATCTTCAGGAATGGAGTTCTGAAAACGGCTTTTGTTTCTCAACTGAGAAGTCAATCTTTATTATTTTCTGGCACTGTAGGAGACAATTACCACCTTCGCTCCGATTTGGTCCAGATTTACTTCCGTTCGCAATTTTGATGAGATACCCGCGGTTTACGTTTGATAGGAAACTTAGCTGGTCATCGCATATAGCGCAGCTAAAAATGTGATGTGACCGTTCTGAATGTCTTGCGGGTATTAAATGGCAAATCTTGGGGAGCAGATTGGAACTGTTTTGTTGCGATTATGTCGCGCATTGATCCGATCCAAGTTAGACTATGGCTGTATCGTTTATTCTCTAGCACGACCATCTGTGTTGAGTACATTAGACAAGTCCATAATCGGGATATTTTTATGACCAATGCTGTTTTTCTAACTAGCCCAGTTAAGCGCTTTTGCGCAGAATCGGCAGAACCTCCTCTGCAATATTGGCGGGATGTCCTGTTAGGAAATTATGGCTGTGGTCTTAAGTGTGTGCCTATACATTCGTTCGCTTCCTTTCTCAACACCACGCTGGACGGACGTTATAGGAACAGCTCCATTAATCCAAGGCCTGTAGGTGTTCGTTTCCAGAAGCTTCTTAGAGAGCATGATATTGAAGTGCCTAGCATATTTCCTATAGGTGAGAGGGTATATCCCCGTTGGTTATGTGCGACATCTCACGTAGATCTTGGGATCAGGCATACCGGAAGTTTATGATGCCAACGCTTAGTATCCACACTTGTTTTTTTTTTTTTTTTTTAGAATTTTTGTCAAATTACAATGATCGAGCTTTTAGCTACACCGACAGATAGTGCTTCAATAGATTTGGATGTGCGTATGTTCATGGAACCGAGCTCCATACATTCCGTTTTCATGATAGCACTTCCATTTATAGTGCAGAGCCATATATGGAGCCATTTTGCCATTGCGCCGTCGCAAATTGAGAGACTGTCTCATTTTGAGTGATTCCCTTAGTGCAATTCAGAGCCTTCGTGAGCTGTACAACTACCATCCCATTGTTCAGCGAATCCAGGATGACGTCCATGTTTTATATGCTTCTGGCGTTAATGTAGTATGTGCTTGAATACCTGGTCACTTTGGTTTGCCAGGGAATGAAGTGATGGATTTGGCAGCTAAGGCGGCAACTACAGAACCCAGTGTTACAATATCTCATGTAATCTCTGAAGACTTTAGGTTTGTTGTGCGGAGAACGGTTATATCGTGCTGGCATGAGGGTGGTTATCTCTTTGCAGAAATAAGCTTACAGTAGTGAAGAACATTCCAATAAACTGGGTAACTTCCTCTTGTATATCCTAATGTGAGGAGGTCATATTGACTCAATTGTTTATTGGTCACTGCAATTTTATGCATGGTTACTTTTTTAAGGGGGATCCTGCTCCTCTTTATCTGCAGTGTAGCGAAAATCTGAAGTTTGTGTCAAAGGTAAATTTTCAAATGCGGATTTAGTCATATTAATATCAGGTGTTTCATACTTCTTGATTTAGTTTTATACATTCATATTTATTTTTGGCTTTTGCTATGATTTTCGTATTGATCTATATCTCTGACTTTTGTTATGATTTTTATATTCGTCTTTATCTTTGGCCTTTGCAATGATCTGTTTTACAAGGATGCTAGTGACCTAGTATTGAATGCCCTTAAACATAAATCATCATTCATAGCACTTCAAACAACCCTGTATATGGAAACTTTTGTGTTATCATTTTTAATGTCTTAAAAATGATTCTAATGATTTTAAATACTATAATGTGTTTAAGATAATTACATGACTAATAAAATGCATATTTTGATCTCTCTGTGAATAGCCTGAGAAGTCCTCTTTATTGGGAAGGTGTTTTGTATCGTTTTGAATAATGGGTACATTATAAAAACAGAGGAAACATTTAAAAAATGTAGATCTCATTAAAACACAAGGTTATGTCAATTAACTGAGGTTATGGCAACAACCATTTCTGAAATATTCATTGTTATGGATTTAAATTTTCAAATACTGAATACTTGTTTTAAAGTATATGAAATACTTATATACATATAATAAAGAGAGAACGTTTAAGTGTGGTAACTTGAAAACCATTTGCATGATTTGGATAACCCTTTTGCCATTTTTATTTCATAAATTACTGAAAGGTTAAAAAGGATTTACAAAGCCCATACTTGAATACAAATGCATTGGAGTTTCAAAAGAGCATGCTTGCAAAGAAGGCTTTGGCTTTTAGTTGAGAGTGCTATGGAGTAGAAGATAGTTGTTACTCCATAGAATATGCATGTAAAATAAAACAATGCCACAGCTATTTCTTTCCAAGCATGTATGTTAAGAGTATGTATTATGTATTATGTAACTTTTACGTTATTAAATAAATGGAACCAAGGAGGAGGTACATAGGTATAAAGGATTGCCTATTGTGATTAAAAAAGTTACTCGACCATTCTAACCAAAAATGTTCCACTGCCAAAGGGTTCTTATAGGCCATGTGCATATCCAAAACTTGGAAGACTGTTGGGGGGAGATTAAGGAAGACGGATGTTCCACCGATGTTTCTCATAATTTTGCGTGAATATCAGGGGATTGTTCATCTGTTAATAGGAGTAGTATAACGCTGCACTACTAATGAAAAAGTCCTATAAACCCCTACTTAACTCATACAAATAATTATTATAATTTTAATACTGTGACGCAAGGGCTATGGCCCAAGATTATTGGGAGTCAGTACCATGGTTGGAATAAACAATGATAAAGACTGCTCACCAGTGTAAACACCAGCTGCGCTATCGGTAGATAACTAGAAGCTTCTTGAAGCTTCTTCTCCCCCTAGTCTCAAAAGTGTGTCAAAATAGTTCTGAACAAATAGACTGCAGAGTTTAAATGCAACTGTTCTTCCATTTTTATGATAAATATTGTGGATGACAATTACCACTATAATTGAAGAAAACATTGTGAAAATCCATAATGCAGTGTTAAAACTGATATATGAAACAAGGTAGGTGAGCTAGCTGATATTCATAACATCTCTCGTCTGGAACATTTTTCACAAGAATTTCACATAAGAAAGCTTGCAGTGCAATGGGTGCCACGTTTATTAATCATGGAACATAAGCAGGCCTGAATGTACACCCCACATGGGTTGGATATGTTCAGATGCAACTTGATTGACTTTTTGCAATGTTTTGCAACATCACTATTGACAAAACATGGATTCACCACCTTTGCAGAGATGAAGTAGCAGTCCAAACAATGGTGCAAGAGGTTGAAAGTTCTCTAAAGGGTGTAGTGTGTTGCTTAAGCAGCAAAGGTGAGAGCCATTGTTTTCTGGGATAACTGGAGTGTGGTGTTAATGGATTATCTGGAAAATGCCAAAACGACCAACAATGAGTACTATGCTGCTTTTCTGGAGCAGTTAAAAGATGCTTTGAATGCCAAACATACGAATTTGTTCTAAAGAATGTTTTCACCAAGACAATCCACCAGCACATACTTCTTCAGTTGTGATTACCAAGTTCCATGACTTATACCTTGAATGGCTGCCACATGCACCATATTCACCAGATTTAGCTCCCAGTGACTTTTTCTTCTTCCCAAATATAAATAAATGTCTCACTGGACAGAGATTTACCTCAAATGTGGACATCATAGATCACTTAAACACTTATTTTGCAGCATTGGACAAATCATTTTATATTGAAGGTATAAAGAATTTAGAATATCATTGACCCAAGTGTATAGAGTTGGAAGGTATGTATTTCATTAAAAATAAAATAAAAGTTGGGTTGAAAATCTTGAGTTTTCTTTATCAGTTCAAGAGCTTTCCAAACAGTTCTTGTGTTAGCATAGTGCACCCATGCCCAGTAGCAAATTATAATGACCTAACATTTAAGGAGCACCATTAGAGGTAGCATACCAAAGTACCTACAGAATAACTATCACTATGACATTAAACAAGCAGAAAAAAGTCATTCACAGCAAAAAGCAGATTATATGTTTTGTATCTTCAGAAACAAACAACAAATACAAACCACAGTGGAGCAAAAGCGAATTAAACTTTTAACCTGAAGCATTTGAAGAGTTGTTAGTGGACAGGGTCAATTTCAGTAGGTAGTTCAATACCTACATGTAAGATTCAGTACTTTATTTGGTTATTATTATTATTATTATTATTATTATTATTATTATTATTATTATTATTATTAATATTATTATTATTATTTAAAGTGTTGTTACAATGGCTGAGCAAAAGATCTGTTGTAAGTAAAACATACAGTAAACCCTCAAACAAATGTATCGGTCTGAGTGGCTCAGTTGGCTAGGCACTGACCTTCTGATCCCAAGGTCACAGGTTCAATCCTGGCCTAGACTGATGGTTTTTAAGTGTGCTTAAAAGCCCCATGTCTGTAAATTTACTAGCATGTAAAAGAGCTCCTGTGAGACAAAATTCTGGTGGCACTGAATTGATCCTGGCAATTGACAGAACAAACATATATATATATATATATATATATATATATATATATATATATATATATATTAACAAACAACACTCTCTCACTAGAGCAAATGTAATGATGCAATACATGAAAATATGATGTGATATAGTGCCTAGAAGTCAACCTTAGGGTAAAAGCAGTGGTAAAAGTTTACATTTAATTCAACTTTAACATGCTTAATTCCAACATTTTTGTAATCTTCTATACATTGATTGTTTTCTTCTTATAACGTCAGGTTTTCTAATCTAGGTATTTCTCCTTTTTTTCTCTCCCTCTTTTTATTTTAGGGTGATTCAAAGGCAGTCAAAGCAACTGCTCCAGATACACCTAAGTCTCCACCAGCCCCTTCAAGGGGTTCTAAAGTTGCCTTTGCAGAACCTCAGCAGGGGAATGAGAGCCCTGCAGCACAAGGTTCATAAAAGGAATTCAAGAAGAATTGGCCAGAAGATATGTTGTAATTACCAATAGTATTTTGAGTTAACACTTAAGTTTTATTGCATGATATGATAGAAAGCAAATTTATAGTAATACAGAATCACAACATATCAAAAATTATGGTGCTTTAATGATAAGTTTTCCAGAAATAACAACAAGATAACCATAATTGAGTAGTATCTTATACATCAATGCAAGTATTTTTGGTCTGTACTACTGAATGTATAGATTGTTAAAAATCTCTTTGTATGAATTTTTGTGCACAATATAGTATACCAAAGCACACAGTTTTAGGCAATGTCTATGTCTCTATTGAAATTGCCTTTTGACATCAAACAGCATTCAATGAGATTGGTTGCAGGTTCAAACCCAGCTGAGGGCAGTGGATTTTTTTCGGGCGTAAAAGTCCTTAGCATAGCTTCCTTCAGAAGGGAAGTAAAGCCAGTGGTACCGTGTCATAGATTTACAGCACATAAAAGAACCTCAAACCTGATAAAGAGGCCTATGAGCAAAATTTCTGGTCTTTCATGCCCAAAATATAATGGGACGCTAAGAACCATAGCAGTTAAAGAGCATCCACAAATAAAAAACTCAATTATTTTTTAATTTTTTTTTTTACCTTTCACCAATGCCTATTCAATTATTTTATGCCTCATAGTATTTTCATAATTCCCTTGTCCTGCTTTTTCATTACTTTTCAGGGCCTGAACTAAAGATACCATTTCACTTCCACAGCTCTCCAATAGGCACCCAAAACCTCATAATACTCACACTCCTTGTTTTATTTTAATAGTTGCAACACAGCATTTTCAACAACTTCCCCAGTTAATGCCACTCTTATACAGATGACTCTTAATTAAGACATCTCCTTCTGGAGAATTCTAACTTCTTCATTCCTGAAAATTGCTTGCAATACCTTGCAGCTTCCTCAACACAGACTGCCAGTTGGTCTGATGCCATCACCATCTCCTTATTCTATGTTTTGAACAGCCATAACAGCCACAACATTGGTCAGCAGTGAGGCCATTACCTGAGTCAACTGAAACCACATTTGGGGTTTCTCCAAGACTGCCACGAACATGAAATCTCAGATCTCAAAAATTGAGGAGGAGTTTAGAACATGGATATACATCACAAGAGACATCAATAACAGTTCAAGTTGCCTAACTTCAAAGGACAGGCAACTTAGATAACATCAATTATCCAAGTAATATGCAATAGGTTTTGATATTATAGAATAAGATTGCAAATACAAGTAAGCTTATCTGATTAAGCTCAAAACCTTAAGTGATATTTATGAGTAATTCAGGAATAAAATCAGAACAAATAATGGTGTTATTTATATAAAATATATCTACACATTAAAAGTAATTTCTACTTATGCTCTGTTTAAAAGCATATCCTCATATTGCAGCATATGTGATAAAACACTCCTCCCACTAAGGTAGATAGTGAGCATGTCTGGCAAGTGCTACCTGGCAGATGATTCGAGAGGGAGAAGGGTGCTAGTTACTCTCAAAGAGTCTGGAAGACTAATCAAAAACATTGGTGAACTTACGAGAATTGATCTCTACTATGCCTCGACAGCATCACAAAGTTTCCATAAAACTAGTACTGGGTATAAAGGTAACTAAATTTGCTGCAAAACCAGTTATTTTTATGTGACATAATGTGCTGGTTCCTCAGTGTGTTCTACAAGTAAGTAAGGCTGTTATCCAAATGACATACTTACTCAATGAGTTTTTCATGCAGCTAGAGTGAGGTAGAGAGAAGTCCTGTTAGCAAGTGACTGGAAAAGAAAAAGTAAGTCCTATGTTTACCACTCCAGTGAGTGAGGCAGAAGGAAGAAGAGGCAGCTTTGCACATGATTCATTACATTGAAATGAAAAGAAAAGGAAGTGATAGTGAAAACTGAACCAAGTCACACTGGTGTCAGGATCGTGATTTAAAAGCCACAATGGAGGAAATGCTTAAAAATAATTGGCCAGAATGGAGAAAATGTAAGTGAAATGAAGAGTGCAAATTTTGGAATGAAGAAAATAGAGATGGAAATGAAATCCAAAATGGATAAGATGGTAAATGAAATGAACAAAAGGGACAAAATGAAAACCGAAATCAGTTTGAATTGACTCTGTAAAATGCTTCAGTGAACAACTTGAAAGATGAATTCGATAGGGAGCTAGAAAAAAAATCTGATATAGAAGGAAATGTTAATGCAGTGGAAGAACATCTAGATTAGCAAGAAAAATGCATAGACCATCAGACAAAGGAGAATAAGAGGATGATAAGAGGCTGCAATAAGAGAGCATCTGAACCAACAGGTGAAAGAAAGCAAGAGGATGATGGATGTTGAAGTGGGTGGAAGCCAAGATCTGTGATGAAGTAATGGGTCCAAAGATTACGAGACTGCTAATGCAAAAGCAGTGAATCCTCCAAAGTTACACTGCACTTTGTCCTAGGCAGTGTTTAACTGGCACTTTGAGACCATTGCTACCCACAATGGATGGACGCCGGCGGAGAACACAAATTTTAGCTGCCCTGCAGGCAAAACCCTTCGCACCTTTCCTGCCGGAGGCTTGATTAAACTGATGGAGGGGAGCTATCGAGAACATTGCCTGACCGCCGCTTACCAGGCCAGCTGAAGGCAAAAGTGCAAAAACCAGACGAGACGTTACAAGAATTCGCCAATGAGGTAAAACGCCTATCTGACGAATTTACCACCGGGCTTTATTTCCGAAGAGGAAGACCACACGTTTATCAGCGGAATAAGAAATAGGGTGGTGAAACAGCAGTTTCTCCAGGCAGAAACTCGTAACGTCAACGACGCCCTGGCGGCTGGTCTCTACATTTAGCGGCAAAGATGACGGCCGGAAGAGCCACACAAATGCCAGCTGCGAAAGACGACAGGCGGCGCCAACCACAACAGCTTAACCGTCGTAGAACGGGGTGGGATACTTAGTGCTGGGGTTGCGAATGGACCGAATACCTAAGGGGGAATTGCGGGTACACCCTGGCCGAGTATTAGAAAAACTAATAAATGCTGGTGTGAAGAGGGTACATCGGTGCCTCCATCACTTTACCCTTACTACGTGTTGAACATGTGGTTGGGAAAGGCGAGGATGGTCTCGTGGCGCACAGATGGATTTGGGACTGGCCCTGCAGGATGGTGGTAGACACACGGACCTCACTATCATAAGTCCCGATGTGTTATGTGAACTACCAAAGAAGATGCTGGTAAAGTGCTACGAACCGCCTCGGGTTAAACATTGCCCGTGACAGAGGAAGCTTACCTGGAGTTAACCCTTGATAGAAGCACGCTACAATTAAATTAAACTGAGTTTTATTTATGGACGCTCCTTAACTGTTATTATCCTTAGCGTCCCATTCTATATTGGGAGTGAAAGACCGGCAATTTTGCTCAGAGGCACTTTATCAGGCTTGAGGTTCTTTTACCTGTCATTCTTTTACAACACGGCACCACCAGCTTTACTTCCCTTCCGAAGGAAGCCATGCTAGAGATTTTACGCCCGAAAAAATCCATCCCTCTCTGCCGGGTTTGAAACCGCGACCTCGGGAACTAGATGTTAGCATGGTACCCCTGGACCACGGAGGGCGACTAAAATTATTTTGACGGAGGAGCGCCCCGCCGTCACAAGGGCGCTGTTTCTTGCTCAGGAGACCTTACTGGTGAGGTATTAAATGCCACCAACCGGAACCAGGAACTACTTAGGGGTACTGCCTCGGGAAATTCTGAGTCGGTTGCCTGTACAATTATGGGACCAGAGATACAGAGAACCACCTGCACACCAAGAAACTGGATGGCCGTCTGCGTGACCTTGTTCAGTAGGCAGCCAATAACTTCTCAAGAGAAGAGAAGAAGCAGATACTTAACCTACTCGCGGAATTCCAGGACTTCTTCAGCCTGTCAGAAGATTATGACGGCACCGATAATGATGAATCGCACCGACATTGGCAAGCTCGACCGATTAGACAGCTGCTTTGCCGTGTCCTGACAGCGAAGTAGAAGGAAACATGGACATAAAGACCAGAGGCATAATAGAGGAATCCGACTGTTGTCGTACTGGTGAAAAAGAAGTATGGAGATCTGCGCTTCTGCATTGACTACCGGCATCTGAATGACGTCGCTAAGAATGACTGCTTTCCGCTACACCGGATTGACACCCTGGATACCTTAGCGGGGGCCCAATGATTTTCCACCCTAGACGTGAAATCGGGATACCGGTAAGTGGGAATTTAACCCGACAACAACGAGAAGACAGCGTTTTCCATTACAAAGGAATTGTGACAGTTCACGGTAATACCTACCTGTCGAACCCTACAACGCTCCGCAACATTCCAGAGACACCTGGAGTCTGTGATGAGAGGCTCATCTACGACCTTGCTTCGTTTATCTTGATGAAGTCATTTTATACGCAATACATTCGAGGCTCAACTGACCAACTTGAAGCTATTCCAAAGGTATCGTTAGGCCAACCTCATGATAAACCTCAAGAAGTGTCAGCTGTTTAGAAAGAAATTAAGCTACCTGGGACAAATGGTAAGGCCTGATGGAGTAGATGCGAATACCAAGGTATCAAAGAATTGCACCGCCTAAGGAATAAACAAGAACTATGGGGTTCCGGATCTTTGCACATAGTATCGAAAATTTGTGGCGGGGTATGCAAATATTGTCCAACCGCTGACACAATTGACAGATGAACGACGAGCCTTCCAGTGGTTCGACCAAGCTGAGGCAGCTTACCATACACTGAAAATTCTCTGTGCACGACCCCAGTACTAGGATACACCATCTCCGGTAAGTTCATTGTGGACACGGATGCCAAAGAGGTAGGCCTTGACAGCATCCTCTGTCGCCCTCCGTGGTCTAGGGGTACCATGCTAGCCTCTAGTTCCCGAGGTCGCGGGTTCAAGCCCGGCGGAGGACGATGATTGTTTTCGGGCGTAAAAATCCTTAGCATGGCTTCCTTCGGAAGGGAAGTAAAACCAATGGTCCCTTGTATATTTAAATACATAAAGGAACCTCAAGCCTGATAAAGAGACCTCTGAGCCAAATTTCCGGTCTTTCACGCCTAATATAGAATGGAACACTAAGAGCCATAGTGGCTAAAGAGCGTCCATAAATAAAACTCAGTTATTTATTTTGACAGTAACCTGTCGCAAGAGCAGGAGACGAAGAGGGAGTACTGATCTACTTCAACAGAACCCTGTTCAAGATCGAAACGAAACTACTGCGTGAGACGACGAGAACTGTTGCAGAAACGCGAAACAGTTCCAGAAGTATTTTTACAAAATTAAATTGTATTGTATTTGTGGACGCTCTTTAACTGCTGTGGTTCATAGCGTCCCATTGTATATTGGGCGTGAAAGACCGGTAACTTTGCTCAGAGGCCTCTTAATTAGGCTTGAGGTTTTTTTACGTGACGTAAATCTACGACACGGACCACCGGCTGTACTTCCCTTCCGAAGGAAGCCGTGCTACGGACAGGACTGTCACCTCCGAACGAACCATTCTGCCCTAACCTGACTGTTAGGCTTTCGCCACTTCTGAACAGTCCCCTGGATCCCAAGGCTGCAGGAGTACAGTCTTACCTCGGAGCATCAAGCTGGAAGACGTCATTCTAACACAGACGTCCTTTCCATAAGACCGTGCCAGGAATCATTAAACAGGTGAGTCATTTGTCAGAGATTGGGTCTGTAGGGGTGTTATCCTCCATGGTCTAGGGGTACCATGCTAGCTACTAGTTCCCGAGGTCGCGGGCTCAAACCTAGTGGAGGGCGATGGATTTTTGTGGCGTAAAAATCCTTAGCATGGCTTTCTTAGGAAGGGAAATAAAGCCGGTGGTACCGTGTTGTAGATTTACGGCGCGTAAAAAAACCCAAGCCTGATAAAGAGGCCTCTGAGCAAAATTTCTGATCTTTCACGCCCAATATAGAATGGGATGCTAAGAACCACAGTAGTTAAAGAGCGTACATAAATAACATTCAATTTTTGCGTCTGTAGGGGGGGCCATGTGAGTGGCTGTGTTGCTTGAACAGGTCACTGAATGAGCCACGTTCTTGACTGAACTTTGACGGCCTGCCGAACACCTCTATTAGGACACGCCTGTCGGAGGTGAGATCTGCCACACGAGGAGCAAACTTGTTATTGTCTAGAATAGGTCACATACGCTTCGTGACCAACAGCGCATATGTTGGACGGAATCGACTGCAACATAAAGAGATGGTTGCTTACTGTATCCTACGAGTGAGTGAGGCTGTTATAGAAGTGATGTACTTAATCACTGAGTTCTTTGTTAGATTAGAGCAAGGCAGAGAGAAGTTGGTGTTCGACAGCTTGCTAGCGACTGGAAGAGAGAAACAAGTCCTGTGTTCGACTCAGTGAGTGAAGCGGAAGAAAGAAGAGGCTGCTTCGCGCATAACTAATTTCGCTGCTTGGTGAAAAGAAAAGTTGAAGTGACGGTGAAAACTCAACTAAGTCTCAATTATTCTACCAATTGCACGAATTATGAAACAATATTTAAACCCAAAAGCAAATGTAACATTTTACGCAAAATTCAAACCCGTTGTAAGAATTTATTTTTAAAACCAGTAATTAAATGTATGATATTTGACAAAATCCTAGAAGTTGATGCAGTAATTTGTGTCATAAATTATTTAAATGTAAAGAATGATTATAGTATGTATATGCATTTTTATGTGACATTGATTTGAGATATTTGTTGATTGTAATTATTGTTGAGAAGTAAGTTTATACTGCCTTACTGAAACTGACAATAATAGCGTGCAATAATGCAGCGAGGGGGTGAGCTGTTTATCATTATTAGAGACGAGGAAGTTACGTAATGTTGGCGCGTTTTTCTTTAGAATTTGCTGGAACATTTTCCCTAGAGCATATGTATTCATAATTTTCATTGGATATAAAAATAGACGCTAATGTTGGCGCGTTTTATTAGCCAATAGCAACTCAGTTATAATCTTTAGGCATATAGGGGTGTAGGAGTATAAAAAGGGCTAGATTAGAGGTAGACCCCGTCAGTTCGTCGAAAACATTTGTACGTTACACGTCGCCTTCAGTCCAGCAGAAATATTATACGTCGGCTATCGATTCGCAGGTTACGCGTAGCAGAGTTATAAAAAATCTAAAAGTGTTGCAAAGTTAATTATACAAAAAGTGGAAGTACGCGAATTAAGAATGATCAGTAATGAAGTTATTATAACAGTTTCAGTTTGGCGAGTGTCAAGATCAAAGTGTAAATGTGATAGTGAATGTGTTCGACAATAAAAAGTGTAAAACAAATTCTTTCATCAGTGCTATCTTTGGATAAAAGACTCCTTTCCGTTTACACAACCTGTATAAAGAGAAGTGCTCGACCAAAAAGATCATAGCTAGTCGGAGGACAGTGAACCAAAATTAAATAAAATAACAGTAGCATTCTTTCAAACAAAAACTAATACTGCCGAAAATTGCTAACATCAGATGGAGCTAACAAACCTAACAAAGAATCACGTCACAAAATGGCTTCACCACGTGGAGTAAACACAAATACACAAACAACATTAATAATTCCGTCGCAAATTGGCTCCCAAACGTGGGGCTCAACAAATTAAATAAATATAACAAGTATACCACTTAAAATTGGCGCCCAACGTGGGGCACGATGACCAGGAAAGGAGCAGAATGACCAGGAAGGAGCAGAATAACCAGGAAGAAGCAGAATAACCAGGAAGGAGCAAAGGAACCAGGACGTGGAACGAATGGAGCAGTAAACTGAACTACAAGACTCAGATTCCAGAAACAACTACAGGGACGACAGACGACGCGGATGAGAGGACATCGTAATTCCAAGATTACAAGGCAACAGGGGAATTCAACTACAGGACACCAAGACAACGTAGGTTCATCATAATACGACGCAGAAGCAACATATAATCTAGGAGAGAGAGGCAGAAAGCTGGACATCAAAGCAACATCAGCAGATAGCATCAGAAAGGTTAGAAAAGTGTGATTTTTATTCTAAAAAAAAGGTGTAAAAATTTAAATGTACCTTAGAAGCGGTAGGATAAAGAAAACAATGGCTACTAATAGTATTGAAGAAACAATGATGGAAGGAGATAGTGTAACAGTTAGCTGTAATTCAATACAGGGTACAGAAAATAGCTCAAACAATGTAGTATTTGAGGGAGGAAATGTTAGTGCAGAAAGTGAGAATAGAATAGCATGAAATGTTAATTTTGATGCTAGTATGATGATGGAAATGCTGAGAAAATTTATAGATCAAAACAGGGAAGATATGAAAAAGAATAATGAGAATATGGAAAAGAATAAGAGGGAATTAAGGGAAGATATTATTAATAGTTTAGAACAAAAACTAGATCAACATAAGAAAGAATTAAGGGAAGATATTAGTAAGAGTGTAGAACAAAAAATATATCAGAGTTTTGAGGAATTGAGAGAAGCTATAAAAAAGATCATAGGAAATTAATTGAAGATATTGGTAGGAGTAATGAGATATTAGAGCAAAAAGTAGATAAAAGCAGGGAAGAAATTGAAAAGAAAGTTATGAAGCTAGATAGTAGTATGCCAAGAATGAGAAATGAGAATGAGGAAGTAATAGCAAGTGAGATAGGAGAAATTTTGCCAAGAATGAGAAATGAGAATGAGGAAGTAATAGCAAGTGAGATAGGAGAAATTTCAAAGAAAATGTCAGATATGAGCAGGGAAATAGATAACAAAAAAGTGAGGTTAATACTAAAAGTGAACATGTTGATGTAGAATGTATAGAATCAGGTAGTAGAATGAATAGAATCAGGTAGTAGAATGAGTATCATTTCAAGTGAGCTAAGAGAGATAAAAGAGGTTATGAATGTAGATGTGAATCAGGCGCAAGTTAATTTCAGAGGGGAGATATCAGAAATACAGAAGGAGTCAGTAATGCAAAGAAATAAATTGTACGAAGAAGTTAAAGTTTTGCCTGTAAATAATCAAAAGCTAACTTCTGAAATTCACAAGTACCAAGCTGTTCAGAATGAAAACTCCAATCCAGTACAAGTTAGTACAGATTTGTTAAAGTACTTTCAAATTAAAGAGATAGTAGAAGAATTGAAAATGACAGTTGTTAAAAGATGTGTTGTTCAGGAAACTTTAGATTGTTTTCAAATGTTATCAGGGGACGAAATTTCATTTGAATCCTTTAAGAGGTTATCCATGAACATAATTTTGAAGGTTAGGATACGGCTACGAGTAATGTTTAGCCACAGACAATTTGATCCAGGAGGGTAAATAGCAATGAGATGTAAAGTAAATGCTGGATAGTTAAAGATGACCTGCAGAGAAATGTATTGGAACGTAAGAGGGTTAATTATGTATGTACGTCATAAGAAAGGAGAAATAAAATTTTGGACATAACTAAATTTTTTAAAAGGAAAATAACATTTTCTTAGTAACTGTAACAGCATTTGAAATGAAGCATAATGTTATATTAAAGTAAAAGTACGTAAATATAATTCCAAGAGTATTGTGAATATAATGTACAAAACAACAAAAATGGGGTAAAAATAATTAAAAACAAATACTTATGTAGCAAACAGAAAAATGTGAAACAGTGTCTAGATTTAAGAGATGTAAATATATTTGTGTAGAGGGTGAATATTTTTGGTAAATATGTTTAATTAAAAAAATTATTGAATGCATAAATTTTTGTCAACAATATAAGAGAGTAAGCCAATTTTGTAACAGTAACTAAATAATTCAGGGTACAGTATTTGCTATAAAAAAATTGTGATGTCAAATTAATGTCTAAACACATTAGACCAGAGCCAGTAAGTAGTGGCAAGATAAAGGAAAAACATATGTCGTGTGTTAAATATGTGTGAAGTGTTAAGTGAAAGTGATAGCGTGTGTTCCAAGATTTAGGAGACTAAAAACTCAATTATAAAATTTCCAAACAAGTTGTAAATATTTATAATTATGTTTCTAGTGGGGCATATGATGCAGTAATTTGTGTCATAAATTATTTAAATGTAAAGAATGATTATAGTATGAATATGCATTTTTATGTGACATTGATTTGAGATATTTGTTGATTGTAATTATTGTTGAGAAGTAAGTTTATACTGCCTTACTGAAACTGACAATAATAGCGTGCAATAATGCAGCGAGGGGGTGAGCTGTTTATCATTATTAGAGCCGAGGAAGTTACGTAATGTTGGCGCGTTTTTCTTTAGAATTTGCTGGAACATTTTCCCTAGAGCATATGTATTCATAATTTTCATTGGATATAAAAATAGACGCTAATGTTGGCGCGTTTTATTAGCCAATAGCAACTCAGTTATAATCTTTAGGCATATAGGGGTGTAGGAGTATAAAAAGGGCTAGATTAGAGGTAGACCCCGTCAGTTCGTCGAAAACATTTGTACGTTACACGTCGCCTTCAGTCCAGCAGAAATATTATACGTCGGCTATCGATTCGCAGGTTACGCGTAGCAGAGTTATAAAAAATCTAAAAGTGTTGTAAAGTTAATTATACAAAAAGTGGAAGTACGCGAATTAAGAATGATCAGTAATGAAGTTATTATAACAGTTTCAGTTTGGCGAGTGTCAAGATCAAAGTGTAATGTGATAGTGAATGTGTTCGACAATAAAAAGTGTAAAACAAATTCTTTCATCAGTGTTATCTTTGGATAAAAGACTCCTTTCCGTTTACACAACCTGTATAAAGAGAAGTGCTCGACCAAAAAGATCATAGCTAGTCGGAGGACAGTGAACCAAAATTAAATAAAATAACAGTAGTATTCTTTCAAACAAAAACTAATACTGCCGCAAATTGCTAACAAACCTAACAAAGAATCACGTCACAAAATGGCTTCACCACGTGGAGTAAACACAAATACACAAACAACATTAATAATACCGTCGCAAATTGGCTCCCAAACGTGGGGTTCAACAAATTAAATAAATATAACAAGTATACCACTTCAAAGTGCTACTTTCTTTTTAATCCTCCTCAATCAGAAACAACAGTTGTGTGATATTTAATATATATTGTATATTTATAGATTTATATATAATAAATATTTGTTTAAACGTGCAGGAATAATAAATCAGTAGGCTTATGCAATAGTCAGATCTTTTAACAGTTGGAGGCTATGTAATGGCTTTGATATTTCGTACTCTTTGCATGACCAGGAGACAAAAAAAAGGAAGAAAGAAAGAAAAAATAACGACTCCCCATAGGAGAAAACTACAAGTATTCGAAAGTCCAAACCAATAAAATAAACTTCTCGGAAACGGTTAACTGCTAAAAAATGTATTTTACATAAATTATTGTTTTAATGAGATCTACATGTTCTGTGTAGTAGGATTTTCTCTGCTATCTCATAACGGTTTAGCAGTTAGGCAAAAGTCATTCAGAATGAAGAGGACTTCAGAGGCTATCCCAGAAAATTCAAGATATACATTTCATTTATCATAAAAACATCTTAAACATAATATGGTACTTTAATCAAGCAATTTTTGAGAAAATCAAAATTTTCGAAAATTTTTCCACATAAAGGATAGTTTAGAAATATTTATGTCCAACCTTGAAAGATACTGAACTCAAATACCAAGTTTGGTATTTAACCGCTTTTCGTTCTTAGTTATACTATTCACAGACAGACACACGGACCTTCTTCTAAAAATGCTTGTGTTTAGGGGGCCTCAAAACCTGTTTCCGATGAAATCTCCATATCAAAATTTTGGGTGGAACCAATACCTCTCCTACTTACTGTAAGTAGTAGTGGTAGTAAACACGGCTTCTCTCTCTCTCTCTCTCTCTCTCTCTCTCGCTCTTAGCTTCCTCCACTGCCGAGACCCCAAAGACATTCCACGTTTGGTGCTGAAAAACATTAAGCAGCAGAGTACCTCAGGACATTACTGGTATAAGATTTCACCACAAGCCACATTACACCAACTCATCACCACATAACACATATCATAATGAATATCAATAACGTTTACCATAAAAATCGTATAATGCATAAACTGTAACTATGTAACTCTACCCATATAAATTGTAATTGTATTATTGTACCATAATAATTGTTTGTATGTTATACTCAATAAAGAAAAGAAAAACAATCGTAAAAAAGTACCTGCCGCCGTCAGCCACAAATCACTAAATTCGCGACTGAAAGGGGAAAATCGCTAAAACACCCTAGGGCAACTTTGGAAGCCCTTAATCCCCCAACAGCAGCGGCGGCGGCAGCAGCAGCAGCAGCAGCTTGAACATACATGCAATTGCAGAGTACCCTTGTGGCAACGTTTAACAAAATCAAATTGAAATTAAATTGAGTACTATGATCCTTAGCGTCCCATTCTGTATTGATCGTGAAAGGCAGGAAATTTTGCTCAGATGCCTCTATTAGGCTTGAGGTTCTTTCACGTGCCGTAAATCTACTACACGGGACCACCGGCTTTACTTCCCTTCCAGAGGAAGCCATGCTAAGGATTTTTATGCCCGAAAAGATCCATCGCCCTCCACCGGGTTTGAACCTCGGGAACTAGTGACATGGTAAGGCTACACCACGGAGGAGACAACTTTTAACGACTGTCATTAGTTATTCCTCTGTTATATCGAATACATGGTCGAAGGTTCTTCTTCCTCTTCTTATTTAATGACGTCCTGAGAATAGCTGTGATCTCTCTTTAATATCTATATACCAACAATATTTTATTATTCATCACTTTAAATTCTTATTAGTATTATTGTTGAATGGCAACCCTTTTAATATTTACACTAATCACTTCACTTATCTTTAATATCATTAAAAGTATATTTACTTTCTCTACTACGTATAGTAAGTAGGGGAAGTATTGCATTCCGCCCAAAAATTCGATACCTATCGAGATTTCACCGGAAATACATGTTTTGAGACCCCCTGAATAAAAAAAGCATTTTTGGAAACATGTCCGTGTGTGTGTCTGTGTGTTTGTGTCTGTGTGTGTGCGTGTGCGTGCCGTGCGCGTGCGCGTGCGCGTGTGTGAACAGCATAACTCAGAAACGAACAGTCGGATAAACACCAAACTTGATATTTAGGTTCAGTATCTTTCAGAGATTCGACACGAAGGTTTTCAAGAAAATCCCCCCACTACAGATTACCCTTTACATGGAACATTTTTCGAAAATTTTAATTTTCTCAAAAATGGTCTAACGAATTTTATTAAAATATCATATGTTTAAGATATTTTCATGACAAATGAAATGTATATCTCGAATTTTCTGGGAATGTCTCCAAAAGTATTCTTCATTGTGAACGACTTTTGCATAACTGGTAAACCATAAGAGATAGACAAAATTTTACTACACAAACAATGTAGATCGCGTTAAAATACACGATTTATGTCATATACATATTTTTTGTTGAGTGAAGCATTTTCGAGATATTGCTTGTTATTCCCTTAAATTTTACAATACTTATACTTTTTCTCAAATTCGTTATTCAATGTTTTTTGTTCTGGTAATGCAAAGAAAATTGAATACTCCACATAGCAACCAGCTCTTAAAATATTTTACTATAGCTTAAAGCCTACCAATTCCCCTTAATCTACAATAAAATTAGTAATAAGATTAACATCTCGATATCTCGATTAACATGAAGCATATGGAGAATAAGCATTTGTAAAAATAGTTTTACAAGAGTAGAGAAAGTCATGTGAGTGTAGCACATCAATTTTTTTTCTTATTTTTCGTATTTGTTTTACCGTTTTTTCATCTGCTTATGAGTCTGGGTTTTATTCTTGTTATGGACGCATGCTTTATTTAGGTTGTTAAATATTCTTTTGTTTTGTCTCATAGGGTTTATAGTTTCTTATATCACATTTCCAACTTTAAAATTCACTTTTACCTTCAATAATATAACTTTTATTAATTAAAATCTTATTTTTACTTTTATTCGTAGCTCATACTAATAGGAAATTAATATGTATTTTTGGATGCTACCAGTTCTAATATTTTCTTTGAAGCAAAACATCTTGTAGTTTTGATTTAAGACATTTCCTTTTTCCAACATTTACCACTCCATCCTTAGTACTGATTTTACAAACTTTGAGGAATTCTTCTTTCTTGTATAACATTTTGTTTTGTAAATTTCCAAAACCAAATAAATCTAATACAAACTATTTTTCTCTTCCAAATTGTTCCAGCTTCGCTTTATGCCATTTTCTTTCCACTTGTCTATTTTCTGTTCGAAGGTTACACAGTTGGCAGGAGTAAACATCGCCAACCATTGACAGCTAAAATTACCCGGGTCGAAGTTGTCCCGTTCTACGGTAGTGTGTAACACAGAGTAGAATCTCTCTATATAATACATTATATTTGCAGAGTTGCAAATTTTGCTAGTAAAGAATAAAAACGATGTTATGCTTTAATTTATGTTTTTCTTTAAAAGAACATTTTGCTCTGATCCAAGTGTTTTAATAGACAGAAATTGACATACTGAATGTGAAATATTTTTCAAATGCTGTGTTTATTATCGAATGCATACACTACGTGATCAAAAGTATCCGGACACCTGGCTGAAAATGACGTACAAGTTCGTGGCGCCCTCCATCGGTAATGCTGGAAGTCAATATGGTGTTGGCCCACCCTTAGCCTTGATGACAGCGTTCACTCTCGCAGGCATACTTTCAATCAGGTGCTGGAAGCTTTATGGGGAATGGCAGCCCATCCTTCAAGGAGTGCGGAACTGAGGAGAGGTATCAATGTACGGTGAGGCCTGGCACGAAGTCGGCGTTCCAAAACATCCCAAAGGTGTTCTATAGGATTCAAGTCAGGACTCTGTGCAGGCCAGTCCATTACAGGGATGTTATTGTAGTGTAACCACTCCGCCACAGCCCGTGCAGTATGAACAGGTGCTCGATTGTGTTGAAAGATGCAATTGCCATCCCCGAATTGCTCTTCAACAGTGGGAAGCAAGAAGGTGGTTAATATATCAATGAAGGTCTGCGCTGTGATCGTGCCACGCAAAACAACAAGGGATGCAAGCCCTCTCCAGGAAAAACACGACCACACCATAACACCACCACCTCCGAATTTCACTGTTGGCACTACACACGCTGGCAGATGACGTTCATCAGGCATTCGCCATACCCACACCCTGTCATCGGATCACCACATTGTGTACCGTGATTCGTCACTCCACACAACGTTTTGCCACTGTTCAACCGTATAATGTTGACGCTGCTTACACCAAGCGAGGCGTCGTTTGGCATTTTCCTGCGTGATGGGTGGCTTATGAGCAGCCGCTCGACCATGGAATCCAAGGTTTCTCACCTCACGCCTAACTGTCAAAGTACTTGGAGTGGATCCTGAGGCAGGTTGGAATGCCTGTGTGATGGTCTGGATAGATGTCTGCCTGTTACTCTTTACGACCGTCTTCAAATGTCGGCGGTCTCTATCAGTCAACACACGGGGTCGGCCTGTACGCTTTTGTGCTGTACATGTCCTTCACGTTTCCACTTCACTGTCACATCAGAAACAGTGGACCTAGGGATGTTTAGGGGTGTGGGAATCTCGCATACAGACTTCTGACACAAGGGACACCCAATCACCTGCCCACGTTCGATGTCCGTGAGTCCCACGGAGCGTCCCATTCTGCTGTTTCACGATGTCTAATGACTACTGTGGTCGCGGATAATGAGTACCAGGCATTAGGTGGCAGCACAAAGCACCTAAGATGAAAAACGTATGTTTGTGGGGTGTCCGAATACTTTTGATCACATAGTGTACATGAACAAATCTTATGTGTTACATTTACTTGACCTTCTCTACTCATTCTTCAATAAACGAAAGATTATTTTTCTGTCTACTTCATATTAATAACATAGACTGTTTACAGAAATAGTTTTATTGCATATTTCCTTTACATAGAAATGACAGGATTATGGTAATACCGTAGGCTTAAGAGATAGTCAATAGTTGAAAAGCAGGTAACTATATGATGGCTTTGAAATCCCATTCTCTTTGCATGACCTTAAGAAAAAAGATAGCAATTTTTCTCTTGAGAAAAGTAGGTATTTGAAAATCCAAACCCATATCAAAGAATATCTTAGAAATGATTAACGCCACAAAACTTATTTGGCATAAATTGTGTGCTTTAAGAAGATCTGCATTTTTTGTGTAGTAAGGTTTTGTCTGTCTCTTATGGTTTACCAAAACTAGTTCAAAGTGAAGAGCATTTCATAGGCATGCCCAAAAATTTCAAGATAGACATTTTATTTGTCACGAAAATGCCTTAAAGATATGTTGAGAAAATAAGCAATTGCAAAAACAAATCTGTTATGTAACGGATAGTTTAAGTTGGAGAATTTTTCTGGAAACCTTCGTGTTGCATCTTTGAAAGATACTGAACTTAAATATCAAGTTTGGCATTTCTCAGACTCCAGTAGTATTAGTCCCGGATGAGCCAATTGATTTAACGATAATCCTGCCGCTAGGGGCGCTGGTGTCGCTAGTGTCGGTGCGTGCGACGGCGGCGGCGGTGTGTTTGAAAAGCGCCCTGAGCGGTAGGATTATCGTTATTGCAATTGGTTCATCCGGGACGAGTTGAAAGAATTGAGGATTAGGGTAAGGTGAAGGAAGAAGAGGAAGTGACGTGGAGTGTTTTGATTGGTTCGTTAATTTGGGTGGAAGATGAAGGAAGGAAGATGGAGGAGTATGGAGGTTGCGTGATGGAGAGGAGCTGGGTGGCGAGGTGTTGTCTGTGCGGAGGTCGGGACTGAAAGAGGGAAAATATGGGGGAGCGAGGGATAAAAAGTGTAACAGAAAGTGACGTGTGAAGTTGTGATTGGTGGGAATAAGAAGTGATGTTATTGGTGGAAAGGAGCAAATGAAGGTTGTTGATTGGTAAGAATAAGAGAGGTTATGATTGGTGGAAAGAAAAAGGAGTGGGGTATGTTGGAGGTGATGGGAAAGGTAAGTTTTGCTAGCAACAGGATTTGCAAAAGCCTGTCGTGAACTGATCAGCAATTTTTTTGAACGTTGGATGGTAGTTTTCTTGAGTGGATAGAGAGATGTGGCGATATGAGATGCGGTGGCGAAAATGGGAACTAAACAAGGTGGTTGAGACAAGAGGTTTAAGGACGAGGAAATTTGGAGGTTAGTGGTGAACATGGCGGTCGCAAGAGGTGTGGGTAAGGAGTTGCGGTGGTGAGAATGGGAACTAAAAGAAGATGGCGGTAGCAAGAGGTTAGAAGAGTAGATTTTGAGGTTAAAATAGTGGGAACTAAAAATGGCGGAGGGTCTGCGACAAGGAGATGCGGTGGGAACTAAACAAGATGGCGGTCGCAAGAGGAGGGTAAGGAGATTTGAGGTTACAGTACCAAAACACGAAAGGATATATTCCTACGCCAAGCAGGTCCGAAAAATAATTATGCGTGTGGTACTTACCTGTTACCGGTGTGGATGCGTCACCAAAAGCGCGGCACGCGAGGCGGAAAAATAAAAGCAAACTGTTTTTGAAAATGCTTAACCAGCTTTAAGATCAACCAACATCACTACGCACTGATATACCTAGGTTTTTAAAGCGGTACAGACACCCTTTGCAGAGGCGTAATTTAACTATACCAAAACCTGGTACTGGACCATCGTGATGGTCGCTAGCGTACGTAGGAGCAGGGTTCTCATAGCCGGTCGAAGCGGTCAAAAACGTGTACGACGTAGGTGTTCACAGTAGCTGCTGTCGAGTCAACCGTCGAGGTGTGAATAAACGAGATCTGTTCTCGCCGGCAATCTGGTTCGGAGATGTGAGCAGCGGCGAGGTGTTGTCTGTGCGGAGGTCGGAACTGAAAGAGGGAAAAGATGGGGAGCGAGGGATAAAAAGTGTAACAGAAAGTGACGTGTGAAGTTGTGATTGGTGGGAATAAGAAGTGATGTTATTGGTGGAAAGGAGCAAATGAAGGTTGTTGATTGGTAAGAATAAGAGAGGTTATGATTGGTGGAAAGAAAAAGGAGTGGGGTATGTTGGAGGTGATGGGAAAGGTAAGTTTTGCTAGCAACAAGATTTGCAAAAGCCTGTCGTGAACTGATCAGCAATTTTTTGAACGTTGGATGGTAGTTTTCTTGAGTGGATAGAGAGATGGGGCGATATGAGATGCGGTGGCGAAAATGGGAACTAAACAAGGTGGTTGAGACAAGAGGTTTAAGGACGAGGAAATTTGGAGGTTAGTGGTGAACATGGCGGTCGCAAGAGGTGGGGGGTAAGGAGGTGCGGTGGTGAGAATGGGAACTAAAAGAAGATGGCGGTAGCAAGAGGTTAGAAGAGTAGATTTTGAGGTTAAAATAGTGGGAACTAAAAATGGCGGAGGGTCTGCGACAAGGAGATGCGGTGGGAACTAAACAAGATGGCGGTCGCAAGAGGAGGGTAAGGAGATTTGAGGTTACAGTACCAAAACACGAAAGGATATATTCCTACGCCAAGCAGGTCCGAAAAATAATTATGCGTGTGGTACTTACCTGTTACCGGTGTGGATGCGTCACCAAAAGCGCGGCACGCGAGGCGGAAAAATAAAAGCAAACTGTTTTTGAAAATGCTTAACCAGCTTTAAGATCAACCAACATCACTACGCACTGATATACCTAGGTTTTTAAAGCGGTACAGACACCCTTTGCAGAGGCGTAATTTAACTATACCAAAACCTGGTACTGGACCATCGTGATGGTCGCTAGCGTACGTAGGAGCAGGGTTCTCATAGCCGGTCGAAGCGGTCAAAAACGTGTACGACGTAGGTGTTCACAGTAGCTGCTGTCGAGTCAACCGTCGAGGTGTGAATAAACGAGATGTGTTCTCGCCGGCAATCTGGTTCGGAGATGTGAGCAGCGGCGAGGTGTTGTCTGTGCGGAGGTCGGAACTGAAAGAGGGAAAAGATGGGGAGCGAGGGATAAAAAGTGTAACAGAAAGTGACGTGTGAAGTTGTGATTGGTGGGAATAAGAAGTGATTTTATTGGTGGAAAGGAGCAAATGAAAGTTGTTGATTGGTAAGAATAAGAGAGATTATGATTGGTGGAAACAAAAAGGTGTGGGAGTGGGGTATGTTGGAGGTGATGGGAAAGGTAAGTTTTGCTACCAACAAGATTTGCAAAAGCCTCTCCAGAACTCATCAGCAATTTCAGCAGACGATGTGCGTGGCGATAGGCCCGCTGCGATGAAAGAGCTGCAAACTGCGCGATAACTTGAAAAATATTGCCCGCCGTGACGCATTGCGCGCGCGCGCGTTTACCGTAAACCGTTACAGTTGCCATACTTATATTACCCGGCTTTCTTTTTTTTCTTTTCTTTTTTTCTTTTTCTTTTTTTTACGTTTGTTTTTTAAAAAAAAATAACTAGTTTTTCGGGGGTTTTCTCTGGTTGGTAGACGAATGCAAGCTCTTTCTGCTTTTTCACAGGTTTTCCCTGGTTGGTAGGCGTTTGCTGTAGTGGTTGACGAAGCCCTTTCTAATTTTCGAGGTTTTTTCAGGATTTTCGTGGTTGTCCCTGCCCGGTAGGCAAATGATGAAGTTTTTGCTTGTCAGCGCACGGATACTAGGCACATACTCGCACACACACACACACACACACGTTGCAGTTGCCATACTTATATTATTCGTCTTTTCCTTTTTTTCTTTTTGTTTTTTCGTTTTTTTAAAAAATAACTAGTTTTTGGAGGTTTTCTGCGGTTGGTAAACGAATGCAAGCTCTTTCTGCTTTTTCATAGGTTTTCTCTGGTTGGTAGGCGTTTTCTGTACTGGTTGACGAAGGCGTTTCTAATTTTCAGGTTTTCTCAGGTTTTTTAGCGGTTGTCCCTGCCCGGTAGGCAAATGATGAAGTTTTACCTTGTCGGCGCACGGATACTAGGCACGTACTCGCGCGCACACACACACACACAAACGTTGCAGTTGCCATACTTATATTATTCGACTTTTCCTTTTTTTTTTTAAAATAACTAGTTTTTTTGGGAGTTTTCTGCGGTTGGTAAACGAATGCAAACTCTTTCTGCTTTTTCATAGGTTTTCCCTGGTTGGTAGGCGTTTTCTGTAGTGGGTGACGAAGCCGTTTCTAATTTTCGAGGTTTTCTCAGGTTTTTTAGCGGGTGTCCCTGTCCGGTAGGCAGATGATAAAGTTTTTCTATAATGTCGTCGTTTCGGCTTGTGGCGCACGGATACTAGGCACGTACTCGCGCACACACACACACACAGACAGACAGTCACACAGACAGGCACACACACACGGACATGTTTCCAAAAATGCCTTTTTTTTTTTTTTTTTTTTATTTTTTTGGGATTCAGGAGGTCTCAAAACGTGTATTTCCGGTAAAATCTCGGTATCGAATTTTTGGGTGGAATGCAATACTTCCCCTACTTACTATACGTAGTAGAGAAAAGTAAAAAAAAGTGTAAGTATTGTCAAATTTAAGGAAATAACAAGCAATATCTCGAAAACGGTTCACTCAACAAAAGAAATGTATATGGCATAAGCTGTGTATTTTAACGCGATCTACATTTTTTGTGAAGTAAAATTTTGTCTATCTCTTATGGTTTCCCAGTTATGCAAAAGGCGTTCACAATGAAGAATACTTTTGGAGACATTCCCAGAAAATTTGAGATATACATTTTATTTCTCACGACATTAACTTAAGCATATGATATTTTTAACAAAATCGTTATAGCCATTTTTGAGAAAATTAAAAAAAAGTGTACTATCTTGTTTTCATGGGTTTACCAGATCGGTAAGCGTTAGAATACTCTTAGAGCTTTTTTTTTTCAGGTTTTCGCGGTTGTCCCTGTCCGGTAGGCAAATGATAAAGTTTTTCTATAATGTCGTCGTTTCGGCTTGTGGCGCACGCATACTAGGCACGTACTCGCGCACACACACACACACACAAACACACACACACAGACACACACACACGGACATGTTTCCAAAAATGCTTTTTTTTTAGGATTCAGGAGGTCTCAAAACGTGTATTTCCAGTGAAATCTCGGTATCGAATTTTTGGGTGGAATGCAATACTTCCCCTACTTACTATACGTAGTAGAGAAAGTAAAAAGTATAAGTATTGGAAAATTTAAGGAAATAGCAAGCAATATCTCGAAAATGGTTCACTCGACAAAAGAAATGTATATGACATAAGTTGTGGATTTTAACGCGATCTAGATTTTTTGTGTAGTAAAATTTTGTCTATATCATGACATTATCTTAAACATATGATATTTTCATCAAAATCGACATAGCCATTTTTGAGAAAATTAAAAAAGTGTACTATCTTGTTTTCATGGGTTTTCCAGGTCGGTAAGCGTTAGAATACTCTTAGAGCTTTTTTCAGGTTTTTTCGCGTTTTACCTGGCAGGTAGGCAGATGATAAAGTTTTTCTATAATGTCATCGTTTTGGCTTGTGGCGCACGGACACTAGGCACATACTCACACACACACACACACACACACAAACACACACACACACAAACACACACACACACACACACTAAAATAGTAGCGTATAAAAAAATTTAACAAACCGTAGATTTTCAAGAAAATTCCCACACCGCAAACTACCCGTTTAGCGGGAGAAAGGGCATTATTTTTATTGTTTTAAAAATGGCTCTAACCCCTTTTGATTACGGTACGGTATGTTTAAGATATCTGCATGACAAATAAAATGTATAACTTCAATTTTCTGGGAATTGCTGTGAAGTAGTCTCATTGTGAATGTCTTTTGTGCAACTGTTAAACCGTAGGAAACGAAGCCTTACTGTACAAGGACGTTAAAGCACACAATTTATGTGTATTATTATTATTATTATTATTATTATTATTATTATTATTATTATTATTATTATTATTATTATTATTATTATTACTTTGTGGCGTTGTGTATTTACAAAGTTTGCATGTTGATTTTAATGTTTAAAAGCTTTAGACCTTTCTCACTAAAACTCGTCATTCTTTTAACTTCGGTATGTTTAAGATATCTGCATGACAAATAAAATGTATAACTTCAATTTTCTGGGAATTGCTGTGAAGTAGTCTCATTGTGACTTCCCCTACTTACTATACGTAGTAGAGAAAGTAAAAAGTATAAGTATTGGAAAATTTAAGGAAATAGCAAGCAACATCTCGAAAACGGTTCACTCGACAAAAGAAATGTATATGACATAAGTTGTGGATTTTAACGCGATCTAGATTTTTTGTGTAGTAAAATTTTGTCTATATCATGACATTATCTTAAACATATGATATTTTCATCAAAATCGACATAGCCATTTTTGAGAAAATTAAAAAAGTGTACTATCTTGTTTTCATGGGTTTTCCAGGTCGGTAAGCGTTAGAATACTCTTAGAGCTTTTTTCAGGTTTTTTCGCGTTTTACCTGGCAGGTAGGCAGATGATAAAGTTTTTCTATAATGTCATCGTTTTGGCTTGTGGCGCACGGACACTAGGCACATACTCACACACACACACACACACACACACACACACAACACACACACACACACACACACAAACACACACACACACACACTAAAATAGTAGCGTATAAAAAAATTTAACAAACCGTAGATTTTCAAGAAAATTCCCACACCGCAAACTACCCGTTTAGCGGGAGAAAGGGCATTATTTTTATTGTTTTAAAAATGGCTCTAACCCCTTTTGATTACGGTACGGTATGTTTAAGATATCTGCATGACAAATAAAATGTATAACTTCAATTTTCTGGGAATTGCTGTGAAGTAGTCTCATTGTGAATGTCTTTTGTGCAACTGTTAAACCGTAGGAAACGAAGCCTTACTGTACAAGGACGTTAAAGCACACAATTTATGTGTATTATTATTATTATTATTATTATTATTATTATTATTATTATTATTATTATTATTATTATTATTACTTTGTGGCGTTGTGTATTTACAAAGTTTGCATGTTGATTTTAATGTTTAAAAGCTTTAGACCTTTCTCACTAAAACTCGTCATTCTTTTAACTTCGGTATGTTTAAGATATCTGCATGACAAATAAAATGTATAACTTCAATTTTCTGGGAATTGCTGTGAAGTAGTCTCATTGTGAATGTCTTTTGTACAACTGTTAAACCGTAGGAAACGAAGCCTTACTGTACAAGGACGTTAAAGCACACAATTTATGTGTATTATTATTATTATTATTATTATTATTATTATTACTTTGTGGCGTTGTGTATTTACAAAGTTTGCATGTTGATTTTAATGTTTAAAAGCTTTAGACCTTTCTCACTAAAACTCGTCATTCTTTTAACTTCGGTATGTTTAAGATATCTGCATGACAAATAAAATGTATAACTTCAATTTTCTGGGAATTGCTGTGAAGTAGTCTCATTGTGAATGTCTTTTGTACAACTGTTAAACCGTAGGAAACGAAGCCTTACTGTACAAGGACGTTAAAGCACACAATTTATGTGTATTATTATTATTATTATTATTATTATTATTATTATTATTATTATTATTATTATTATTATTATTATTATTATTATTATTATTATTATTACTTTGTGGCGTTGTGTATTTACAAAGTTTGCATGTTGATTTTAATGTTTAAAAGCTTTAGACCTTTCTCACTAAAACTCGTCATTCTTTTAACTTCGGTATGTTTAAGATATCTGCATGACAAATAAGATGTATAACTTCAATTTTCTGGGAATTGCTGTGAAGTAGTCTCATTGTGAATGTCTTTTGTACAACTGTTAAACCGTAGGAAACGAAGCCTTACTGTACAAGGACGTTAAAGCACACAATTTATGTGTATTATTATTATTATTATTATTATTATTATTATTACTTTGTGGCGTTGTGTATTTACAAAGTTTGCATGTTGATTTTAATGTTTAAAAGCTTTAGACCTTTCTCACTAAAACTCGTCATTCTTTTAACTTCGGTATGTTTAAGATATCTGCATGACAAATAAAATGTATAACTTCAATTTTCTGGGAATTGCTGTGAAGTAGTCTCATTGTGAATGTCTTTTGTACAACTGTTAAACCGTAGGAAACGAAGCCTTACTGTACAAGGACGTTAAAGCACACAATTTATGTGTATTATTATTATTATTATTATTATTATTATTATTATTATTATTATTATTATTATTATTATTATTATTACTTTGTGGCGTTGTGTATTTACAAAGTTTGCATGTTGATTTTAATGTTTAAAAGCTTTAGACCTTTCTCACTAAAACTCGTCATTCTTTTAACTTCGGTATGTTTAAGATATCTGCATGACAAATAAAATGTATAACTTCAATTTTCTGGGAATTGCTGTGAAGTAGTCTCATTGTGAATGTCTTTTGTACAACTGTTAAACCGTAGGAAACGAAGCCTTACTGTACAAGGACGTTAAAGCACACAATTTATGTGTATTATTATTATTATTATTATTATTATTATTATTATTATTACTTTGTGGCGTTGTGTATTTACAAAGTTTGCATGTTGATTTTAATGTTTAAAAGCTTTAGACCTTTCTCACTAAAACTCGTCATTCTTTTAACTTCGGTATGTTTAAGATATCTGCATGACAAATAAAATGTATAACTTCAATTTTCTGGGAATTGCTGTGAAGTAGTCTCATTGTGAATGTCTTTTGTACAACTGTTAAACCGTAGGAAACGAAGCCTTACTGTTCAAGGACGTTAAAGCACACAATTTATGTGTATTATTATTATTACCTTCCAAAGATACGACACAGAGAGTTTCAAGAAAACCCCTCCACCCCAAACTACCCTTTACATGAACTATTTTCCGAAATGTTTTATTTTCTAAAATTGTTTCTGACGATTTTAATTACAACACCATATATTACAGACATTTATATGAAAAATAAAATGTATATCTTGAATTTTGTGGAAATAGCCTGTGAAGTCCTCTTGATTCGGAAGAAATTTTCTATGATCTTGTATAACTGCTAAGGTTTGAGAAAAACATAGAATACAAAAAATTTAGATCTTTTTAAAAACACACACACACTTTATTTGAAATAACTTTTTTGTGACGTCAGCCATTTCCGAAATATTTGTTATAAATGGTTCGAATTGTACAATGCTTAGCCATTCTACTTCACTTCTTTCAAACTGCTTAAAAATCATATAAATGAATGTATCACCTCATAATAAGCCTCTATATACGAAAAATGCTGAGTATTCAAAAAGTCAAGAAATTCGATTTTCTAGCCCCTAGTGAGTGAAAAATCGCGTTTACTTCGCTTCTTTCAAACTGCTTCTACCCTTTACATGAACTATTTTCCGGAATGTTTTATTTTCTAAAACTGTCTCTGACGATTTTAATTACAACACCATATATTAAAGACATTTATATGAAAAAAAAATGTATATCTTGAATTTTGTGCAAATAGCCTGTGAAGTCCTCTTGATTCGGAAGAAATTTTCTATGAACTTGTATAACTGCTAAGGTTTGAGCAAACACACACAATTTATTTGAAATAACTTTTTTGTGACGTCAGCCATTTTCGAGATATGTGTTATAAATGGTTGGAATTGTACAGTGCTTAGCCATTCTTTTTTAAAAGGCATGACGCTTTTCAGTTCTTGCTCACCATGTTGATGGAAAGAATTTAGAATTTTAAGACCAGTGTATAGCGTCCCTTTGGATGTCTAACGGTTGTGCAATGCAACCATTTCCCGGACCGGGTTTAACGTAATTTGAGACTCTGTAAAGCCGGAAAAAAGCTTTGCAACCTCCTCTGCTTGTGTCCTATAATTTCGAACGTAGGCTGCAAGGTGTCATCGCGACTTCCTCCGGGTTGTTGGTCCATCTTATCGTCCGAATGCACCGATCGCTCTTTCCCTGCAAAGTACTGCGGCTATTTTGTTTTTATTTTAAAATTATTTTTCGTCAAATAGAACGATTTTGTAGAAAAACACACTATCGCTTTCGTTTCTAACTACGGGCTTTTGCTGTTCGCACAGGGTTTTTATAAGCTCGCTTATCGCAACCGTTGTTTCATCATTTGTGTCGAGTTAAATGCCTCGTTTCGCTAAAAAATTGTCTAGTTTTAAAAACTTAGAGTCATGCTGACACCAACCGCCACTGCACAATTCTCACCGCCGAAATAAAGGTTGCATTTATTGTATTGCTGACGAATTTCCGCATCTCTCACCTTTCACTGTCATCAGCACACGGCTCTTTTGCGTGTAGCGCTGAATGCGAACGAGCTGACCTCAGTTATTCCTGATGTTATTAGTGCAATATTAAAACTATGAGTATCGTGTGTAGTGTTTTATGTTGTGCCAGTGCATACGTGTTATGTAAAATGTATGAATTAAATACAATCAGCAGATACTTCCTTTCTAAGGAGTAACACCAACTGTTGAATATAAATTCTCAAAGTGCTCCGTTCGTACGACCTCTACCCTCTATTTCTTATAGGTGAGTACGAAAGTTTATTTTCATATCCACTTAATTTTAATCCGCATAAACTTTTCGGGAAATGGTTGCATTGCACAACCGTTAGACATCCAAAGGGACGCTATACACTGGTCTTAAAATTCTAAATTCTTTCCATCAACATGGTGAGCAAGAACTGAAAAGCGTCATGCCTTTTAAAAAAGAATGGCTAAGCACTGTACAATTCCAACCATTTATAACACATATCTCGAAAATGGCTGACGTCACAAAAAAGTTATTTCAAATAAATTGTGTGTGTTTGCTCAAACCTTAGCAGTTATACAAGTTCATAGAAAATTTCTTCCCAATCAAGAGGACTTCACAGGCTATTTGCACAAAATTCAAGATATACATTTTTTTTTCATATAAATGTCTTTAATATATGGTGTTGTAATTAAAATCGTCAGAGACAGTTTTAGAAAATAAAACATTCCGGAAAATAGTTCATGTAAAGGGTAGAAGCAGTTTGAAAGAAGCGAAGTAAACGCGATTTTTCACTCACTAGGGGCTAGAAAATCGAATTTCTTGACTTTTTGAATACTCAGCATTTTTCGTATATAGAGGCTTATTATGAGGTGATACATTCATTTATATGATTTTTAAGCAGTTTGAAAGAAGTGAAGTAGAATGGCTAAGCATTGTACAATTCGAACCATTTATAACAAATATTTCGGAAATGGCTGACGTCACAAAAAAGTTATTTCAAATAAAGTGTGTGTGTGTTTTTAAAAAGATCTAAATTTTTTGTATTCTATGTTTTTCTCAAACCTTAGCAGTTATACAAGATCATAGAAAATTTCTTCCGAATCAAGAGGACTTCACAGGCTATTTCCACAAAATTCAAGATATACATTTTATTTTTCATATAAATGTCTGTAATATATGGTGTTGTAATTAAAATCGTCAGAAACAATTTTAGAAAATAAAACATTTCGGAAAATAGTTCATGTAAAGGGTAGTTTGGGGTGGAGGGGTTTTCTTGAAACTCTCTGTGTCGTATCTTTGGAAGGTAATAATAATAATACACATAAATTGTGTGCTTTAACGTCCTTGAACAGTAAGGCTTCGTTTCCTACGGTTTAACAGTTGTACAAAAGACATTCACAATGAGACTACTTCACAGCAATTCCCAGAAAATTGAAGTTATACATTTTATTTGTCATGCAGATATCTTAAACATACCGAAGTTAAAAGAATGACGAGTTTTAGTGAGAAAGGTCTAAAGCTTTTAAACATTAAAATCAACATGCAAACTTTGTAAATACACAACGCCACAAAGTAATAATAATAATAATAATAATAATAATAATAATAATACACATAAATTGTGTGCTTTAACGTCCTTGTACAGTAAGGCTTCGTTTCCTACGGTTTAACAGTTGTACAAAAGACATTCACAATGAGACTACTTCACAGCAATTCCCAGAAAATTGAAGTTATACATTTTATTTGTCATGCAGATATCTTAAACATACCGAAGTTAAAAGAATGACGAGTTTTAGTGAGAAAGGTCTAAAGCTTTTAAACATTAAAATCAACATGCAAACTTTGTAAATACACAACGCCACAAAGTAATAATAATAATAATAATAATAATAATAATAATAATACACATAAATTGTGCGCTTTAACGTCCTTGTACAGTAAGGCTTCGTTTCCTACGGTTTAACAGTT